>CP126898.1:18942500-19365000 GCA_030440675.1 Furcifer pardalis | reverse complement strand
AAGTTACTACCAGTTCTGGAGAACTGGTGAGAACCTGTTACATCCCATCACTGTAACCCATGATCAGAAATGGTGAGGTTGACCTGGACTTGGGTCATAAGAAGTATATGTTCCCTGATTGCAAATAGAATATGTTGCTTAAGTTTCCTTTGAGACCCCTGTAATGGGTAAACAAATGTTATGATGAAAGTATGAAATAATAATTTGTATAACTTGACAATGACATGTCATGCCAATCAGGTCAAGACGTTTTGAGTAAACAGAAATACGTGGAAAACTGTATAAAAATGCTCTGTCTTTCAATGGATGTTATTCTCATCTTTGGAGTGACAACACTCATGAGAATCATTATTATGCATAATAAACTCTTCTCTGTTTGACCAAAGGAATGCTGTTTTGTCCTATCTTTAAATGCTATAACACTAATATGATGCATGCATTGTATAGCGATTTTTCCTATGGGATGCATCGTACAACATTTTTTTTTGCTAAGTGGTTTTCCCCATTGGAAAATTGTTGTATGATTTTTTTTTCCATAGGGAAAATTGTTATGCACGATGCCATTTTTAAAAACAACCACCTAATTGTTATGCGATTTCGTTGTTATATTGGGGCGGTTGTTGTATGAGTTTCCACTGTATTTGCAATTGAAATAGTACCTTCCCACTCTTCCTGCATTTGCAACTGAAAAATAGGGGATGTACAACTAGCTGTTTGTTTGTTTTTTTACTTTTACTCCGCCCATCTGGGATGCCCTCCCACTCTGGGTGGCTCACAGTGTTAAAAAAGCAGATGTAAAAAAAAAAGGCAGAACAAAATCATAGAAACCCACCCACCCAATCAGCACCAAGGACCCGCTCGCCCAAGTGGCCACGATGGGAGGGTCTCCTATTTAAACTTCAGGTAAAGGTAAAGGTCACCCTTGCTCAAAAGCCAGTCGTATCCGACTCTAGGGTTTAGTGCATACATCTGTTTAGAGCCAGAGCTGTCTGCTGCGCATGTTTCCATGGTCATGTGGCAGGGATGACTAGACACTGGAGCACACGGAACGCTGTTTACCTTCCCACCAAAGTGGTCTCTGTTTATCTACTTGCAATTTCTTGCGTTCATACTGCTAGGTTGGCAGGAGCTAAGACAGAGATGGGAAGCTCATTCCATCCTGCAGTATTTGGGTATCGAACTGTTGACCTTTCGCCTTCCAGTCAGCATCTTAGCCACTTGAGCCACTGCAACAAGCTGCCAAAAGTCCTCCTCAAAAAGAAAAGTTTCCAGTTGCTTCTTAAAGGACCCTAAAGAGTCAATCAAACAGTGGTAGAGCTAATCTGAATTACCAAGTGTATGAAGCCACATTGATTTGTATACTAATCACTCTACCTGATGTGTACAAATTGATGCCATGAAGCCTCACTCCCATGTCTGATGAAGTGGACTTGATCCATGAAAGCTCACATTGAACTATAACAGTTAGTCTTTAAAGTGCTATAGCATTTTTGTTTGTTTTGTTTATTCTCTAATATACTTGGCAGGGGTGTCAGAAAGATTGACTGGGACCCAGGCTCCTCTGGGCCTTCTGGGAGAAGGAACGGATGCAATTAACACAAAAATGACTAAATGACTATGTAATTATCATAGGTGTTTCTGAGTAGTTTATCCAGCCCTTGCAGCGGTGCTGTGCGCCAGTTAAATAGTATGATAAATTAAAATGCTAAGTGTTTTATGTGCAAGAGCCCACGTGATGTAGATCAGGGTGTCTCAACCTTAGGCCTCCAGGTGTTCTTGAACTTGAGTCCCCAAAAGCTCAAGTCAGCAGGGGCTTGTAATGACCTTCCTGACAAATGGTGTTGCATTGGTTACAGGAGGATCATTATTTCAAATGATAACTCATGCCAAGAGCAATGAGTGTTCTGACATGCTACGTAATCGTTGTCACATGCTGTTAAGTCACTTCCAACTTCACACCACCGCAAATGAGCTTGCAAAGTAGGTGAGATGTTTAAGAAGTGATTTTACCAATTCCCCATCTGTCTCTCCTGCCACACCCCCACGAATTTCCATGGCTGAGCAGGGATACAAACCCACATCTCCTGAGTCCTAGTCCAGCACTCAACCCTCTACACCAGGGTGTCTCAACCTTGCGCCCCCAGATGTTCTTGGACTTCAATTCCCAGAAGTCCAGATCAGCAGGTGTAAGATTGTGGTATTTTTGAACCACAGTCAGGCATACCCCAGGCAACGGCAACCTGGTTTTGCTGGCTACACTTTCTCACACTAGGTCAGGTGAAAGGAACTATGGAATGAATTCACCAAAAGGTGCCTTAATTTTGGCAGTTTAAAGTGTGGCCTCGACATGAATGAAGAAGAATTGTCTCAGATTGTAGAGATGTTATGGAGGTTGGGGATAGGAACAGCTTCCCAAGGCGAAACCCTTGAGCATATGGCTGATGAAGGCTTTATGGTTATATTTTTATATTATGCTGTATTTATATTTGAGACTGTGATACTGTATATTGTTGCTTATGTTATATGAGCCGCTCTGAGTCACCTCAGCGAGGCAAGTAGACCGGAATATAAGTCTAATGTTTTAATAATAATAATAATAATAATAATAATAATAATAATAATAATAATAATAATAATAATAATAATAATAATAATAATAATAATAATAATAATAATAATAATAATAAGTTAGCTTTTAATTTCCTTTTCTGACAGTTGCAGCATATTTTGGCTCTCAAAAGCATTTTTGGTTGTGAGGAGAGGCAATTTGATATGGAAGAAAATGTATTGCTGTTACACAAGAGAACAAAGTTTAATTCCTCTTTAATTAGCCTACCTTCTGTATGAACAGTTAAAGAAAGTCTTAAACAACTTCTTCATCCGTATCTAGGCCAGACATGAAACTGCCAAAATGAAGCCATCTTTTGGTGAGTTCATTCTGCAGTTTCTTTTGCCTGACCTAGTGTGAGAAAGATTAGCCAGCAACACAAGGATGCTGTGACAAGGGCACAGCCAATTATAGTTCAAATATACAGTGCCACAATCTTCAAGAAGGGTGCTTTCTGTATACCCCTGAAAAATTAGAGAAATAAAGTCATCATTAGAAACAAATTTATTTATTATTTATTTGTTTGTTTAGATTTAAATAAAGAGCTAACAGAGCTATTAAATATAGAGATGAACAAAGCTGTACCTATTTAAAGGCTCCAGAGCAAAACACAGGGACAGGACAGTCTTTGAAATTGGTGGCACAGGGTATTAATGTGAAAATAATATTCTGTGTTATATTTATATATCATGATGATGCCAATGATAATTACACAGATCAGTTTGCAGTCCTTTTTAAGGAAAGTGACCGGCACCTTTTGTATGAATACAACTATGTAAACCTATTTAGTTGTTCGTAATGATAATCGATCATCTGTAGAAGAAATGAATAGGTCAGAAATACATATGCTCCAGAGGAACAATCACATATGACATAAAACACCATATCAAGAAGATTGCTCTTGCTGAATGTCTTTCTGTGTAGTATCTTAAAATGAGGCTAAAAACCAAAGTGTTTCCCAAATTTTGATTTTTGGACTTCAATTTCCAGAAGCTTAAGTCTGGACACATTAGCTAATCAGTGCTTTGGGGAATTGACCCAGGCTTCTGGGATTTGAAGTCCAAGAATGAGTGTTTTGGGAAATTGACTTAGGCTTCTGGTAATTGAAGCTAAAAAACCAAAGGTTGGGAAACGCTGCCTTAAGTCAATTCCCCAAAGCATTGATTGGCCAATGTACTGACTTAGGCTTCTGAGAATTGAAATTCCCCTGTTGGGAACCGCAGGTCTGTATCAATGGTGGCCAAATTATGGCCCTTGGCATCATTTCATGTGGCACACTGCCGCCACTAGCAGAGGTGGGCGCTTTTACGACAGCCACGGATGTGTTTTACGGCAGAGTTTGCGGCAGGAGGAGCCATGTGACTGGCTCACTCAATCACATGACCGGCCCAATGGCACAAAATGTTTCGGAACCCCTGTTCTATATGAAGTATAAGAGGAGAGAAAAATTAGGGTTGAGTAGAGTAATGGAAACACAAAGTGGGGAGAAGACGAGGAGAGTCATGGAAGGTGGAAATCAAAAGTATTTGGTAGGGAAAGTGGGTGCTTACCTTTTGTAAGCCTGTGTAAACCCCACCTCATATGGATTCTTTTCTTCCCTGCTTCCAGACTAGCTCCAGGTCAAGCCACGAGATGAGGCCACAGCAGCCACCAGTTGCCAGCAAGGTATTTATCCAACGGGACTACAGCAGTGGCACGAAGTGCCATTTCCAAACCAAGTTCCCTCCAGAGCTGGAGAATCGGGTAAGTCCAGATACAGTGAAGGAATAACTAATTTACACAAAGCGAACTGTGATAGACTGATGCAGTGTTGAACTTTATTTAAAGAAGGGCGGGGGAATAGTTATCTGAAAAGAAGATAACTAACCAGACAACTCTGAGGATTAACAACCTTGCACAGTGAAGTCCACAGGGAAGGGTGATGGTCCCCAAGTGGATTAAATCCCACTTGAATCCCTCTTGGTGGAGGGCAGCAGCTTCACCCATCCTGGCCTGGAGATGATGATGAGGACTTTGGGTGCGAAAAGGGCTCAGGGCCAGAAATGGACTCGTGGAACTGGATCAGTGGTACTATGGGTGTCACGCTGCGATGCAGAAGGCAAATGGAAGGCCACTCCATTATTTTGTTCCCAGGACAATCTTCATGGCTGATTGCCATAATGAGAGCCAATGTTTGGCATTGGATATGGCACTAGAAGAAAAAGTATTGGCAAGTAAAGAGGCGTGGGATTGTAGCCTGAGTTTTCTGCTCTAAGCGCTGTCCAGCCCTTACACTGAAGCAAAGCACACACGCACACAGTCTTCTTCATTCCAGCAATGGTGGTGACATCTGTAATGCCCAGGAGCAGAATGAGTCCATTATCCTTACCGGATGAAATCACTGTCTTTTCTCCCATTGGCTTCAGTCTGCTGTTTAGATGCAATGCTTCTGGGAACTTTCTTCCATCTTTGTTCCATAATGGTTGGTTAGCAAGTGCATGGCAAGTGTCAATGACACACTTTCTCCTCTTGTTGAATGGAAGAAGGGATGCTGTACATATTGTATTGGAAGCACAATGTCCCCACTTGAGCTTTTTGATCAGTAGTTCCTCATAATCAAGGAACAAGGAGAAGAGAGGATTGCTTCTGCCTGATAGATGATTAGGATTTATTTCCCTTTTTGTGCCAGATTCTAGGATGCCTGAAGCTACTTGTTTTAAAAATCTATTATTTGTGTCTCTATCCAAGCTCGACTTCACACTGTACATTCAGCTCTGGAAATGGGAGTTTAGATCATTAATCTCACCCAAGTCACAGTCCTGTGTAAACATACCTGGAAGGCAACTTTCACTGAACTTAGTGAGGCTTCAAAGTGTCCCTTACTCAAAAGCCAGGTGTATCTATCTACATCTGCAAATCTACATCTGCAAATGTTTCCATGGTCATGTGGCAGCCATGACTAGACTCCAGAGTGCACAGAATGCTACTACCTTTCCCACCAAAGCGGTACCTATTGATCTACTTGCAATTTCTTGCTTTCAAACTATTAGGTTGGCAGGAGCTGGGAGAGACGATGGGCGCTCACTCCATCGCGTAGCACTCAGTGGGACTTGATCCTTAGTAAATGGGCATGGAGTGTATGTGGCATGAACCATCGGGAAGTCATGTTCTCGAGGAAGTCTGATCGCTTCTCACTGACCAGGTCTGCTTTTTCAGCTTGACAGGCAGCAGTTTGAAGAAACTGTACGGACTCTTAACAACCTTTACGCAGAAGCGGAAAAGCTTGGAAGCCAGTCTTACCTCGAAGGGTGTTTGGCCTGTTTGACTGCCTACACTATATTTCTGTGCATGGAGACACACTACGAGAAAGTAAGTTGAATTCTTTGGGCCTTTAGAACAAGAGTCTGTCCTTACAAAAACTGAAGTTGTCGCCCAAGAACAGCTACGTTAGCCTTTTGGGGCAAAGATAAGAAGTGGTACATTGACAGTTAATATTCGTGGTGCAGAATGGTGGCAACAGCACTGCCAGGAGACTGATAGGAATATAGTTGTTGTTGTTGTTGTTGTTGTTGTTGTTGTTGTTGTTGTTGTTGTTGTTGTTGTTGTTGTTGTTGTTGTTGTTGTTGTTATATTTGAATTTCTATACCGCCCTACTTGGCAGAGCCAACTCAGGGCGGTTTACACACATGTATAGTTACAGTCACAACATATCAATAAATCAGTAGTCAATATCAAATGAAAATAGTCAATAAATAGTCAATATCAATATCACAGAACATCAGCACATAAACATCATTACAGTAAAAGTAATTCAATAAACAGTAACAAAAAAATTCAATAAACATCAATATCAAGCAGTAGTTAAAAAATTTCCATATCTCAGTCAAATTCACACAAAGAAACAAAACTAAGCAAAGCACCACGACAAGTAACGAGCCTCTCCGTCCGCCGCACAGCGTCTCTTAAAGCCCCAGCAGGGCGAGGTTCTGGGGGCAGATGGAACAAGTCCCAAGGCTGAGCGCCACTGCAGTAATTATGCAGCCTAGTTACCGTTTGCGGGATCTGAGAATTTCATGCACAAAACGTCAGCAGTCAGAAATTCAACAACAGGGGAAGACGGCTGGAACACGGAACTTTCATGACTGAAACTTTAAATGCAGGGGGTCTCACTTATTTTCTATTTGTCACCCTTAATGCTTTCCCAGTTTTGAAATGGAAGGAAACTGTTTTGACCATCACAAACCATCATTCAGCATTTAATTCTTGAAAGTGCTATAAAATTCAGACATACTGAATTCATAACTGGAACTTATGCAAATGCTATAGAATTTCTTCGCTCCTTTCTCTCTCTCTCTCTCTCTCTCCAGGTTCTAAAGAAAATTGCCAAGTATGTCCAGGAGCAGAATGAAAAGATCTATGCGCCGCAGGGCCTCCTGTTGACCGACCCCATTGAGAGGGGGCTAAGAGTTGTATCTTTTTCTATGGCTTCCCAGCCTTTGGAGTTCAGCTGCATGAAATGTGATGTATTATATGTTCATGCCACTGGGAAAATAATGTTTTTATCATAATAATTTTGTGTCAGAGATTACTCTGGGTTGAAAGGATTTTAGCTGGAGAAACTCCCCTCAGGGGACACCCAAATGAGGTTCCTTTCATGTCCCCCGTGCAGCCTTCAGGTATCGAAACCCGATCTTCCATTCTCCAAGCTCAGAGTGAAGTCAGGAAAAATCAATGATAGTTTGTATTTTATTGAAGTGTTTCGCGTGGATGTGTATATATATTTATCTTCTGAATCGATGTTATTTAGTCAGCTAAAAAGGCACAAAATTCTCTTTCCAAGCCTCCTGCAGCTTATTTTCTTAACAGTCATTCTGTGCAGATTGAAATTACCATTTATGAAGACAGAAATGTCAGCAGTGGAAGATAAACTCCTGCTCTTCAAGGTAAATATCAGCAAATAGTAGAGGGTTGTTTATTACCTGTTTCTTGGTCACAAAAAACATCCCCACTGATCTCTTTTCCTTACCTGGAATGCTGTTTACCTGACCATTGCATAAAACTATGGGCTTTTCCTAGCAGAAAGTGCAATTTTGGAAATTAAATGTTCCCTACTGTCAAGAGACTTGCACTTTATAAAATAAAATTGTACTCCTTTTACTTCTTTGTTCATGTCAGAAGCAATCCAGGAGATGTGAACACGACTAGTTTCGGCACTTCCGGTGGGTGTTGTAATTGAACCAGTGCTGTGTCCCTTTCAAGGCTACTGCAGTAGTTTAGTGGTTAACATGCTGAACTTGACGACTGGAAGGTCGGCAGTTTGAGTCCCAAGGGAGAGAGTGAGATCTGGTCTTGATCCCAGCTCCTGCCAAACTAGCAGTTTTGAAAGCAAGAAATTGCAAGTAGATTAATAGGTGCCTCTTTGACAGGAAAAGTAACAGTGCTCTATGTCTTCTGGTGTTGAGTCATGCCTACCACATGGCAACCTAACCAGAAGGTTTTGCAAGGAATGGGAGAGGTTGTGTGCAGCGTACCTTTAATGAGGATTGCTCAAACTACTGCAAAATTGTTAACACTGGAAATAGGTGGCCTGGTAACTCAGTTAGTAGGGGGAGCTTTATCAATGACAAGTCATTTGTTCTAGCATGGTGCTCATATGCTCTTCGATTGGATGGCCCAGGACAATGGAAGCAGGATTGTTAACCTTCTGGCTTGCAAACCTATCTTCCAGTCCCATACCTGTTGCAATCACCTGGATTTTGCTTCCTGCCAGAGGAATTTATCATGAGTGAGGCATGACAAGTGAACAATATAAATAGGTGCCACCTTTTAAAAAAAACATTCTTGGCCAACATACATAAACAATTGCTCAACTATGGTGTGCAGCCACTTTGTGAAACTTCCGGGGAAATGCCTTGACTGTCTGCTTGATAATGATTTAATTGTGGCTGTTAACTGCAGTTTGGAATAAGTCAGGGATGGCTAATCTCTGTTTCTGGCGCAGGAACTCTTTGTACTGTGGCTGGTGAACCAGGGAGTGGGAAAATCCCAAAGAATTCAGCTATAAGGCACAAGATTTCTAGCTTTGAAATACATGGGTTTTGTGGTACAAAAGACAGGAGAAGGGGGTCAGGATCGGGGTAGTTCTGACTTTGACAATGTGCCACTCAGCAAAAGATCTGACCGGCTTACTGGGAACACTTAACATTTGCCACCTCCTTACATAAGGGGATATTGCAGCAACTTGGCTGAAACAGAGACACAGATGGATGCAAAATCTGAAGGGCTTCTACGCCATTTTAATCCTTTTAGGAAACCTCAAGGTGATCGCTGTAGGGTTACCTTGCCAAGCGCTTTGTTTGTGGGGAAGGGAGATCTTTCAGTTACTCACTGGATAAATTCCCGCAGACTCAGTTGCAAATAACTTTCAAAGCAAATGCTGTTTTCCCCTTCCTTCCACTTCCAGAACTTCCCACAGTTCTGAGACTGGAATGAATTAATTATAAAAATATGTCTGATAAGTATTTTAAAATCAGTTAATTCACCTCTTGGGGGACTGTGGTAGCTTAGTGGTTAAGATGCTGAACTTGAAGGTCGGTAGGTCAGCAGTTTGAGACTCGAGTGCTGCACGATGGAGTGAATTTCCATCATCTGTCCCAGCTCCTGCCAACCTAGCAATTCGAAAGCGAAAAATTAAAAGCAGATAAATAGGTATTGCTTTGATGGGAAAGGAGAATATTCTTACTGTTTTGTTTGGTCCGGTGGACTATATCAGTATACTGTACAAGAAAAATCCTAGTCAGATAAACGTGCCTTCTCTCTCCTATGTACAATTTTAAAAAATCCTTTTCTACTTTAATGGGGAGGGACTGCAGTGGCTTAGTGGTTAAGACGCTGAACTTGATGACTGGAAGGTTGGCAGGTCAGCAGTCCGAGAGCCGAATGCTGCATGATGGTGTGAACTCTGGTCTCTGTCCCAGCTCCTGCCAACCTAGCAGTTCGAAAGCAAGAAATTACAAGTAGATGAATAGGCACTGCTTTGGTGGGAAAGACAACAGCATTCCATGCACACTGATATCTAATCATGCCTGCCACATGGCCATGGAAACTTTTGCAGATGCAGATAGGGCTGGCTCTTGGGCTGTAAACACAAATGAGCACTGATCCCTAGAGTCAGATGTGACTGGCTTTGACCTTGACCGAATCCATCTCTCTTTTGCTTCCTAGGGTCCAGCTTGTGGTTTTGTTTTTTTGTTTTGTTTTGTTTTTTCTTGGTTACTCTTGTTCCAGAAAGTTCCCCTACCTCCTCCACCATAGCATCATTCCTTTTCGCTGCCGCCCACTTCCACAGTGCCACTCTCCGCAAGGAGTAACTTGTCAAAATCCGGTTCTTGCATGGGCGAGATCCCCATGAGCTGGCCAGCATCCATTTTGTGTTGTCATGGTAAGCCTTAAGCAGAGGTCTCATCCAGATAGCTACTTCAAAAAAGACACTGATGATGCCTTGGACAGTAAGTGCGCCACCAAGCCGGAGCTATATGGGGTTCAGGATGGCTTCCTCTCTGAGCGGTGGGGTGGGATTGGCTTTTTTCGGGGGTGGAGGGAAACAGCAATGGAACTTTGGACACCTGGATTTCTGAAACAAGCCACACACCTAGAATGGGATGTGGCGTTGCTTACCCTGCCAAGAAGAGATTTGAAGCAGGTAGCGTCTTGAATTGGAAGACTTCTTAGTAATATGGTCAACAAAGGCAGAAAGGCCTCCTGCTACCATTCCACGAATGGCCGGGAGGATCTTCGGGGGATCGAACCGATGCTTTCTATCGTGTCTTTCAAGAGAGGATCTGACGAACCACTAGATTTGCTGAGAAAAGCGGCAGTCCAAATTATGCTGTATTGCGGTAAATGTTAGCCATTTTCTGCGTTCCTCCCCTTTAAATGTTGAATATGTGAAGTAGGTAATTAATGGCTTTCTACGATTTGTTAGACGTTTTGAGCTTTAGACAAGCCAGTGATTTGACTAGACATGGTGTGTTTTGATGGTGCTTGATTTGTCCTCCCGCAAAAGTGCATCTTCCGCCGTCTGTATTACTTCCACTTGTACTCAACATTCCTCTAGCGGAGTTCGTGTAAAAGAGCGAGTCAGCAGCTTCAACTGAATCAAACGTTTATTGTTCAGTTTCTTCTTTTAATCAAAGTGGACTTTTCGTTCATGTACAAGGTTGAAGAGAAGATGGCAGTGTTTGGTCAGCTGCCTGGGAATCACCATTTCTTCATCATGCCTAGGAATTAAGGAATCTGCCAGACCAGACCACTTGCAAAATGGATCGAATTTGTGACTTTCTATAGAGCAATAAGAGAGATGCCAAGAGTAGTTCAGGGTCTGCAAATGGATTATTCTTCAATTCCTGCACCTCGCCAATTTCTTTAACCCCCTCTCCCTTGGAATCTGTTTAATATTTTAAGTGTATAAACACCTTTTTTTTCTAATCTGTAATGATGTTTTGCCTCTTGCACCCTTTACAGTTGGTTTTCAGAAATATTAACGGGCTAGTAACTTTTTTCTTAAAATAAATGGTTTGCCATTTGCTAGCACTGACCTGAAATTCAGCCTTTTTTTTTAAAAAAACTTCCATAAAAGTGAAATGATTGACGCTTTGTGGGAATTGGGCTACACCTTATTCTGCACATTTAAACCAGGGTATAAACTTGGCAACTGCAGTATCTTGCTGGTTAAGACGCTGGCCTCGACGACTGGAAGGTCGGCAGGTCAGCAGTTTGAGACCCGAGTGCCACAGGACAGAGTGAGTTCCCATCTCTATCCCATCTCCTGCAAACCTAGCAGTTTGAAAGGAAGAAATTGCAAGTAGATAAATAGGGACCACTTCAGTGGGAAGGTAAACAGCTTTTTGTGCACTCCGGTGTCATTATGCCTGCCACATGACCACGGAAAGGTCTGCAGGTGCAGACACCGTTGGCTCTTTGGCCATATACAGATGAGCATTGAACCCTAGAGTTGGATACAATTGGCTATTGAGCAAGAGTAATCTACCTAAAATTGGTGTGTGAGAGAGAGTGTGTAAAATAATAGCAATTGTCTGCCTTCAAGTCAGTTCTGAATTCTGGTGGTCCTTTCTAGGATTTCCTAGGGTAGAGAGCATTCAAAAGTGGTTTGCCCTTCCCTTGTTTTTGGGGTACCCCAGAACTGTGTAGGCTACATAGGCTGGCTCTTCTAGAAAACACCATGGGGAATCACACCAAACTACTCTGTCAGCTGTGTCTATGCGTTCCCATAGACACCCACAACATCTGAGTCTGAAGGTCCTTTGATCAAGCCAGCTCAAGGTGACATCTGTGGCTCACTCACTCTTCCCACTTTATTTCTGCAGCAACCAGTGAGGTTGCTCAAACTGTGAAAGAAAGAGACTAGCCCAGTGGTGGCGAACCTATGGCACGCGTGCCAGAGGTGGCACTCGGAGCCCTCTCTGTTGTGGCACGCACGCTGTCACCCCAGCACAGACTTTGTCCCATCCCTCTGCCCAGCAGCCCAATGAGAGCGTGTTTCAATTCCACAGGGCTTCATGCGCCAGATGAATTGGTGTCAGGGGCCGGATCCAGCCCGCCAGCCGTAGTTTGGGCACCCCTCCTTTAAAGTGTCAAACACTGACTCTTGTCTGATATATCTGCATGGCCACTAACGGGACCTGCCCCCTTAACGCGTGTCTACCAGGTATGACTCGTCAGCAAAGTGGCAAGAAAGAGAGACAGAGGCGCTGCCCCTTTAAGAGCTCCTCCGAGATGGGAGGAGCCGGAAGGCCGCCTTGATGCATATGGATGAGGGGGCGGGGCCAAGTGGGCGGCTTTCCCGCGTTCCCCGGCGCTGACGTCACTGGTGGCGGGAATTCCGGGGCAGCGATGGCGGAGGAGGTGGACCGGGACTCGGAGGCGAGCGGCGAGGAGGTGGTGGTGCTGACCCCGGCCCAGCTCCTCCGTAGCCTGGAGCAGGTGAGCCTCGTTCCTTCCCAAAGCGGGGGGACGTTCCTTTTTTTTCCCCCGCTTCCACAGTGTCGCAGGGCACTCCACGATGCTCACTTTGGCCTGCAGTTCCCAGAAAAGTTACTTTTTAATTCGTTACTTTTTTGCTGTTCCAAGAATTCAGGAGTGTGCTATGATCGGATTCTGGGTGGATTCTTTGTTGCATTTGTTGTTAGGTAAAGTCCTCCCCTGCTCAAAAACCGGTCGTAGTCTACTCTAGGGGTCAGTGCTCTTCTCCGGTTCCAGCCAAAGACCCTGCGCTGTCTGCGTCTGCAGATGTTTCCATGTTACTTTTTAATTCGTTACAGCAGCCATGACTTAGTGCATGGAACACTACCTTTCCCACTGAAGTGGTACCTATTTACCTACTTGCGATTTCTTGCTTTTGAACTGCAGGAGCTAGGACAGATGACGGGACTCACTCTGTTGTGCCACACTCAGGTCTCAAACTGCTGACTTGCCAACCTTCCAGTCACCAAGTTCAGCGTCTTAACCACTAAGCCACCACAGTTTGTTTTTGTCACTGCCGTGTGCTGGCAAGTCATCTCCGACTTGTGGCCACCCTATGAATGAGTAATCTCCAAAATGCCCTGCCTTGCTGCAAATTGTAATTTGTGGCTTACTTGAGGGAGTCAGTTCATCTCACAGTTGATTCTCCTCTTTTCCTGCGGCCTCAGCCAGCTTGCCTCATTGCCTAATAATAGAGCCGTCCTTGGACAGCCCTGGGTCCACCCCAGTGCCAGGAAAGGGCCTTAGGAGTCCAGTGTTGAGAGATGAGTGTAATCTGTCTGTTTTACCCTCTTCCAGGCTTGGATGAATGAGAAGTTTTCCCCCGAATTGTTGGAGAGCAAATCAGAAGTGGTCGAGTGCGTTATAGAACAGCTGGACCACATGGTAACCACAGATGGGGTTGGGACCTGGGGAGGGGAGGGAAAAGAAGGTGGACCGATCTTTGACTGCATTTCCCCACCATCACAAACTCTGTACAGATCAGCCCCACTCAAATCACCCTGAATCTATGATCTGAAAAGGAGACAATGCCCCCCCCCCCAAAAAAAAAGATGTACTCATGCTTTGGGGTGACTCCAAAACAGACATGCAAGGGGTGCGCAGGGTGTCTGTGTCCTATGGATGAACCTTTTTTAAATGGGCAGCCTCTGTGGCTTCTTCTTTCATGTCCTGATCAAAACCCCGGACTGCCCAAATGAAGCCACTTTCTTGGCTTTGTTGTTGGCCAAACTTAAGTCCTCATTGGTGCAGGTTTCTGGCCATCACTGGCAGACCAGCAAATGAGCCGGATTCTGTATCTCTCCACATTCGCACAGTGTGTTGTTGTCTTCCAGCAGCCTGCACTTGAGCATGTTGGTCTTGCATTGAGGGACTCCAACCCTCAGCCTATTCTGGGTCCTCCAAGTGACGTAGGAGAGGTTGAGTTCCTCATCCATTTCCTCTTTTAATGTCATTCCTTGTCCAGTGAGCTCCTTCCTCCATCTTCTAATTTGGCTTTGCTCTTGGGTACCCTCAAGAATGTTTGTTCTTGCCATAAAGCTCTTCCTGGATCTGAGCAGGTGGACTTGAGGCTCACCTCCATTCAGAGGATGTCGAAGGTCCTTCTCTTGCTTAGTTCTCTCGGCATCCGCTGCTACTTCTGCCATGATCTTAGGTGGAGCCATGCCAACAAGAGGACGTATTTTCTCAACTGGTGTAGGTTTGAAGCATCTTGTCACTATTAACAGTGATGCCAACCTGTTTTGCGTGAGGATGCGCTCCATACTAAAGCAGCATACTCTGCTATGGAGGTGCTCAGGGCCAAAGCTGATATATTGTTGAGTTCCCCATTTATATTTGTGAGTTTCCTGATGATGTTGTTGATGCCTGTGGCTGGGAACAGATTTTAGCCCCGTATCCCGCTCTACTTTCTGCGTCCCTCCGCAAGACCAAAACCTTTTTGCTCACGTGAGTGAAGCCCCGAGAGGTTCGAATGTCAAATAAATGCCTCCTCCCAGTTTTCTGAAATTACCCCCAATTCTGCCTTCCCAGGAGGAGAACCTGAAACGTGCCAAGAAAGGAGACCTGAAAGTCGGCATTCACCGCATGGAAGTGGAGCGGATCCGTTACGTCCTCAGCAGTTACTTGCGCTGCCGCATCCGGAAGGTGATTCCTTGCAACATTTCTGTTTAAGAGGACCAGACGTGTTGTCTCTTTACATGTGCTTCCTGTGCACCAGTAACTTGTCCGTGCCTGGTTTCTGCCCATTATTGTGCTACCAGATGTTGATGGACCCCCATCATTCCCTGTCATTGATGATGCTGGCAGGGCTGATGGGGTGTGAAGTCCAACTCCATCTGGAAGGGGAGTTGTCTAAAATCTGGTATGAATTTCATTCCATTTTGGGTGTTGCTATCAGCCACCACAGTAAGTGAATCGCAGCGGCGTAGTGGTTAAGACGCTGAACTCGACAACTGGAAGGTCGGCAGGTCAGCAGTTCAAGACCCGAGTACTGCATGACGGAGTGAGCTCCCGTCTTTGTCCAGCTCTTGCCAGCCTAGCAGTTCGAAAACAAGAAATTGCAAGTAGATAAATAGGTACTGCTTCAGTGGGAAAGGTAACACCGTTCTGTGCACTCCGGTATCTAGTCATGTGTGCCACATGTCCACATAAATGTATGCAGACGCAGGCAGCACTGGCTCTTTGGCTGTAAACAGAGATGAGGACCAAACCCTAGAGTCAGATTCGACTGGCTTTCAAGCAAGGGCAACATTTACCTTATCTTACTCAGATGATTAAGAGTCCTTATAAGTTATTCTTCTGAAAAGAATTAATAGTAATAATAATAGGTCAAGGTAAAAAGGTTTCCCTTGCTCGAAAGGCAGTCGTATCTGACTCTAGGGTCCAGTGCTCATCTCTGTTTATAGCCAAAGAGCCAGTACTGTGTGTCTGCAGGCATTTCTGTGGATATGTGACAGGCATGACTACACAATAGGAGTGCATGGAATGTTGTTACCTTTCCTGCCGAAGCAGTACCTATTTATTTACTTGCAATGTCCTGCTTCCAAACTACTAGGTTTGCAGGAGCTGGGACAGAGAATGGGACCCACTGCAGTCATTTGGGTGGGCCGAGATACCTGCCGCTTTATATTTTGCTATTATTTGTAGTTTGGAAATGTTGGACCCTTCTTTGAAAACGAGAAGAATCCTGACTGTTACATTGACAGGTTCAGCCTCTGTGGACTTCATGCTTGCTCTGTAAGACAACCTGGAGTTCTTAATTATTATTTATTTTGTCATCAGTTAGCTATGCAGTAATACCTCGGATAACATTTACCTCGGATAATGCTAAAATCGCATAACGTTAAGTAATCTGGGGAGGAGAATTGGATCGAATAACGTTAAGGTCCTATGCGATGTATCGGATAACAACCGCTAAAGCCTGTGCGGTTACAATGTACAGTAATACCTCATATAACATTAGTATCGAATAACACTAAAATCGCATAACATCAAGGAATCTGGGGGGAAGAATTGCATCAGATAACATTAAGATCCTATGGGATGCTTCAGATAACAACCGCGAAAGCCTGTGTGGTTACAATGTATCTCTATGGATCCCATAGAGGATCAGATAACACTAAAAATCATATAACACGAAGACTTGTGGAACCAGGTTTTAGTGTTATATGAGGTTTTACTGTATCTCTATGGAGCTTTAACGTTATCCAATACATCCCATAGGATTTTAACATGCTTCGGATAACACTAAAAATCGAATAACACCAAGACTTGTGGAACCAAGTCTTAGCATTATCCGAGGTACTACTGTACACTAGTACTCCTGATAACGTTATGACTTGCTTCCACAAGTCTCGTCGTTATTCGGTTTTTAACGTTGTGCGATACATTGATCACACAATGTTTAAAAAAGCCCTGTTTGCCTGGAGGCTGCAGCAAGCCAGAACGTCGCGATTTGAATCCTGACATTTTGGCTTGCTGCAGCCTCCAGGGAGGGGGGGAACTTTGGAAACAGCTTGGATCGGGTCTCCCCACCTCCCTGGACCCGGCGGGGTGGTGGTGGTGAGAGACCCCAAAATTGGTAAGAAAAAGTCCGGTTTTTTTACCAATTTTGGGGTCTCTGCCCCCCCCCCCCGCACAGGATCCAGGGAGGTGGGGAGACCCGATCCAAGCTGTTTCTGGGCTTCCCTGACATCCTCAGCCAGTGCAGCAAGCCAAAATGTCAGGGTTCAAATCCCGACATTCTGGCTTGCTGCAGCCTCAAAGAGGGTGGGGGAACTTCAAAATTAGCACGCATCGGGTCTCCCGACCTCCCTAGAGCCGATGCGCGCTATTTTTGAAGTTCCCCCACCCTCTTTGAGGCTGCAGCAAGCCAGAATGTCGGGATTCGAACCCTGACGTTTTGGCTTGCTGCACTGGCTGAAGACATCAGGGAAGCCCAGAAACAGTTTGGATCGGGTCTCCCCACCTCCCTGGACCCGGCAGGGGGGTCAGAGACCCCAAAATTGGTAAAAAAAAAAAAGTCTGTTTTTTAAAACCAATTTTGGGGTCTCTGACCCCCCCCCCCCGGCTGGGTCCAGGGAGGTGGGGAGACCCAATCCAAGCTGTTTCTGGGCTTCCCCGATGTCCTCAGCCAGTGCAGCAAGCCAGAATGTCGGGATTCGAACCCTGACGTTTTGGCTTGCTGCACTGGCTGAGGACGTCGGGGAAGCCCAGAAACAGCTTGGATCGTGTCCCCTGCCTGCTCCAGAGAGATCAGAGGACCTGATCTACAGCTGCAGGGTGGCTGGGGAAGCTGACGGGGACTCCCTGTCGGCTTCCCTAGCCACCCGCCCTTGCCTCCGCAGCTGTGGGGTGGCTGGGGAAGCCGACAGGGGAGCCCCCCATCAGCTTTCCAGCCTCCCCACCCCTGCCTCCGTAGCTGCAGGGTGGCTGGGAAGCTGAACGGAGAACCCCGTTCAGCTTTCCAGCCACCCTGCCGCTAAGAACGACTGTATCGGATAACGTTAAAAATCGCGTTATTCAATACAAGATTTTTCCGAAAATCTTGTAACGGTATGCGGTTTTCACGCTATACGGTACTCGCGTTATCCGGGGTATTACTGTACTTAGATCTCACCTGTTCATCTCCGGAGTCCCATAGCTCAACAGAGATTAAATTCTAGATCTCCTAAACCAGTGGTGGTGAACCGATGGCATGTGCACCAGCGCGGACACTCAGAGCCCTCTCTGTTGCCATGTGCTTCGTCGCCCCAGCCCAGATTTCATGCACCCCTCTGCCCAGCAGCACAATGGGAGCATTTCCTTCTCTCCCCCCAGCACAGAGTTTGCTCTGCCAAGCAGCCCAATGGTAGTGCTTTATCCCTCTCCCCAGCACAGAGTTCGCCCCACTCCTCTATGGGCACTCAGTCTCTCAAAGGTTTGCCATCCCTATCCTAAACAGTGTTCTAACCACTGCACCACATTGCTTCTCAGGCACAGAAATGTTTTCTCCTGTTCTTAAAAACTGCAATTTCAGCAGCTATTGCAGCCTGCATCTTAAATATTCTTAATGTGCATTTATTTCCTCTTGAAGATTGAGAAATATTTCCCCCATATCTTGGAGAAGGAGAAGACTCGGGCCGAGGGCGACCCCTCCATCCTGTCTCCAGAAGAGTTTGCCTTCACCAAAGAGTGAGTGGAAAGAGAGAAGATGGTTCTTGTCCTTTTAAAGCAAAGGTTGCCAACCTTTTCAAGAAGGGGGCCCGGTCACGCTCTTTCAGTAAGCTTCAAGGGCCGGATGGCCATTTTGCCCTGCCTGCACGATGTGGGCAGCCATTTTGCCCCAACAGCTTCAAAGGGGAAGCCATTTTATTTCTCAAATACCCTTGGAGGGGTGGGATCCACATGAAATGGCACTGTGGGCTGGATCTGGTCTGGGGACCTTAGGCTGGGAACCCCTGTGTTAAACAAATATAGGCTAGGGATCAGCAACACGTGTCTTTCCGGTTGGACTACGTCTCCCATCATCCTTGGCCCAGGCCCTGCTGTCAGGAGCTGATGGGAGTTAAGAGATCAGCAGTATCTGGTGTTGCTCACTTTGGAACCACGTGGCAGGCATAGCTACACGCCAGAGCACATGAGACGCTGTTTACCTTCCCACCGGAGTGGTACCTTTTTATCTACTTGCAGCGACTTGCTTTCAAACCGCTCGGTTGGCAGGCGCTGGGACGGAGGCAGGGGCTCACTCCGTCATGTGGCACTCGGGTCATGAACTGCTGACCTGCCAACCTTCCAATCATCAAGTTCGGCTTCTTAACCACTAAGGCACCACAGTATGTTTTTGTCGTTATATTATTGTTATCGGCTCCCCCTCCCCCTTTTTTAATGTTTTGTTTTGTCAATAAAATAAAAATGGGATACCCTCTAAACCAAATAGCAGGATCAGGAGTGACCATGTGTGTCCTTTTCCTTTGGAAGGACAGGATATGTTTGTGTCTGTCTGTCCGTCCGTCCTCCAGCCATCCCTAAGAGGAGAAGCCTGTGGCAGAGCTTGGGAAAGTTACAGCGCTTGGAGAAATCCGCTCTGTGGCTTTCTTCTAAAAGGGATTCTTTCTCTCTTGCAGATTCTCATCATGGGTTCTCAGTTCAGTATTTGCTCTCAGTGGCCACTCAGGCCAAGGAAATTTTTTAAACAGAGAGTCTTAGATATCAGTGCGCAATCTGACTTGGAACTACTGGCCAAAAATGGTTCTTTAAGGTGGCTGGCTGCTAACAAAATTAGATTTCAAACTGAAAAATATGTTTCGATGTGCCTCACTTATCCTTTAAGAAGGGCATATTGTAGAGCCAGATTCGAGCTATTACACTCCATGAATAGATATGGGCGTTTTCACCACTTACCATATCACGAAAGAACGTGCATATGTGGTTCTCCAAATGTTGAAAATATCTCTCATATTATATTAGATTGCCAGTTGTACACTGATATTAGATTTAAATACCTTGCATCCCTGTTGGAAAAAACAACTTTTTGGGACTCAAAAAACAAACTGTCCTATCTCCTTCTGGGCTCTAACATCCACGTTGTATGTAGAACTGCCAAGTTTATAATTAAGGCATCAGCTAAAAGAATCTAATATGTCAATCAAATTGGGGTATCCTGCAAGGGAGATTCACTTATCTGACTATCGATATGCATGTATTAATTGTATTTAGGGACCTTCTCCAGTTTACATTCTTTAAAAGTAGTTCAGATATGTACATATTGTATTTATTCTATTTTTACTGTATTTTTATTGTATTTTATTGCACTTCATTGCATTGTACAGATTTTAAACTCTTATGTTATCGATAAGGTCGTAAGACTAATCAATTAATAAATATTCAATCATTCTTCTAAAAGGGATTCTTTCTGTCTTGCAGATTCACGGCCAACACAGAGACCCACCTGAAAAACGTGGCCCTAAAACACATGCCTCCGAACCTGCAGAAGGTGGACCTCCTAAAAGCCGGTAAGCAAAGGACGGTCTGCCTGGCAGTCTTAACCTAGTCTAAATGGCCTGGCTCTTCATTCCCCTTTCATGCACAAAACAGGGTTGATGTTTACGAGATGGGAGGGGACACAGGGATGACAGGTGTTCCGGGAGGCCCCAGCTTTAAGGGAGGATGCTGAACTTGAGGGTCGGCAGGTCAGCAGTTCAAGACCCGAGTGCTGCACGACAGAGTCAGCTCCTGTCAACCTAGCCGTTCGAAAGCAAGAAATTGCAAGTAGATAAAGAAGTACTACTTTGGTGGGAAAGGCAACAGCGTTCCGTGCACTCCGGTGTCTAGTCACGCCTGCCGCATGGCCACGGAAACGTCTGCAGACGCAGACAGTGCTGGGTGCTTGACTGTAAACAGATGAGCACTGAACCCTAGAGTCGGATACGACTGGGTTTTGAGCCAAAGCTGGTTTTACTGCTCTGGAAACCTCTCTCTCCATCTTTCCTTAAAGTTCCCAAACCGAACCTGGACGCCTTTGTGTTCCTGCGAGTGAAAGAGAAACAGGAGAATATCCTAGTGCAGCCCGAGGCGGATGAGCAGAGGTAAGGAAGGGTGTGGACTGGCTCTGCTATTACCAGTGGTAAGGAAACGGCACTTTTCATCCAGCTAGATGGATTGTGGGATGGATAAGCGACATATGCTTATTATTGGAAACACAGCGTTAGCTGTGGTTCAGAGATACATTTTGGGGAGCAGTCCTTGGGGGGCAGATTGTTCTCCGGAGGACAACTAAGGCCTGTTAGGTTTACAAAAGACCCGCTGAGCAGGAGAGGGATAGAAGGTGCTATGATTGGTTGAGTTGTGACAAGATGATGGTAGGCATATCTGCACACTGAAGTTTGCCACTGTCTGGTGGCTCAGGGGTTAAACTGCTGTACTGAAGCCAGAACGTTGTGATTTCGATCCCTTCTGGGACTTGTGGGAGCCACACTAGAGTAGTCACATCTAAAATCCACATTTTAAAAAAGTGACTAACCACCTGTGTCCCTTTCAAGGCGACTGTGGTGGTTTAGTGGTTAAGACGCTGAACTTGATGACTGGAAGGTCGGTAGGTCGGCAGTTTGAAACCCGGGTACTGCATGACAGAGTGAGCACCTCTCTCTCTCCCAGCTCCTGCCAACCAAGAAGTTCGAAAGCAAGGAATTGCAAGTAGATAAATAGGGACCACTTTGGTGGGAAGGGAAACAGCATTCCGTGCAGGCGTTCTAGTCATGCCTGCCAGATGTCCCTGGAAGTGTCTGCAGACGCAGAGCGGAGCTTACTCTTTAGCTGTAAACAGAGATGAGTACTGAACCCTAGAGTCGGATACGACTGGCTTTCAAGCAAGAGCGACCTTTACTTAACCTACCAATTTAGATTGTGCTGCTCTGGGATGGTGACCAAATCGCTCTCCTCTTGTGGCTTTCAGCGACTACGTGATTGACCTGGATGAAGGCTCTCAGCATCTGATCCGGTACCGAACCGTCGCTCCTTTGGTAGCTTCAGGGGCCGTGCAGCTCATCTAACATCCCCGTGGGGGAAGCCGAGGAGTATTTTTGCGACCTCTTTATGCGCAGGGGTTTCTACACCATTCTCCGGACTTGTTTTATGGTCTCCACTGTTTCACTTGGGAATTCAGCTCCATAGGTTTGCTTGTATGGTTGCTTGTTTACATCTTCATTGGCTAACTCGCACTCCAGATGTTCTTGGACTTCAATTCCCAGGACCCCCCCATGAATCCACACGAATGGGTTTACTGCGATTCATCCGGCCCGCACCGCCCTTGTCGCTCCTGGAAGCGGAAGTAAAACGCTCCAGTAAACCTATTCATGGAGGCTTCAGGGAATTGAAGTCCAAGAACATCTGGAGTGCCAAGGTTCACCATCACTGTGCTAATCTGCATTTCCAGCAGGTGGCGCTGGACCTACACCGAACTTTAGCTGCTAAATTCTGAGAATTGGTATGAAATAGATTTGCATTGCTATGAAATGGCTTTCCCTCGATCTCCTGCACCAGATCCGGTTCTGGCAACAGACCCTGGCACAGTTCCTAGCCACGTAGTGGGGAAAGTGGCTGCAAGGGATTCACCCAAGAATGATGTTCATGCACACACCCATTCTAATAGGGTATGACCTCTGGAGTCCAGCTGTTTCACCTGTGAAATGCAGCCGCAGGGCTTTATGACATCTGAATGAACTCATGGGTTTCTACACTGACTGAAGACCCCAGCCGTTTCGTATCAGGCAAGAAACAATAAGAAGGAATGTTAAAAGATGCTTTTTAAGTCTCTCCTGTTTTCTTTCATATTTCGTTCAGTTTTTAAAAGGACTAAAGTGACTTAGTGGTTAAGACACCGAACTTGATGACTGGAAAGTCAGCAGGTTAGCAGCTTAAGAGCCGAGTGCTCCGTGTTGGAGTGGGCTCCCATCTCTGTCCCAGCTCCTGCCAGTCTAGCAGTTCGGAAGCAGGAAATTGCGAGTCGATAAAAAGGGGCCACTTTAGTGAGAAGGTAAACCACGTTCTGTGCGCTTTGGTGTCTGGTCATGCCTGCCACAAGTCCATGGAAATGCCTGCAGACGCAGACAGCACTGGCTCTTTGGCTATAAACAGAGATGAGCACTGAACCCTAGAGTCGGGTACGACCGGCTTTCGAGTCAGGGCGACCTTTACCACTACTTTGTAGGTGTGCAGAACTTCTTTGGAGAAGTGGGGGAGGAGAGAAGTAAAGAAGCCAAAGTCCTTTGCAGAATCTAAGCGTGGGATGATGAGACGCGAAGGGGCTTTGGGATTATATTGGGCGTCTCGGTGAAAATCGACCCAGTGCAGAGCAGCTGTGAAAAACACAAAATCCATACTGGGAATCATTAGGAAAGGAGAAATGAAATTGCAAGTATAAATGCTTAAAAAATCTATGATACAACCACACTTTAGAATACTGGATTTCTTTAGTACTTATATATCCTGCCTTTCTTCCAGTGAGATCAGGGTTGCACTGGGTGGGCATTTTGTCCTTCTAACACCCCTACGAGGTAGGCCAGGAAGCAGGTCTGTTTGATGGATCTCAAAGAGGATTTTTTTTTGGGGGGGGGGGGAGGGGATTGAGTACACTACTGAGGAAGAGATGACAAAGGTTTTGTTTTTGCTTCAAAGAACGGTGGTGGCTAAAATGCAGAGTTTGACAACCAGAAGGTCAGCAGTTCGAGACTCAAGTGCTCCATGATGGTGTGAGCTCCCATCTCTGTCCCAGCTCCTGCCAACCTAGCAGTTGGAAGCAAGAAATTTGAAAGTAGATAAATGCACTAGGCATGCCTGCCATGTGTCCGTGGAAATGTCTGCAAATGCCTGGAAGTTTCACTCCTTGTCTGAAGAAGTGGACTTGATCCACGAAAACTAACAAAAATATAGCAGTTAGTCTTTAAAGTGCTACAGTGTTTTCTGTTTTTTCTATTTTGTTTTCTGATATGTCTGCAAATGCAGCTCTTTGGTTTTAAACAGATGAGCACTGAACCCTAGAGTTGGATACAACTGGCTTTCGAGCAAGGGTGACCTTTACCTAAATAGGTACCACTTCAGTGGGAAGGTAACAGTGTTCCATGCACTCTGGTGTCTAGGCCTGCCTGCCCATGTCCATGGAAATGTCTGCAGATGCAGACAGTGATGAGTCTGGTTGTAAACTGAGATGAGCACTGAGCCCTTTAGTCAAATACGACTGGCTTTCAAGCAAAGACAACCTACCTAGCCCAACATCCATGGGACACTGGAATATCCTTGTCCTTTTCCCTTCGTGTCCATTGAACGGCACAGAAGACTTAAGTTTGGCCAACGAGAAAGTGGCTTCGTTTTGGCAGTCCAGGGTTTGATCAGGACATGAATGAAGAAGATTGGAAGGCAATTAAACGTCTGCTGAGCTTTTGGGAACTGCGGAGCGAGCAACCTGTCTATGCCCTTCCTCATGCTCCTCCTGTCAGCCTGGAGGTCGGCATGCGCATAACGCGTCTGGCCCATGGCCTGGGAGGTGTGGCGGGGTTTGTGTGTGTCACTGGCTGGCCAGAGTATTAATGAGCCCAAGAGACTAACGAACGGTCAGTTGGCCACAGTTTTTAGAAGCCGCATCTCCGGTGCTGAGCTCAAGGCTGCTTCTCGGGAAGATTAGCAGGCAGGCTAAGACTAATCGGCTGGGGGGGGGGCATTTGTCTTTGATGCCTCCTGATATCTCCCGAAGGCCACCAAATTCTTTGGGGCATCTGCTCTGGGACGTTTGGTTGCGCAATAAGCAACCCCAACATGGATCTGTTTCACTCCCCTTGCTTTGCAAACCACAACATTCTCACCCCGGGAAAAATCAGTGTTTGCTTCTATTTTTACTTCTGTCTTGTTTTGTAACACGTTTTCCCCCAAATGATGTCCACAAAAACGCACAGCAAGGTAAATCTGGGGTTGTTTCTATTTTTTACCTCTCCTTCTGTTCTGTTACATATTGTCCCAGATTTGTATAGCAAACCAGGTCTTATTAACACTCTCCTAGTTAGAAACTTAGGAACTGTGGTGGCTTTTAGTGGTTTGGACCAGACGTTCCCAACCTCTGGCCAGTGGGCCAGAAGTTGCCTGCGGTGCCATTTCTTATCCCCCCCCACCGCCTCCACCAAACCAGGAAGTGCCATGTGGTGGGGGAAGGGTAAAATGGCCATCCGGCCCCCAAAGCTGTCTGAGGGAGGACGACCCGGCCCCTGGTTTTAAAAGGTTGAAAACTCCTGGTTTAGACACTGAGCTTGACCAGGGTGCTGCATGATGGAGTGAGTGCCTGTTGTCTGTCCCAATTCCTGCCAACATAGGCAAGGAATTGCAAGTAGATAAAGAGGTACTGCTTCAGTGGGAAAGGCAACTGTGTTCTGTGTCTACTCATGCCTGCCACATGACCACGGAAACGTCTGCAGGTGTAGACAGCACTGGCTCTTTGGCTGCAAACAGATGAGCAACACACCCAGCCTAGAAAGTCAAGGGTATATATATAGGTACTGTATGTATTTGTTTAAATGTGTAACTTTTTAATGTATGAGTTTTTCATTGTTAGCAGCCCAGAGTAGGAAAATCTCCTAGATGGGTAGGGTAGAAATGCTATTATTATTATTATTATTATTATTATTATTATTATTATTATTATTATTATTAACCTTGACCATTGCTTCTGACTGCACACTAAGGTTGCCGTCACAAGATATGTGATCTAGTCTAGTCTTCAATGAATGCCCTCTGCATATACGGGTGGGCGTGGCTCGGGGGCGTGTCCTGGGGAAAGGGGGCGTGGCCGTCCCCGTCCCGAAGTTCTTTCGCCTTTCATTCATCCGTCTGGACGACGCGAGTCGAGGCTGCGCGTCAGAACCCGTCGCTCCAGCGGGCGCGATGAGCTGTGGAGAGTGAGTGCGTTGCTTTGCTCGTGGGAACGGGACACTCGTGTAGGGGGTGGGGGAAAGAACTGGGTTGGGTTGGAGGAAAAGCTGAGAAGGGAAAGAGGCAACGCCGGGATCAGCTTTGCCTTTTTGAATCCAGATGTTCCCACGAATGGGGGGGGGGGATTTGTACACGCAAGTTTGCTCCGATCCTGTCCTTGCTGTGTGACTCTTTAAGAAATGCAGGTCTAAAGGGAAGCCATGCAACTGATGTTTAAAACATGTTTTATAGGTAAAGGTCACCCTTGCTCGAAATCCAGTCGCATCCGACTCTAGGGTTCAGTGCTCATCTCTGTTTTATAGCTAAAGAGCCGGCATCGTTTGCTTCTGCAGACGTTTCCATGGCCATGTGGCAGGCATGACTGGACACCAGGGCGACGTTTCCATGGTCATGTGGCAGGCATGACTAGACACTGGGGCGCACGGAACTCTGCTTACCCCTATTTATCTACTTGCAGTTTCTTGCTTTCGAACTGCTAGATTGGCAGGAGCTGGGACAAAGACAGTCACTCATTCCGTCCTGCAATATTTGGGTATCAAGCTGCTGACCTGCCGCCTTCCAGTCAGTGTCTTAGCCACTTGGACCACTGCAGTTCCTTATACACAGGAGACATTTCTAACTGATGGCCACCCTAATAGTGTCTCCTCATGAGGAGAGAGGCTCAGAGGTTGCTCACTTTTGCTAAGTTTCCATGGCCAGGTGGAGGATTTGAATCCAGGCCTCCTGATCTGATAAATTAAAAAAAAAACCCACACTTTATATCAGCTTCAACAAATGTTTGTGATAGATCTAAAGATGTCTTAAAAGCCACTAATTGTGCTAATTTTTAAATAGTTTAGTATATGTCTATATTATTGTTTAGCATTTATTTTTATTTTGTTTGTACAACCCTGAGCATCTTCAAGGGACAGTAGATATAAGTAAAATCAGGAAGGGTCTGTCTATGCCTCAATAGCTGGTATAGCTGTTTTCCAAGCAGAAGGCACTTTTGCAGGAGAACGATCCTTCAAAACCTACCTAGGGTCCCAGGTATAAAGGCTAATTACCTGAGACCTTGGGAGAGGTGAGTGAGATAAAGTGGACAATGCCAGTCTCATTTGGTCTGCGGCAGCAGCATCTGATCACCTGGATTTGAGGGCACTGAGACTAGAAAAGTCACCTTTTTAAAATATGCCAACTCTTAGAATTGCAGGCATCCTCTGAAACAGGAATTGGTACCTTAACCTGATTTGTCTCAAGGAGGGAGCAGGTGCCCATCATCTCTTATTTACTGATTTGTTGCTTACTGGTCTGGCCGGGTTATCCTTCTATGATAATAGAATTCCAGATCTTTATTATGGTCGTAGAGTAGACCCTACTGCTGGCAACTCAACGGTGAGTGTCAGGCGGCAGTTAGCTAACCTGACCACCCTGAGGACTAGTGGCTTTGGGTAGCAAAATCCACAGGGAAAGGTGATGGTCCCCAAATGGATTAAATCCCACTTGAATCCCTATCGATGGAGGGCAGCAGCTTCATCCATCCTGGCCTGGGGTTGATGATGAGGACTTTGAGTGCCAAAAGGGCTCAGGACCAGAAAGTGACCAATGGAACTGGATCAGTGGTACTATGGGTGTCATGCTGCGATGCAGAAGGCAGATGAAAGACTCATTATATTCTCAGGACAATCTCAATGGATAATCGTTAGGATGATCGCCTCTATTCAGATGCGTATATGGCAGAAGAAGAAGCTGTTATTAACCTGTGTTTTCTCTGAGGATCTCATGGAGACACACCTGTTTCTATGCCTCCCTTGCCTTATTCTTACAACAACTCTGGGAGACAGGACAGAGATGAGAAAGAAAGAGTGAGAAACCAAGATTGACAGGAGACCTAAATCTCAATTTTGAAGTCCCAGGTAGGCAGTCTAACCAGTACATGATACAGGTGTCAATTTTTTTCTTCACCAAGCCTTCTTTTACATTTCTATTATTTTTTTGAGTCTACAAATTGGCTCTGCAGGTGACAATATGGCCTGAATTATCAGCAGATTTTGGGTGACATTAAGCCTTGATCAGTAGATATGAGCTCCCCCGGGTGGCTTAGTGGTTAAGGTGCTAGGCTTGGACACTGGAAAGATGGGTTCGATTCTCAAGAGCTGCACGAAGGGTGACATAAAAGGAGCCTCATTTGGGCATCCCCTGCAAAAATCCTTTCAACCCAAAGGAATCTGTGATATGAAAAAACCCCAACAACGAATAGATCAGAGCTCCAAAATGCCAGTTTTGCTTGGATATGGATAAACCCCACTGAAGTGTGCTCTGGTTTCTCTTCTACGTAACGCAGTTTCCAGGTGGATAAATGCTGCTGCGATTTGGATCCCTTCCTAATTTGCTTACCTGGTCTCTAGGTCATCTTCAGAGTCCCTTTAAATCTTTTAAATCTTTATTGCATTTACTTATTAGTGGTGGCTTGAGGTGACTTTTATTGTATGAAGTGCTGTGAGACCTTTATGTTATAAATATGTGAAGCAGATGTAGAATTTGCACTGACTATCCTGATTTTCAGGCATGAAACTATATCAAGGGGATTGTAGGTACTGTATCCATTCTGTTTATTTTAATATTATTTTTTGCAAGATTTACCAGATAAACCTTGTAGAGCAATTCCTATTCAATGTTCTGGTGTCCATTTGGTGAGGTTAACAACCATCACTTCCGTGATCTATCTCTCCTACTCTTGTACAATGCATTTTAGTTAGTTCACACTTCAGAGTTAACCAGGTCTGGAGGAAGGTGCCCTACGAGAAATTAAAGAAAGTATAAGATCATTGAATTCAACAGGCTCCAAAATGGCCCAAGGAATTAAGCACAGATGCCCTTAACTTGAAATCTCAACAGTTGAAACAGAAATTTTCAGAATAACTGCCTACAACTTGATTTAAAATCTAAGCATTGAAGCCAACTGCTTTAAATTTTAACAGTTCTAAGGTTTTTAGATAGTGTTTGTGTTTTATTGTCATGGTTTTTTTTTAATTACTTGTAAACTGCCCTGAGTCACTTTGGTGAGAAGGGTGGTGGAGAAATATGAATGAATAAATAAATAAATAATAGTCCTAACTAAAGTTTAGAGCCAATGAATGAATGGGACTCATTAAATCTACACGTATGATTCAGTGGCTAAAATCCAGGAGCGAGTTGCCACTAGAGCAGACCCATTGAATCAGCGGGGTTCTGGTGTGTCAACAACTCCGTAGGTTTCATTAATTAAAGGGTCCGTCTCTTGTTGCAACTCAGTAATGGATTTCAGCCAATGAGTCTTCTCTAGTTTGAAAATAAAAGTTGGATTTATTTCTTAAAACACCAGAAATCTGTCTCTTTGGTTAAGATTTCTACCTGTACAAAAAAAGGTGGTTCTGGTTTTGAGCATTCCAATTCAGGTATCCAAAGAGAAATGAATGTTTGTGTTGTGTACTACAAGTGGTTGGTTGGTTGGTCGGTCATGCATTACCCGAGCCCAATGCATTATCTTGCCTAAACCAAGCATCAAATGTAATTTCCCACAAGAAGCTAGAGAGCACTTGAGATCCTAGCAGATAATTTTCATTTTTGGGCAAACAAATCGCACACATGTCTGTTCCCTTCCTAGTAGCAGGAGCACCATCATAACCAGAGGTGTGTGTGTGGGGGAGTATCTTTTGACCTAGACCTCCTATAACCACTGATCATGCTAGCTCAGAGCTGTAGTTCTGGAGCTGTAGTTCCAAAGGGTGCATAACTACCTGCCTGCTGTCCTTTCATGACATATAAATGCTCCCTCACTTAGCCTGATATCAGGGCTGGCTCTACATGTACATTCATCTCCGAATGTTGCATGTGAAGTGTCTCAAAGCCCTATGACCATTGTATGTGCTTCTCACATGCTGCTTCCACATCATCCGCTCACAACCTCTTTCTGCATTCAGTCTTTTCCAGATGTTCGGCAGCCGGGCCATTGTGCCCCAGGCCACGCCGGGGGAGCTGGGCATGCGCCTCTGTCCGCCCATTCGCAAACTACTGGATTCCTACGAGGAACTGCGGGAGGGTCTGGGGTGCCAGCCTTTGCGCCCGTGTCTGAACAACCAACCCTCAGCGGAAACGGAGAGGTCCCAGGACGCCGGCAAAGTCTGCCGCGGCAAGAAAAAGAAGAAGGTAGTCTTTGCCGACATGAAGGGCTTCTCGCTCACGGCCGTCCGGATCTTCTCCAAGATCGAGGAGGACCTCTGCGATCTGCACCAAGCCCTGTCTCATCTGACCAGCTTCCGCCACAAGCTGCGGGGCTTCCGTCCCGAGGCGAGGAAATACCTGCTGGACTTCCCCCAACCTTCGGCCGACTACTTGGCTTTCCGCAACCGCCTGCAGAGCGGCTTTGTCTGCTTGGAGAACTGCCTGATCCAGGGAAAGACTCTGACCGGGACCGTCAAGGTCCGGAACATCAACTATGAGAAGCGCGTCTTTGTCCGCATTACTTTTGACTCCTGGAAAAGCTTCCGCGACGTCCCTTGCCGTTACATGGCCAACACCTATGGCTGCTCTGACCTGGATGTCTTCTCCTTTGAGGTGGCCCTCCATAAAGGACCTGCCCCTTCCAGGACCATTGAATTCTGTGTTTCTTTTCACTGTGGCCAGAAGGTCTATTGGGACAACAACAATGGGAAGAATTACAGAATAAAGCAGGTGACGGGCCCTCCCTCTCCCCCTCCTCCTCCCAGTACGTTGACTCAACTGGCCAAGAGCACCATCAAGGCCGCTGAGCCACTGGGCAACTCTTACGCAGCGGCTTTGGTCCTTTCTCGACTGCAAACTTGGAGGCGTTCGGAGAAGCAAGCCTACTGGTAGGGTAGCCTGGACTACACTCTCTCTCTCCAGACACCTCCCGATCTTCTCTCTAAAACATGTTCTTTGAATGGCTCCAGCAACGAAGTTGTTTTGTCTGTTTCCAAGTTGGTAGCTGGATGGCTTCCATTTGGATGTTGGGTAGCAACGAAGCCCTCTAAACTCTTGACTTGCAGCCTGAAGCGGTCTGGAAAGGGATGTTACAAGACCGCGCGTAAAAGCCAGGAGAACAAGACAAGAGCCAATCTTCCTGTTCGTCCGCTACAGACAAGAGTTGGAAAGTTGCATGGGAAGAGGCTTTCCAGACCTATGGCTCTTGGCACGAGTTAGCAAAGCTGCTAATGGCCAGCATAGAGTAGCACAGGGGTTCCCAACCTAAGGCCTGTGGGCCGGATCCAGCCCGCAGCGCCATTTCATGTGCCCCCCCATCTCTCCAGGGGCATTCAAGAAACAAAATGGCCACCCCTCTGGAGCTCTTGGGACAAAATAGCCACCCCCATTGTGCAGGCAGGGCAAAATGGCCGTCCCTCTGAGGAAAAGGTTCTTCCTTTTTTCTGTGGCATTCCTTCCTTTCTTATCCATGGCTTCTCTTATTGTTTTTTATATCTGTCCTGCCTTACAGGCTTGTTGAGAGGTTCGATCTTCAGGGTGCACTGATGGCCTCTCTGGCATGAGGCTGAATAAGATAAACGTGCACCAGACTGCTCATCTGTAATTAAATATTATTATTCTTTTTCGTTACTTCCTCCTTTACCCCATTGGGTGTCAAGGCAACGGCGTTCCGTGCATGCCTGCCACATGACCACGGAAACGTCTGCAGATACAGACAGCGCTGGCTCTTTGGCTGTAAAAGGAGATGAACACCGCACCCTAGAGCAGTGGTGGTGAACCTCTGGCACGCATGCCAGAGGTGGCACTTGGAGCCCTCTCTGTGGGCACCCATACAGTCACCCCAGCACAGAGTTTGCTCTGCCCAGCAGCCCAATGGGAGCGTTTCCTCCCTCCCCAGCAGTTTGCCCCGCCTCTCTGCCCAGCAGCCCAATGGGAGCACTTCCTCCCTCCCCCCAGCACAGAGTTCACCCCGCCCCTCTGCCCAGCAGCCCAATGGGAGCATTTCTTTCCTCCCCTGTTGCTGTGTTGGCACTTCGCGATTAATATGTGGGTTTTGGGTTGCAGTTTGGGCACTCGGTCTCTAAAAGGTTCTCCATTGCTGCCCTAGACTCTGATGGCTTTCAAACAAGGGAGACTTCAACCTTTACCTAATGCAAACATCATTTCCTTCCTTCTAGCTTGGGGCCTACTTCCAAGCAAGGCTAGCCCTGATCAGAGGCATCGTACATCTTTGCTGTGCATGAAGTCCCTGCCTGGCTGCATTCCAAGAAACTCCCCCCCCCCCCCCCGAAACCAGATAATCTGGTTAAAAGGGTAGGCAAAGTAACCCTGTGACCTGGGAGGAGATGCTGCCAGTCTAGGTAAACAATACCCGAGTAGACCAATCGATAATCTGACTGGGCAGAAGGTAACATCGTATGAGACAGACTTGAGCAACAGAGAAATTGTGCATTTTCCAGCATGAAGAGGGGGAGTCACAGCTTATTTCTTCAATCAGCAGCTGGAAGGAAGGTTCTAGGTCAGTGATGGTGAACCTTGGCACTCCAGCTGTTCTTGGGCTTCAATTTGCAGTTTGGTTTCTTTATTTGGCCAAATAAAGGCACCAACCCAATACTGTACAGATTTTTTTGAAAATTGCAAAGAGATGTGAATTTTAAGGGAAGCCCACCTGAATGTTACAAGACCAAACCCACACTCTCCACAATACTGCTTCTGCTACAGAAGATATAGATTCATAATGAGTCCCAGCCCAGGAGTTTTCAACCTTTTTAAGCGGGCGGCTGGGTCACACTCCCTCAGGCAGCTTTGGAGGCTGGATGGCCATTTTGCCCTTCCTCCACAACATGGCACTTCCTGGTGTGGTAGACGTGGGGTGGCGGGACCACGTGAAATGGTGCTACGGGCCGCATCCAGCCCACCAGCCGCAGGTTGAAAATCCCTGTCCTAGCCATTGATTGCAAGCTGGTACTAAATACTATCTCCTAGGATAGCAAATTCTACTGTTCATCTATTGTGAGCGAAGCAATGCTTTTTTTCCTCTGTGCTGAATTTCTTACCTTCCAGATTCATTGAAATGACTCTGAGTTTTAATGTAAGAATGTTTTCTCTGTATCAAACATAGTTTTGCATGCTTTTGTCTTCCTTTCCTCATGTTCCCATGTTTAAGAATGCTATTAAGACTGGCAAGGAGTTCTGTTCAAGTTTGTCTTTTCACTTAGACCAGGTTCTATGGTTTCAGTTCCCACTGGGCAATAAAGAGGTCCGCAGAATTGCTCATTGTGTGCCCGGGTGCAGATCTGTCAACATCGAGAGTTTTGCAACAATTGGGGGCGGGGGGGGGGGGGGGAAGAGACCGGAAATCCCAAAATTCAAATAAGAGCAACTCACTTGCTCAAGCACAATCCCGCCGTCCTTTGTGCAGTATGAGCTAATAATACAAATTTACCTTGTAAGGTTCCAATGATTAATGGAATAAAATGGGGTTTTCAAGGCTAAGAATTTGGGATGTGTTCTTACAACAAGAACAAAAAAAAACCTGCATGTTGGAAGACATCAGGTAAAGTTAAAGGTTGCCCTTGCTCAAAAGCCAGTTATATCTGTCTCTAGGCTTCAATGCTCATCTGTTTATAGCCAAAGAGCCAACACTGTCTGTGTCTGCAGACATTTCTGTGGACATGTGGCAGGCACACCTCAACAATGGAGCACACGGAATGCTGTTTACCTTCTCACTGAAGTGGTCCCTATTTATCTCCTTGCAATTTCTTGCTTTCGAACTGCTAGGTTGGCAGGAGTTGGGACAGACAGGAGCTCAGTCTGTCATGCAGCACTCGGGTCTCAACCTGCAGACCTGCCGACCTTCCAGTCGTCCAGTCCAGCATCTTAATCACTCGAACCACTGCAGTCCCTCTGGAAAAGATTACAAGAGTTTTAATGCATTTTTCACATTTCCGAAGCTTCCCCCCTCCCCCGGTATCTCAGAAGTGTCTATTTTTTGCAGAGAGGAGGTTGGTATAAAATAAACATTTTAAAATAACCAACACACACACTACATTCTTGCCCATGTTGCGGATGACAGAAAAAGTCACTGGTCTTTCCAGTCTCATGTATTGAAAACTCGCGAGTGGGCAGCAATATAAATCTGAACAAATAAATAAATCAACTCTCACAGCTGTTCAGAATTTTTTTTCCTCACAGGTTACTTCCTACATCAAGCTGCAGGATGTCGTCAAGGAGGAGGAAAACTGGCTGTTCATCCATCCTTGCTCAGAATCTGGCACAGCATGTCAAGATAGATTATGTTCAGTGGGTTATAGCAAAATCCTGTCAAAGCCTCACATGTTTAGATCTTTATTACTGGACAACTGCAAGCGGAAATATCTGCTTGAAAAAGAAAGCAGAACATTTTGTGCAGGAGAGTGCGAGCATGAACAATAATTTTTAAAGCAGTAAAAGTGGTTTCCGTGCAATCTCTTCGAAGTGGCTGGCGATCTACCGGCAGAATCCGTGCCCTTTTTAGCTGCTCATCTTTAGCCAACCATTAATCTGGTCCAAGAAACCTGGATTTCTTCTATTTACGTCATGGAATCCAAATCCTGTTAGTTCCTGTATCCTCTACCAGCATAATCGGCAGGTGACATGATGGGCAAGGTAGCATACTGGAATTGACACCTGGAAGGTGAGAGGGATCATTTGGAAGGTAATCTCGGAAGCAAATCCTGAAAGCAAAAGAACAAGGTGCGGAGATCCATATTCATGCCAGCATCAAACTGCCTCTGTACCATTCTTTGGAAGGCACTGATGTTTCATAGTTCAGAAGCAGTTGCCTTCTGCTTCACATGCACACCAGCAATCCAGATCTACTCCTTTTACAGAAATAGTTGGCGAGCTGAGGCCCGATGATCCGGTTGGCTACATTTAGCAAACTCTGTAAGAAAAATAAACAATCTGGAAAGTTAATCTGTTCCCCAACAACTGTGGGGGGGTTCTGGCTATAACTACAACTAGAGTTGGGATCTGACACGAAAAAAAACCTCTAAGATGAACCCCATCCACAGTTTGCAATGCTGTCAATAGTGTACGGCAGGGATTCTCAACCTGCGGCCTTCCAAGCTAGGAGGAAGGGATTTTCAACCTGCGGCCCCCCACTGCCACCACACCTGGAAATGTCAGGTGGTGGAGGAAGGGCAAAATGGCCATCCAGCCCCCCAAAGCTGAGGGAACGTGACCCAGCCCCCAGCTTTAAAAGGTTGAGAATATCCTGATGTTAGGACCTAATTAAAACAGCTTTATTAGACTTGTTTTTTTAAAAAAAAATGCATACTGGTATATTGGGAGGTTTATAAATCAACGTTGTACATGCACAGCCAGTTCAGCTCTTAAGATCTGAATGCTTTCCAGTATAATCCACTAAGGTAAAGGTAAAGGTTTCCCTTGCTCGAAAGCCAGTCGTATCCGACTCTAGGGGTCAGTGCTCATCTCTGTTTCTAAGCCGAAGAGCCAGCGCTGTCTGCTTCTGCAGACGTTTCCATGGTCATGTGGCAGGCATGACTAGACACCGGAGCGCACGGAACGCTGTTACCTTTCCCACCGAAGTGGTCCCTATTTATCTACTTGCAATTTCTTCCTTTCGAACGGGTAGGTTGGCAGGAGCTGGGACAGAGACGGGAGCTCATTCAATCCACTAAGAGGGCTATAAATATCTTACAAAAATGGCATTTCTGCATTGCGGGGGTGGGGGGGTTCTTAGCATTGGGAAACACTGACTTATAGGCTAGGACAGTGATGGCTAACCTTGGCACTCCAGGTGTTCTTGGTAGCCACGTTTGTCGGTCTGAGATGGTCTCTGTCTTGGCATTGAAGGAAAAACTCTTTGCAAAGGCAGAAACACTTTATTGATCGAACTAATAATAATAATAATAATAATAATAATAATAATAATAATAATAATTGTTCAGTTTAAAAAAAAAACCCTCCAGCGATCAGATTTAGGAGAGCGCGGAACGTTTAAAAGCCCCAGTATGTGAAGGAACAAGAGTGCCTCTGATCATACGCAGAGAGCCGCTTTCCCAGGCGTTCCATCCCGCGCATGCGTAAAACAGTCCTCGCCCACCTTTCAGGCGCGGGGGGGGGAGGTAATAAGAAGCGAGAGCCAACTTCTGCGTGGGGTGTGCGCATGCGCGAAGGCAACGCGTCAGAGCCACGGCCCCCTTTTCTTATTGGCCAGCGGCCCTCAGTTCTTGGAAAGCAGCCTCCGATTGGCTGAAGCGGGAGGGAGGCGGAGCCAGAAGTCGGGCGAGCGAGAGTCGAAGGAGGCCCGGCTCTCGCGCGCCCGCGCATGCGCCCGCAGCCCTCCGAGGTGGCCACCGTGGTGCGCGCATGCGCGCCAGGGTCTCGCCTGGCTCTTGACAGCCGGGGAATCCAACGGAGACGCATCCCGGTCGTTTTTTCCTCCCCCGCCTCAGCCGGGCGAGGGCGGGGCCGCGAAGGGGGAGGGCGGGGAGCGGCCACAGGTGAGTGCCCCGCCTCCTCTTTCCTTCCCTGGCCACGCCCTTTGACCCCCGAAAAATTGGGGGGGGGGCATAACCGTCGCCTCAGAAAACCGTTAGGCCTTTCTTCCCCTCCCCCCACTTGGGCCTGGCTGGGCCTCAGAGCTCCCCTCCCCCCATGTGGGCCAGCCCCCAAGGCTGTCTGAGGGAATGTGGCCTTTTCATCAGGGTGCCCTTCATCATCATCATCATCATCATCATCGTTTGGTGCCCTCAGGGTCCCAACCGAAGCCTCCCGTCCAAAGTGTGTCAGCTTTCGGACTCTGCAGAGCTCTTGGCCGGCATGTGGGTCAGTGATGGGGAACCTTTTAGAGACTTGAGTGCCCAAAAACTGCCACCCCAAACCCACTTATTTATTGCAAAGTGGCAACCAGGGGAGGAAGGAAACGCTCCCATTGGGCTGCTGGTCAAAGGGGCCAACTCTGTGCTGGGGGGAAGGGAGGGAGCTCTCCCACTGGGCTGCTGGCCAGGGGACGGGGCCAGCTGTGTGCTGGGGTGACTGCATGAGCCCCCACAGAGAGTGACAGGAGCCTCATTCTGGGCGTCCCCTGAATGGAGTTTCTCCAGCAAAAAAAAAAAAAAACAACAACCTTTCAACCCAGAATAATTTCTGACACGAAATTATAAGATGCCAATAGTGAAAAGTAGAGACATCACATTGAAAACAAAAATTCGCATAGTCAAAGCAATGGTATTCCCGGTGGCAATGTATGGTTGCGAGAGCTGGACCTTTAGGAAAGCTGAGCGCAGAAGAATAGATGCCTTTGAGATGTGGTGTTGGAGGAGAGTTTTGAGAGTCCCCCGGACAGCGAGGAGAACAAATAGGTCCATCTTAGAAGAACTCATCCCTGACTGCTCCTTGGAAGGTCAAATAATAAAGATGAGGCTAAAGTACAGTAATACCTCAGATAACATTAGTATCGAATAACACTAAAATCGCATAACATTAAGCAATCTGGGGGGAAGAATTGCATCGGATAACATTAAGATCCTATGGGATGCATCAGATAGCAACCGCTAAAGCCTGTGTGGTTACAATGTATCTCTATGGTTCCCATAGGATTTTAACATGCATCGGATAACACTAAAAATCGGATAACACCAAGACTTGTGGAACCAGGTTTTAGTGTTATCTGAGGTTTTACTGTACTTTGGACATCAAATGAGAAGAGAGGATTCACTTGAGAAAGCCTTGATGCTTGGAAGGGTCGAGGGCAAAAGAAGAAGGGGACGGCCCAAGATGAGATGGCTAGATGGTATTGTGGAGACAATGGGCACAGAGCTGAGTGAGCTGAGGGGGATGGTGGAGGACAGGAGTGCCTGGCGGACAGTGGTCCATGGGGTCGCAGAGGGTCGGAATCGACTGTGCGACTGAACAACAACAAATGGATGGATGGAAAGAGCAGTTATTAAGGTGTCTCAGTGTTTACACCTTTGATTTTTTTTTTGTCCTGTTTGATACAACTAATAAATTATCAGATAATGTTTCAGTAGGCACAAAGCTGGGCGGGTTGAGGAGGATGGTGGAGGACAGAGGTTCCTGGAGGGCGGTGGTCCGTGGGGTCGCGAAGGGTCGGAATTGACTGTGCGACTGAACAACAATGAAGAGCAGTGGCAAGAGAATTTGCGGCCGCTAGCACCAAGGCCTCCCTGGTACAGGTCCACTGACATAGTTGTGAAGTTGCCTGTTCTTCATTGCAGTCACAAAGGATTGTGTCTTTGTGTAAACTCCATTTTCTTAGGCTCTCTTTGGTTCTGACAACTCCACTTTGTAACCTATCCAAATACTGTAATTCTGTTCTCCATGTAGATTTTTGTGAGGTTCACTTTTAAGTGGTGTGCAAGTCCAGTACAGTCAAACCTCGCATAAAGAGCACATTGCTTAAAGAGTAACTCGCTTAAAGAGCAGAGTTTTCTTTGAATGTTTGTTTCACTTAACAAATAAAACCAATCAAAAACTAACTTAACAATAAATCGGGGTTCGCAATCCCCCCACCACCACAATTGGGTCACTTACAATGGTGTTTCGCTTAAAGAGCAAACTCGCTTAAAGAGCAATCCTGTGGAACACCTTATGCTCTTTAAGCGAGGTACAACTGTAGTTATTTCTTTCCACATTTCCTGCTCTGATGAAGTGAAAACCCAGTTTGCTGACAGCTGACTTGGTCCTAAACAAAATATTACCCAGGTATGGATACTTAGTACCCCTCATTATGACAACCTATCTTCCTTTAATAATATCAATGGCTATTGCTGTTAGAAATGACTAGCAATGTTACTTGCATTATTTTACAATTACAGGTTTATTTTGTTTAGCAGTGTTGCAGATAACTTTGGCAGAAAACAGCACATTATAAATCCATTATGAATCTTCTTCTTTGCTTCTGCTTTTACCCCTTTGAGTGTCAAGGAAGATACAAAGTTCTTGCTCTGGCAATCCGTTATGAACAAATGATATATTTTAGTTTCATTCTAGTCTTGCGATGCAATCTTGTGTGTGTCTCTACGCAAACTTATGGCCACAGATGTCTGCATTTCTCATCTTGAAACCAGGGGGAATCCAAAGTTTTTAACTTCAGTGGGCATGTATGAGAATGTCTGTCCATGTCCAGATGGTTGGTTGTAATAAGGATTGAAAAGTCAGGATTAAAAGGTTGCATTAATTTTTAATATCTTTTAATTTGTTAAAAAGATGCAAAAATTAGAGATCACATAATTTAAAAATATAAGTAGTTTTCAATATACTCACTTGTAAAATCCACAGATGACTTGTGCAGTCTTAAAAAGGTGTTCTTCCTTCTTACTTAAGAAATAATTTATCATGTGTGTGCTGTGATACAAGTTTACATAAGCTAAATACAGGAAAAGTGTGATTGGTTTCTTTGAATCAGTTTTTTTCATTCTAGTGACAGTCTTGACATATGTGTGTGAGACTAGAAAATCCGGTACAGTAAAGGTCAGAAATAGGAGCTGAATGGTAGCAGATACTAAGATTTTTAAGAAGTTCAGCAAGTCATGTCAATGATTTTTTTTGTCATGCTTTTTTCCTCACAAGTCACTTTTTTCGCACCTACTTTGTTTAGCAAGAGGAGATTACATATGCTGTTTACTTGCCCTTAGGGCAGGAGTTCTCAAACTTTTAAAGCCAGGGGCCAGGTCACATTCCCTCAGACAGCCTTGGGGGCTGGACAGCAATTTTGCCTTTCCTCCACCAAATGGCACTTCCTGGTGTGGTGGTGGTGGTGGGGGACATGAAATGGTGCCATGGGCCGCATCCAACCTGCAGGTTAAGAATCCATGCCTTAGGGAGTTAGATTGGAACCAGGGAAATTTGAATAGCAGTCTCCATTGAACTTCTTGGTTGACCATAGGCTATAATAATTTTGTGTCAGTTATTCTGGGTTGAAAGGATTTTTGCTGGAGGAACTCCAATCAGGGGATGCCCGAATGAGGCTCCTTTCATGTCCCCAAGATCTTTTCCCACTGAGGTGGTCCCTATTTATCTACATGAAAGTTCTTGCTTTCGGCAGATCAGCAGTTCAAGACCCGAGTGCTTCATGATGGAGTGAGCTCTCGTCTCTGTCTCAGCTCCTGCCAACCTGGTAGTTCGAATGGAAGAAATTGCAAGTAGATAAATAGGTATCACTTTGGTGAGAAGGTAACAGCATTCTGTGTGTGTAGGCATGCCTGCCACATGTCCACAGAAACGTCTGCAGACACAGACAGCGCTGGCTCTTTGGCTATAAATGGAGATGAGCACTGACCACTAGAGTTGGATACAACTGGTTTTTAAGCAAGGGTGTCTTAACCTTGCTACCTTCTAGGGTTCAAACACTCATAGTCCCTGGCCATTGGTCATGGTGGTTGGTGCTTATTAGAGGTATAGCCCAAAATATCTGGACAGTCTCAAGCTTCATGTTATTATTACAACTTTACATACTGTATGTACAGAAATATTCCTCCATTGAGGGGAGAAGTCTTTCTAAGGAGACACTGTGTTCCTGGATAATTACTTTACTATTTTTTTAATTACCCTTCCTTAAAAGCCCTAATGACAAATTTTACAGTTGAAGATTGGTGCATCTCCTCTTTTTCACTGTAATGTGTAACATATGAGGTACGACGAACAAAGGCTATTTGTAGCCTGTTCTAAATTAGGTAAAGCTATAATTTTTCAAATTCAGCAAGATGCTGCATCCCATCTATTCTTTAGGAGAAAAGTTATTTCAGCTTTCTTGGGAAACATCAAAGATGGAAACACCAAAATTCCAGAACTGCAGGCCAGACTTTGACATATCAGGTCATTTTCCAACTGTACTGAAGTAATTCAGAACAACATTCTGGCAGAACCATCTGGAAATCACTTAATAGACTTCAAAGCAATGTAAGGAAATCAAAGACTAAACAATTAAATGGGGCTACTTAGATATAAGACAAATGTTATAATATGGAGAAATTCAATCAATGCAGCATTTATATGCATGCAGTTTATGCCCTTCCATGTGTATAAAAGAAGTGCGAACACCACTTAGAATACTCTCCATTGTAGACAGGTTCCATAATAAGCATGTGAAGTTTCCTTAACAGGAAAGGCTGGTGTGGCATGGCGTCCTTCCATTCAGCATACAGGTATTTGAAAGTTGATCCATGCTAGATCCAAGCTAACATCAGATTCCACACAATGACCAACTATTGGCTACTTAATTTTCTGAACAATGTGACAACCACATTCTGTGCTTTATGTATGTACAGTGTTACCTCATACAATGATTTTAATCTGTTCCACGAGGCTCGTTGTTGTACGAAACAATTGCTATACAATGCATGCATCCTATAACGATTTTCTCTATGGGATGCATCGTACAACGATTTGATTTTTTTTTGCTAAGTGGTTTTTCCCATTGAAAATTTGTTGTACGATTTTTTCCATTGGAAAAATTGTTATGTGGGACACCATTTCCCCCAAAAACCTAATTGTTATGCAATTTCATTGCTATACAGGGCGATTGTTGTATGAGGTTCCACTGTATTTGGAACCTAGTCCCATGACTCCTGAGGCCACATAAACAAAGGACTTCATGTGCTTGTACTAGAAGAATAACTTGGCAACCTTGAAATGTCCTAGAACTGATAATCTCTCAAGCAAGGATTTCTTCTGGTCAAAGTTGAGGTCATGGTAGTAGTTGAACATTAATTTCTGGGAAAGTCAAAATGCAAAATAGCTAGTGTAGTTTTTTCTAGCTGGGTTGAAAGACGTCTAGAGTCTGGGAAGATTTACAGTTGCAATTGTATTTCACACACATTGAAATAAACTTCATGATAATTGCTGTGACTTCTTTCTGGATAACATGCACAGAACTGAATTGATTGTAAGTTCTCTGATTTCATGATTGCTACTGAACTTCAGTCCTTCCCAAAATAACTTTCCTGAGGCAAAAGAATTACAAGGTACCCTGCCTACTGGCATCAGAGGGGTTATATTCCACCTTTCTCCCTTGTGGGAACCAAGATGACTTAACAATATGCAATTTTTTAAAAGTTCAGCTAAAATAGATGGCAATGGGAAAACAATATTAAACAAATCACCAGTACTGTAAAATGTCAGTGTAGTATAACCATAAGTCTGGCTAGACAGCCTGCTAAGGTAATGGAGTAGACCATACAGCCAGCAACTCAATGGTATTGTAATTGACTATATTGTATAATTTTCCTGCCAGTTTGACTATAATATTTTTTTATTCTATTGTATTTTTATGTAAGATTTATTAACTACATTGACCATTAATTTTATATTTATTCATGTTGTTATATGCTGTTTCCAATTGTATTTTGTATATTGTATGATGTTATGCTGTTACTTTTTGCTCATGGTGTATTTTGGTTATTGTATATCATTGATTTGCTGTTTATATTGTATCCATTGTGTTTTATTTTTATGATTTGTAAGCTGCCTAGAGTCGGGTTTTCCTGAGTAGGGTGGGATATAAATTTGGAATAATAATAATAATAATAAAATAATAATAATAATAATGCCAAGTGTTGGGCAGCGGTAAATAACCTGACTCCATAAAGGGGTAAACAGCTATGGGTGGGTGAGCCCCTTTATGTGGGGTGATGGCCCCCTCAGTGAAGGAAATGCCACTGAAAACCATCCTATTGGGCCCAAAGGGCAAAATGAGCAAAGGAGGAATCATTCTGATTTCCAGTAGTCATGGAGACGGAAGAGGCCATGTCAGATGGACTGGCTGTGAAGGTGCACCTTGTTAATATTCACAAGGCTGCGGCAGTCCATTGCAGTCCTGGTGTCAAATCCTGTTTGTCTCATTTCATATGTGTCGCAAGAGATGGCTCTGTGATCACAGTGTGCGGGGCCTTTCATGGCAAGCTGGGATCCACCTTCAACAAATTCATGCCAATAGCATTTTCCCCAACAGGAAATAATGTATACTCGGAGACAAGTAGTAGCTACCGCCATTGCTGATAACCATATGAAACAACTTATCAAATTAAAGTAAATGCAGAATTAATAAGGCTTGAAAAGAGTTTGAATCATTTAAAGATAACAGCACCTGTTGGCAAGAGGACAACAAAGATGGAGCCAAGGTGGGAGCAACTGTTGAGAAGCCAGCCTTTCTCTTGCCCTTGCTAAACATAGGATCTCTTAAATTTCTTCGCCAAAGTAGCAGATCTACAGGTCTTAGGGTCACCTGTTGTAGTCATCTCATTTTGGACAGTCCAGCTTCAGATATTTCAGCTTGTTCAGTTGGCTAAAATCTTTGGCCAGTATCCTGTTCAGTATTTATGCATGTGGAATCCAAACTATGGAACCTGGTACAGCAATGTGGTGAGGTGTCAATCTTATGCTGGGTCACACATGGCTCTTTTTCAGAAACAATTCTCTACAGTGCTTTGCACTCAAGCCTGATAGAGAGCCTGTTGTGGAGCTGTTTATGTCAGAACAGGATGATACTTAATGCTTTAGCCTTCAGAAGGCGAGAAATGTTACAGACCTATCAGTAATTTTTATTAATTTGAACTTGTTTAGGGGCCATCTTCTCCCATACAAGTTTCCTGTTCTCTGTTCAGTGTCTAGGATACTGTATTGCTCCCTTACTAGATCTGCACTGGCTTCCCATTCCTTTCCATCGGAGGCACAGGCCAAGCGCTACAGTTTAGGTCAAGGTCAAAGTCTCCCTTGCTTGAAAACCAGTCATGTCCAACTCTAGGAGGTTGGTGCTCATCTCCGTTTACGGTGAAAGAGACAGCACTGTCTGTGTCTGCAGACATTTCTGTGGTCATGTGGTAGACAGAACTAGATGGCAGAGCCCTCTCTGTTGGCATACATGCCATCACCCCAGCAGAGAGTTCGCCCCATCCCTCTGTCCAGCAGCCCAGCACTTCCTCCCTCCTTCCAGCACAGAGCTCACCTACCCCTCTGCCCAGCAGCCCAATGGAGCACTTCCTCCCTCCCCCCAGAGTTCACCCCACCCCTCTGTTTGGGCACTCAGTCTCTAAAAGGTTCGCCTTCACTGTTCTGGATTGCTCACATGCAAAGCAGAGATTTACTGACAGTCCTACTTTTATACACTGTAGTTTTCAGGTCATTTATTTTTTGGCCTCTCTATAAGATGTGAAAAAATTTCAGTTTCACCTGAAAGTCACTGGCTGGGAGGAGTTGTAGCTTAGGTTTTAATTTACGTTTTGGAGCTATGCTGTCTTCTTGGAGATTCAGCTTAGCTTTCATGCCAAAAGCTATTGATAGGCCTTGTCCTCCTCCAGTAATTTGACAAGGCTTCTTGTGATGTTTATTATTAGCCACATGACAAAATGCTTCCTGTTATAAATGAGCATCCTGATGTATCTGCTGCTACTCCAGTTGAGACCCAGTATTGTTGAAGAGTGACGTTTCTCTTGTTAACATACCTCCCTCGATGGGCGTGATGAGAAAAATTCTTCAGGTCAGATCCAACCTGTAATAGTCATGTACTACAACAAGATAATTGCAGTTATGTCAGTATAAATGGACTTAACTTAATGAGGCTTGAGCAATGAATACCGGTACATCCCAAAAGGAAAATATCTTACAACAGAACCTATTATGGTTCCAGTGCTTCTTTAGACAATAAGCGTCAAGATTAACATCTACAGCTGCAACTTAAGACATACTTTGTTGTGCAAAAGGAGGTTCAAATTAGCTTCCTATTTTGTTGCTTCTCTATAGATTGTCCTGTACTACTCCCACCTTAGTACAGTAATACCTCAGATAACGCTAAGACTTGGTTCCACAAGTCTTGGTGTTATCCAATTTTTAGTGTTATCCGATGCATATTAAAATCCTATTGGATGGATCGGATAACGTTAAAGCTCCATAGAGATACATTGTAACTGCATAGGCTTTAGCGGTTGTTATCCGATGCATCCCATAGGACCTTAATGTTATTCGATCCAATTCTCCTCCCCAGATTACTTAACGTTATGCGATTTTAGCGTTATCTGAGGTAAACGTTATCCGAAGTATTACTGTATTTTGAATATTTGCCAAGCCTTTAAACTGCACAGAATTTTGTTAGCATCTGCTTGCTGAAGAATAGCATGCACCAATCACAACATAGCAGAACAATAAGGGATACCATTTCTGAATGTTCCTTCCCCGTTGATTTTCCTTTTTGTGTGGGAACAATAATACTTCTGTGTCTTAGTTTAAGGGATATCCATTGTGGTCTAAGACTTAGGAGGCCTGAGTTCAAATCCTAGCTCAGCTGTGGAAACTCACTGTGGATTTGGAACTGATAAAACCACTCCTTAAATATCTCACTTAACTTGAGGTCCCTATTAGGATCATATACATTGGTTCCAACGTGATGGTAAATCATAATCCTAGTCTAAATCCAGGTTTTATTCCAAAATATAGAACATACATTCAGTCAATGCAATTTATTTAAGTCTTCATTTACCGACATCCCATTAATTCAGAGTGTGTGGACTGAGACCAAATCACTTTGTGATTCATGTGGTTCAATCACCAAAAAAATAAAAATAATAATCCTCTTCTTTGTAAAAATACCGGACAGAACTGTTCAGTTGTGTTAGATGTGGCTTCCCTGCCATCAGTCACTTTGGTGAAACAGGCGACTATCTTGTCACATTGCCAGTTTGGTACAGGCAGATTGATGCCTTGAGGCAGTGACTTCTCATGACCCTGATACGTTGCTTCCCACATGGAAAAAGCTGATTTGTCATCCACAGCCTGAACTCTGGAATCTCTTGGAACATTTTGCAGCAGTTACACATCCAGGCTGGGTCGCATACACTGGACTGCTGTTCCATTCCAGCAGTGATGCAAGATCCGAATGCTATTGCAGGTGGTTATCTGTTAGAAAAAGACTCCTGGAAGGTGATCAGTTTCTTTCTGGAGTCTTTTGTTACTGCTCTTGCTATTTGTTTGGAGAGCTTTTCATTCTGTCATTGTGTGGCTTCTGTCTTTGGTTTTACTGTGAGTAAAATGCAGGGGGGACAACAAAATGTATTCTGAGTCAAGTCTAAATGCAGTGACTGATTATTATTTTTTAGAGGGACTGGGCTTTGGCCTCAGTGACTATATTTCTGGCTTGTAAATATTTCTTCAAGAATAGACTTTATGCCCAGTAAACCCATTCGTGTGGATTTCCAGGGACTTGGGGTTCTGGAGAATGAAGTCCAAGAACAGCTGCATATGTGCAGTAAACCCATTTGTGTGGATTCCCAGGGACTTGGGCTTCTGGGAATTGAAGTTCAAGAACACCTGGAGTGCCATGGTTCGCCATCACTGTTCTTTATTATTGTTGCAATATAACCCTTGACAATCTAGAGAGCTGTTCTACATCTAAATTAGGGGATTTCAGATATTTTTAGATTCTGAACCCAAGGAGAAAGGGTACAGTGGCATCTAGACGCAGCTGGAACCCCAGGAGCTGGAAGGGCAGAATCGTGGCCTTGTAATAATATATTTCAACGCTAGCAGTTCTTACATGCTGGTTTTTACAGAGAAATGGCAATGCTGGGTCTTCAATCCAGGTGGTTTCCTTTAGCCTTTAGCTTCCGTAATGTGATATCATTTTCTGCTTGCCAATTTGCTAGGCTCGGTTGTACATTTTGTTCTGTACTGTATTCTTGGGTGAATTGTCTTTTAAAGACATATTCCCTATTTTGTGTGTAGTCAGAGATTTGGGCATTCTTAAACAAATTGTCTTGGATTTTTCTCATCCCCTAATTCAGTGGCAGTCTGTTTTAGCATGTTGCATTCATATACTCTTTGGTTTTAACTTGTTTCCCCTGTTTAATTGTGCCCCAATCTTTTTTGCAACAAAAGAGACTGTGAATACTGTTCTATACTTGTCTGCCCTTACCCACCTACTCCAGATTTGCACAGGTGGTACTGCCGCATGTCTCTTTTGCAGTTTGTTACCAGGATTGTGCTCTGACCACAGATAATTTGATTGGTCAGTGGTGCTGGCAGCAACTTTATAGTGTCTGTAGTTTTCAACTGCAAATATAATTTTCTCTTCACATTTGGTGAAAGAGTTGGTAAATTAAATCAGACTGTGAGGGCAACTCCTGTTTCCTATGGATGGTGACCAGGAAAAAAATCATTATAGTTTTGGAGATGTCTATCTCATACTGGCAATCATTATTCAAGATACGTAACATTCACCTTTAAAGCTCAAAATGACCATAAAGAACACTGGTGGAACAATAGCAGGCAGATATGAGGAGCAGGGCTTTTCCAGCTGTGGCATCGGAGCTTTGAAGGAGCTGCCGTGGCTCACTCAGTGGTTAAGAACAGGAATCCTCAACCTCTTAAACCTGGGGGCTGGGTCATGCTCCCTCAGAAAGCTTCGGAGGCCGGACGGCCATTTTGCCCTTCCTCTACCACTTGGCACTTCCTGGTGTGGTTGAGGCAGTGGAGGACCACATGAAATGGCATCACAGGCCCATAGGCCACAGGCTGAGAATCCCTGGGTAGCTGGAAAGCCGGCAAGTTGGCAGTTCAAGACCCGGGTACTGCATGATGGATTGAGCACCTGTCTCTGTCCCAGCTCTTGGGGACATGAAAGGAGCCTCATTTGGGTGTCCCCTGAGTGGAGTTTCTCCAGCAAAAAGCCTTTCAACCCAGAACAATTTCTGACATGAAAATTATTACTATAGTGGTTCGAAGTCCACTCCTCAAAGCTGTCCATTTGCTGGATCTGTTTGGCCAGCTAGTTCAGCCTTGGAACTTCCCATACGATTTTGCAAGGGTGGTGAGACAGGGAACTGATGGTTGTTAAGATTGGTGTGCTTTTGTAATCAGAACTTGTAATTATCCCTTCTTCGGATTCTTCACTGGTTTAGTATGCCTGACTCCTCCTTTTTCCTTTACTAGTGTTTGGAACCTGTGGATGCCGCCATCTCGGACAGAGCTTCCAAGAAGAGGAAGAGGAGGAGAAGGATCCCCCTGGTCATGTCGCACTGGAGTTTGAAGCCAGAGTCCCTTGGAATGACGCTTGCTGCAGGCTGCGTGAGAGACCCGACGCGTGTCCTTGTGCCCCAGAGGGAAGGACTGCAGCTCTGAAGACCACTGTGCTTCCTCCAATGCAGGGCAGAAGAAAGCTCTCGCCTCATCCTTCTAAAGAGACATTTCCTGTCTTTAGGTGCCCAGGAAGGCCTCATTTGCCAGCCTTCCCAGAAGCTGCTTGTGAGGGCATATCCTCTGGCTTCTCACACAGCTTGCTCCCCTGCCTATCGTGCTACCGTCTCCTGTCCAGCCAGGGTGCACAGTTTCCCTTTCCACAGTGGCTGCATTATGGTGGTTCTTTACAAGCCCTGGCCCGTGGGAGGAAGCAGGTGAACATTGATATGGCATCTGCGACAGGCCACGGACCTGCCACACGTGCAAGGTTGCCACAGGATAACCGAAGAACTGGCTGATTGGCACAGGAGGACCGTTTCTGCCTGTCTCAAGATCTTGCAGGGCATTGGACCTCCCTGCACTCCTCCCTCTCATCATGTTCCTGCTCCTGCCCTTTGACAGCCTGGTGGTGAACCTGCTGGGCATTTCCTTGACAGTTCTCTTCACCCTGCTCTTGGTTTTCATCATTGTGCCAGCCATTTTTGGGGTTTCCTTTGGCATCCGTCGCCTTTACATGAAAACACTGTTGCAGATCTTCCAGGTGAGTCTATCTGCTTGATGTTTCTTGGAGGGGGTGTAAACCCATTTCGTGTGGATTCACAGGGATTTGGGCTTCTGGAAAATGAAGTCCAAGAACAGCTGGAGTGCCAAGGTTCGCCATCACTGGAGTAGTGTCTCAGGGCATCTGCAGCGGTAGGCTATTGTGAGCTGGATGAGTAAGTTGGCGGGTTTCAGGAACAGCTCTTAGTGTTGGTTAAAAGTAGTGCCGCTTAATCTTGGAACATTTGATATTAGTGTTGAGAAAGAGTAGCTACAGAGCGCACTAAATAGGAGAGTGCAAGGTTTCACCACATATGTAAGATTGAGGCAAGCTCCCAGGGAAGAGGGTGGTATTTCTGGACAAACAATAGTTACTGCCAACTTGTCAAGGGCTCAAATGCCAGAGGTTTCATGGGTTAGTAATGGTAAAGGTCACCCTTGCTTGAAAGCCAGTCATATCCGACTCTAGAGTTCAGTGCTCACCTCTGTTAATACCCAAAGAGCCAGCACTGTCTGCGTCTGCAGACGTTTCTGTGGTCATGTGTCAGGCATGACTAGACACAGAGTGCAGGAAGCACTATTTACTTTCCCACTGGAGTGGTACCTATTTATCTACTTGCAATTTCTTGCTTTTGAATGGCTATGTTGGTAGGAGTTGGGACAGAGATGGGAGCTCACTCCATCATGGAGCACTCCGGTCTCAAACTTGCCAACCTTCCAGGCTTTAAATTCAATGTGTTAACTACTAAGCAACCACAACTACTCTTCCATAAAAAGCCCTCCTGGTTGCTGGGTCTGATCACAGGTTGCTTTCTCCTGGCCTTGCCTTGCCTGCACTGGGAGACAGCATTTAGTTGTGACACAGGTGCAGCTCTGCTTCCCACGTAAGGCTTATATCTTAGAAGTGTCTGTGCTTGTGTTTTTGAATGGCAATTCCCAGAATTCTGGGGACTGGAGTAAAGGTGTCCCTCACTCAAAAGCTAGTCATGTCTGATTCTAGGGGTCGGTGCTCATCTCTGTTTATTGCCCAAGAGCCAGTGCTGTCTGCAACTACAGATGTTTCTGAGGTCATGCGGAAGGCATGACTAGATGCTGGAGCACATGGAACACCGTTACCTTTCCTGTCAAATCAGTACCTATTTATCTGCTTGCAATTTCTTGATTTCAAACTGCTAGGTTGGCAGGTCACAAAAATGCACACTGGAGTGCATGGAGTTGCTTAAGCCTGTGTTAAACCCAGACAGTCAAATAGAGGGCAGCCAAGTGAAGAGAGAGAGAGGGATTGTCCTTGGAAAGAGAAGCTGATCTTAGTGTTATGCAGAGACACGTGGCTTCTGGCTGTCACCTCCCAGAAGTCTGCAGAGGCAGAGCATAGTGTCCACTTGCTAGATCAGCGCAACTGAAACATTAAAACGGAGCTTCCCATGGGGTGGCAGAGTCAAAGGGCAGCACAGAGACACCCACTGATCCAGGGTGTGGCCAGCTGCCTGACATCAGATGCAAAGGTTAGGTGGTGGCAGCTCCAGGCAAAGGATAGGACTCTGACCTCAGGTGGGGGTAAAGAGGTGACCTGCTGGTTATTGTAGGGCTCAAAAGTCAGCTTGAAACTGAAGCCCCCCCCCCCCGCCCCCAATGCTAGAGACTTCAGAAAGTCACCTCTCTGGTTTCAAGCAAGTCTTTTGATCTTTTCCAAACCAATTCATTAGTAAACTGAGGTCTCACTTGTTCAAAAGCCAGTTGTATCCAACTCTAGGATGCGGTGCTCATCTCCGTTTACAGCCATAGAGTCAGCGCTGTCTGCACCTGCAGACATTTATGTGGACATGTGGCAGGCATGACTAGATGCCAAAGCACACAGAATGATGTCATCTTTCCGTCAAAGATATCCTTATTTATCTACTTGCAATTTCTTGCTTTCACGCTGCTAGGTTGGTAGGAGCTAGGACAGAGATGGGAGTTCACGCTGTCATCCAGCACTCGGGTCTCAAGGTGCTCATCTGCCGACCTTCCAGTTATCAGGTTCAGTGTCTTAAGCACTAAGTGTAGAGCCAAGCAAATTTGAGGGAACAGACAGCAGAAAGACATAAAGCTGCTCTATCCACCCATCATACTCATTCCAGAAGTCACTGTCTGAGATAACATTCCCAAGCCATGACCTCTCTAAATGCAACCTCCGAGAATTGAATGTGTGAGATTCTCTACACAAAGGCATATGTTTATTCCACCCTGGGAGCTGCATTCCCAAAGCAGACTAAGTGTCAGAGGCCAGAAAAGTTATTTTTGAGGCTCCAAGTCTCTAGCCGGCATGGCCACTGAGGCATCTGGGAGTAGTTATTTTTCTGGCCTCTGCCAAGGACCCATCATCTCCACCTTTCTCTCGAAACAGCCTGTGACAGTGATGGCGAACCTTGGCACTCCCATGTGTTCTTGGACTTCAATTCCCAGAAGTCCAAGTCTGTGAAACCACACGAATTGGTTTATTGTGTGTACGCACAATAAACCCATTCGTTTGGATTCACAGAGACTTGGACTTCTGGGAGTTGAAGTTCAAGAACAGGTGGAGTGCCAAGGTTCACCACCACTGGCCTATGAAGACAGTGGCTTGTCTCCATTGAATCTCTGGCATCTGGCTGTTCTTTGGTTCTTCTGATCAATCCTCCAGTCCTTCTTCTGTTATCAAGCCAGCTCTTCCAGTAGAAACCTTTGTGAATTCTGTATTACTTCCAGCATTTCCCAAACTATGTTCCATGGAACACCGGTGGACTTCAATTCCCATAGGCCTCAGTACATTGGCTGGTCAGAGCTTTGGGGAATTGACTTAAGCTTCTGGGAATTGAAGCCCAAAAACCAGAGGTTGCGATACAATGACTTCTAGACTAGGACAGTGATGGCGAACCTTGGTATTCCGGGTGCTCTTGGATTTCAATTCCCAGAAGCCCAAGTCAGCAGTCATGATGATCAGTAAAGTTCCAGAGCCGCTGGAGTGCCAAGGTTCGCCACCATGGGACTAGGACTTTGAAATCAGTTTTTTTTCTCTCTGTCCTACAGTGGGCGACCTTGAGGATCCAGCGTGGTGCCAAAGAGAAGAAGCATCCACTTTATAGGCCCTACGTCAATGGTAAGTGGCTCCACTGCCTTTCTTGGAGTGAAGCGGTTGTGGGTCTCGGCTTCTTCTCTTTCCATCTTAGCTAGAAGGTGGTGTCTCCCTTCCAGGCATCATCGCAAAGGAGCCCACATCGCTGGAGGAAGAGATCAAGGAGATCCGGCGCAGTGGGAGCAACAAGGCCTTGGATGCCCCTGAATTTGAGCTCTCCGACATCTTCTACTTCTGCCGCAAAGGTATTGAGACCATCATGGACGATGAGGTGACTAAGCGTTTCTCAGCTGAAGAGCTGGAATCCTGGAACCTGCTGAGCAGGACCAACTACAACTTCCATTACATCAGCCTCCGCCTCACGGTTCTCTGGGGGCTGGGAGTCCTGGTCCGCTATTGCTTCTTGCTGCCACTCAGGTAAGGACCTGTCAGGCCGGTTGGGGTGTCCCATTGGGAAGTCAGAGTAGACAACGGGAAGACCAGAGCTGGGATTTCTGGTGTTTGCTGAGGTTTGTTCCCTAGACCTGTGATGGTGAATCTTGGCACTCCAGGTGTTCTTGGACTTCCAGTTCCCAGAAACCCAAGTCTCTGTGAATCCACATGGATGGGTTTACTGTGTGTATGCGTGTGGCTTCACAGAGACTTAGGCTTCTGGGAATTGAAGTCCAAGAGCACTTGGAGTGCCAAGGTTCACCATCACAGCCCTAGATTGAAACCTTGTTATTGAATGTTTGTGGTACTCTCTGGCTTGGATTATTTTCCAAGCAATCCTTGGGGAAAAATCCCTCTTCAAAGCTGGGGTCCCAACAGATTTGGTAGTCTGGATTCTTCAAGAGCCTTTGCGAGTTAAGCCTCACCTCTCCCTCCCCCCTGCTTCTTCCACATACAGGGTAGCCCTGGCTTTCACTGGCATTAGTCTCTTGGTGACTGGCACTACCATCGTGGGCTATTTGCCAAATGGAAGGTGAGTTCGCAGTGGTGAACGACAAAGATTTCCACCCAAAAATAAATGTTCAAGGGATTAAATCTGGTTTCTGCAGAGAAGCAATGGCCAACAAGCTTTTGTAGATGGGATGTTGTGTGTCTATTTCTGTTCTGATTTTTGTGCTCAAGTTCTCCTAATAATAAATTCCATGTCAGGAATTACTCGGTTGAAAGGATTTTTGCTGGAGAAACTCCGTTCCCGGGACGCCCGAATGAGGCTCTTTTCATGTCCCCAAGATCCGTCATGCAGCACTAGGGTATCGAACCCTGACCTTCCAGTCTCCAAGCTCAGTGTCTTAGCCACCAAGCCACTGCAGTGCTGACCCTGCTGTCATCTCTACTGTCAGAGCTTTCGGGCAGAACTCAGAAATTCAAGGGGATGGATTGGTGTGAAGCAAAGCAAAGCAATCACACTTCTATACCTTGCTCCCTAGCGCTTAGTGCACTCTCTGGGCAGTTCACAAGTTAATTAGCATTTTGCCCCCAACATGCTGGGTACTTATTTTACCGATCTCGGAAGGATGGAAGGCTAAGTCAACTAGAGGGGCAGAATTGAACCCACAACCTTTTGGTTGCAGTACAGCAGTTTTTACCACTACACCACCAGGGCTCCTTCTTAACCACGGACTCTGGCATTTATTGGGGCAAGGAAGTGTGATACATTCCCAGTCGACAGATCTTTGTCTGCTCTGCCAGCCCTCATTGGGGTTCTCTTTATCTGGCAGGAGTGCTGATCTGGACTTCTGTGAGTTGAAGTCCAAGAACACCTGGAGTGTCAAGGTTCGTCATCACAGTACTATAAGCCAGGGTTAAGGCATAGATTGGTTATTAAGGTTTATTTGTGCGGAAGGAACTGGTGCATGAAGCTTCGAATCGTTTCTCTCTCAAAGCCTTGATATTTCGACCATCCATGAAGAGCCCTTTCTTGAGATGTTTCCTCTGACTTTTCAGGTGCAAGGAGTTCCTGAGCAAACATGTACACCTGATGTGCTACCGGATCTGCGTGCGAGCTCTTACAGCCATCATCACCTATCACCACCGGTACGGAGGGTTTTTTGGCGGCAGCTAAGGACAGATTGCCCAGGAAAAAGGAGTCAAGTTATTTACCATCACCCAACACTCGGCGTTGAGTTGCTGGCTGTACAGTCTGCTCCATTACTGTAGCGGGATGTCCACCCAGACATTCAGAAAACCATAAATATACATACAACAACAATGAATGCTCCTCCCCCATCATATCTCCCATCTTCTGGCATTCATTTCTGTTTGATTGCATTTGCAAAGCAGTGGTGGATATGTGCATGTGGGTTGCAGCTGCCAAGCTCCCCTGGCTGAAGGCGATTGGGGAACTCGGGGAGTCACGTAGCCCATGCTTTGCAAATCTGCTAGGCTAGGGGTTTTGGAGTGACTGACGGCGCAGGGGGTGAAAGAGATCTTGGAGACCCTTCGGGTTAGAATGGCAGCTCGATGGAGGAGGGTGTTTGTCGAGATCTGTGGAGATGTACTTGATGGTCTGTGGGCCATCAAGTGAAATTTCAGAGACCAGTGAGGCAGCTGCGTGAGATGACCAGTGGTCAAGGGATTCGTCTCCCATGAAGCTCCCAGCTCTTCCCTAAGTGTGGCAAACCCCAGAGAAAAATGCAGACTAATTTAATCTCATGATCTCAGTGGGTTTCTGCAGAGCTTTCTTTAGCTCTGTGCCATTATTGGGGTTTGGTGTCCTAGATCGGTGCCAGCAAGGCAGCCAGTGCCAATCACTCTTCATGGGCATCTAGGTTGGGTTTGTGCTTCTAGCTTCTATGCTTATCCTCCCCCTCCCCTTTTCCCCAATTTCAGGGAGAACAGGCCACGCAACGGAGGGATCTGTGTGGCTAACCACACCTCCCCTATTGATGTCATCATTCTGGCCAGCGATGGCTACTATGCTATGGTGAGTAGGGTGAGCCGCAGTGGACAGTTGACCTAGGCATAGGTTTGTTGAGGAGCACTGTGTGCCAGTGGAAGTTCCTGCACCACTTTGTTTGATCAGGACTACAAAAGAGCTTACATGTTCGATTCCCCACTGTGCCTTCCTACAGGAGAATCAACCTATGTAGCTTTAGGAAAGCTGTACAGTCTCACTTGCGCTTCCTCCGCCCCAAGGAAGTCAAGATCAAGGTCTCCCTTGCTCAAAAGCCATTTATATCTGACTCTAGGGTTTAGCGTTCATCTCTGTTTACAGCCAAAGAGCCAGTGCTGTTTGCATCTGCAAACACTTCCATGGTCATGTGGCAGGCATGCCTAGATGCTGGAGCACATGGAACCCTGTCACCTTCCTGCCAAAGTGGTCCCTGTTTATCTATAGGCAATTTCTTGCTTTCAAATTGCTAGGTTGGCAGGAGCTGGGACAGACAGGAGCTCACTCAGATCTCAAACTGCCGACCTGCTAACCTTCCAGTCATCAATTTCAGCGTCTTAACCACTAAGCCTCTGGAGGAAGGGAAGGGTAAATCCACTTTGGAGTATTCTCTACCTGGAAAACCCTGAAAAGGGCCACCAGAAGTCAGAATTGACTTAAGGCTGCAGTGGTTCAGTGGTTAAGATGCTTGCCTTGTTAGCTGGAAGGCTGGCAAGTCGGCAGTTCAAGACCAGGGCACTGTTTGAGCACCTGTCTCTGTCCCAGCTCTTGGGGACATGAAAGGAGCCTCATTTGGGTGCCCCCTGAGCTGAGTTTCTCCAGCAAAAATCCTTTCGACCAAGAATAATTTCTGACACGGAATTATTATTATCGGTTGTGAGTTGTACTGCTAGGTAGATATTTGGGCCTCACCTCCTTATTCAGAGATTACTTTGACTCCTTCTGTTGTTCAGGTGGGCCAGGTCCATGGAGGGTTGATGGGCGTCATCCAGAGGGCCATGGTCAAGGCTTGTCCCCACGTCTGGTTTGAACGGTCTGAGGTCAAGGATCGCCACCTTGTGGCTAGAAGGTAGGTGCACCATCTCTGCTCTGTAAAGGCCACTCTGTTTGCAAGCTGTGCGTTGGAAGGGACAGGCAGGGGGAACATGCATCGCTGGTGGGCGGCAGATTTCTAAACCAAACAGGAGTGGCTGGACTCTCAAATCACGTGGCTGCCCGTGATATATGATGCTGTCTTTTCCCTCTTTCCTTCTCTTCTTCTAGGCTGTCGGAGCATGCGAATGATAAAAACAAGTTGCCCATTCTTATTTTTCCTGAAGGTAAGCAAGAAGTCCATGAAAATGAGTAAGCCCTCTAAATCCACCGTGATCACTGCGTTCTCTCACCTCTGAACAGATGAAAGATGGAGCGTTTGAACTGTAACCCAGCGGTTCCACGTTTTCAGGCAGCAACACTCGCCTCCTGCTTTGAGTAACTGCCAGTGTTCTGCATTATTTCTCGTTTATCAAGAGAGCTGCCTCATCAGAAGCGTTTGTTTCCCTTTCCTTATTTTCCCCTCAGGCACTTGTATCAACAACACATCGGTGATGATGTTCAAGAAAGGAAGCTTTGAGATTGGCGCCACAGTTTATCCTGTTGCCATCAAGGTGGGGGCAGTTTAGCTACGTACGCGAGGTCTTGCTTGGTAGAGCCTCCAGGAGCCAGAGGCGAAGTTAGCCTGCACTCTCCGAGGGGCCAGGTTATTGTCGTTTTGGGGAGCCCCCGTATTTTACTGCCAGGAGCTCTTGAAGAAAAGAAGGGTCTTGTTACAGGAAAGCTCCAAACTGTGCCTTTGGGGCTTTGGAAACTAGCGTTTAGGCTTGCAAGAGCTTCTTCGGGTGCTGCTAGAATTGAGGGAGCCACAGACAGAAGGGGTCAGTCTGTGTTTCAAGCAAAGAGAGTGACATACAAATCTAAATAATAATAATAATAATAATAATAATAATAATAATAATAATAATAATAATAATAATAATAATAATAATAATAATAATAATAATATCAGGGTAAACAAAACAAAAATGAAAACATTGAAATGAAAACTTAACAGCTGTATTTTAATGTTAGCTTTCATAGACTAGGGACATTCTGCTATTAAAAGGTAAAGGTTGCCCTTGCTTGAAAGCCAGTCGTATCCGACTCCAGGGTTCAGTGCTCATCTCCATTTACGGCCAAAGAGCCGTAACATTAACATTAAAATACAGCAGTTAGTCTTTAAAGTGCCGTGACTTTCTTTCTCTATGTTGTTTGTTTGTTTTAGTTTACTCTGATATGGCTATTAATGTAGCCTTTTTTGGCCTGTATTTTGAATCTGGCATGCTCAGTATGCCACAAAGAATGGTAAATGTAGAAGGCCTCGCTTGCTGGCTGCCCTTACTTGCTCTGTGGATGGTGCGTTCTCATGCACAGATGAGGACTTAAGTTTGGCCAATGACAAAGCAGAGAAAGTGGCTTCATTTTGGCAGGCCAAGGTTTGATCGGGGCATGAAAGAAGAGGAAGAACTGGCTTTCCCTTCCCTCTCTCCCACCCCCTTTTGCCCTGCAGTATGACCCCCAGTTTGGAGATGCGTTTTTTAACAGCAGCAAATACGGCATGGTGACCTATCTCCTCAGAATGATGACCAGCTGGGCAATTGTCTGCAGCGTCTGGTATCTGCCACCGATGACCAGAAAGGTGAGTGTCACTGTTCCCTGTCATAGCCTGATTTCAGGTAGGCAGCTGGCAGCACGTCCGTCTGGCCAGGTTATCCTGCTATGGTCATAGAGTAGACCCTGCTGCCAGTGACTCAGTGCCGATCGTCAGGCAGCGGTTAATTAACCTGACAACCTTGAGGACTAACAGCCTTGGGTGGCGAAGTCCACAGGGACGGGTGATGGTCCCCAAGGGGATTAAATCCTACTTGAATCCATCTTAATGGAGGGCAGCAGCTTCATCCATCCTGGCCTGGGGATGATGATGAGGATTTTGCATGCCAAAAGGGCTTATGGAACTGGGTTAGTGGTACTATGGGTGTCATGCTGCGATGTGGAAAGCAAATAGAAGACCATTGCATTATATTGTTCCCAGAACAATCTTCATGGTTGATCGCCATGAGGAGAGACAATATTCAGATTCGGATACGGAATCAGAAGCTGGCAGCGTGTGGCCTGCTTCTCACAAACCCTGACTGTCTCCGTTTCCTGTTTTTAGGCAGACGAAGATGCCGTGCAATTTGCCAACCGGGTGAAATCCGCCATTGCTCGGCAGGGAGGCCTTGTGGATCTCTTATGGTGAGTTGCCCTGAACGCAAGCCCTTTTGCTGTCAGTCTGCTGTTGGGCCCCATATCCCATCCTCTTTCATCGTTGCAATGTAATCATTCTTTCTCTATTCCAAGTCACTATAAATCAGGCATTCACAACCTTTTAAAGCTGGGGGGCCATTGGGTCACGCTCCCTCAGACAGCTTCAGGGGCCAGACAGCCATTTTGCCCTTCCTCCACAACATGGCACTTCCTGGTCTGGTGGAGGTGGGCCCCTTTAAACGGTGCTGCAGGCTGCATCTGGCCCACAGGCCACAGGTTGAGAATCCATGCTATAAGTAAAAGGGAACATCGTATGCCTACTCAGTATGTCTTTCTCCAGACTGTTCCTTGCTTGAAAGGCCTGGGTCTCCCTCTCTCCCATTTACTGATGTGTTGAATTGGCTAAGAACCAGGCCTTTTAAACAAGGAACAATCTGGAGAAAAACATACTGAGTGGGCATAGAAAAGCCAAAAGCAAAGCAATCATAGCGTTTAGGGAACTCCCATCATCTGCCCCAGCTCCTGCCAAAGCAGCAATTTGAAAGCAAGAAATTGCAAATAGATAAATAGGTTCCGCTTCAGCAGGAAAAGTAGCAGCGTTCCGTGTCTAGTCATGCCTGCCACATGACCACAGAAATGTCTGCAGACAGCGCTGGCTTTTTGGCTGTAAACGAAGATGAGTACCGTCCCGTAGAGTCGGATACAGCTGGCTTTTGAGCAAGGGAGACCTTTACTGAATCGGCTGCTTTACTGGTCGCTCTCTTCCAATCTCTCTCTTTAGGGACGGAGGTCTAAAGAGGGAAAAGGTGAAGGACACCTTCAAGGAGGAGCAGCAGAAGCTGTACAGCAAGATGGTTGTGGGCAACCACGAAGACCGAAGCCGCTCCTGATCTTTCTGCCCGAGGGAGGGAGCGGAGGCGGAGGCGGCTTCAGAACTGACCATCCCTGAACTTCTTCTGGCGCCAGACCTGCCGGGAGGAGCCGTTTCTCTTCCAGCTTTGGGTGCTCTTTTCAGGATGCTGACCAGCCTCCGTGGGGAAAAAGGCCTTGCCTGAAAAGCGGTGTGGTCCAGGCCACATCGCTGGGACCGCGGCACCAGCTGAAGACTCTTGCCACAGCCAAGCAGCACCTGTGCGCGTGTGCCAGTGGATGCTTTTGTATGTGTCTGTCTGTAGGCATGCATGTGTGCCTGCATGGGGTGCAAGCTGTGTGGCTCTCAGCACAGCTGGGCCTGTCCAGTCCCGCCATCAGTGACTGATACCTCCTGCAAAAGGCGGGGGCAGGGGGGCGGGATGGACAACCGTCCCTGCATCTTTCAGCCCTTCTTGGCTTCTTTTCCCTTGACCATACACACACACACACACACACAAAGAACTGACCGCAACTGTGCATGGGTTCACTTTGCATTTTATAATTAAAGGATACAGACAGATGTGGCCCTGGATATTGTCCCAGAATAGAGCTCCGCTGCTCAGAGAAGGGTATTTGGAAAGAAAGATGGCAGAGCAACGAAGGGAAGGAACCATGGCGCATAGATCGAGACACATGGCTGGTTTCATGTTTTCCCTGACATTGGCATTGTCGGGTCAAGGTGGAAGATTTAGGATACAGTCCTTGTCGGCCCACTTTTCAAGACAGATTTGATGCCTTAGACCAGTGATGGCGAACCTTGGCACTCCAGCTGTTCTAAGACTTCAATTCCCAGAAGCCCAAGTCCCTGTGAATCCACACAGATGGGTTTACTGCACATATTCGCAGTTAAACCCATTTGTGTGTATTCACAGGGACTTGGGCTTCTGGGAACTGAAGTCCTAGAACAGCTGGAGTGCCAAGGTTTGCCATCACGACCATAGACCCTAGCAGCTAGAAAAACAGGGGGACTGTGGTGGGTTAGTGGTTAAGAAGCTCACCTTGTTAGCTGGAAGGTTGGACGTTCAAGACCCGAGTACTGCATGACGAAATGAGCACCTATCTCCTTCCCAGCTCCTGCCATCCTATCAGTTCCAAAGCAAGAAATTGCAAGTAGATCAGTAGGGACCACTTCGGTGGGGAAAGATCTTGGGGACATGAAGGGAGCCTCATCCAGGCGTCCCCTGAGCGGAGTTCCTCCAGCAAAAATCCTTTCAACCCAGAAAGCACCTTTGTGTGCTTCTGACATGATTTTTTTTTAAAGCTAGAAAACGCGGCTTGTCATGGAAGAAGCCATAAATAACCACAGCCTAAATCACACACCATTACCAACCACAGAGTCTTAACTTCCGGCAGGTCCCTTCTAATTTCAGCTCAGAAGAGGCTTCCAGTGTTTGCCAAGAAAAGCAAAAACCTTAGCTACTGAGGTCAGCGTCCCTGAATGCGCAGTGCATCAAGGAAGATAAAGCAGCAGTGTCTTTTTAAAAGAACATTTTGGTTTAAGCCATTCTCTCCGTCGCTTCTTTACCTGAGAAGTTGTGGAGCTGAAGCACACTAGAAAGTCACACGGCATGCATCCTTTCACTGGGCCGAGAAGGGGCTGGTATTTTGGTATCGCAGGCTTGTGCAAATCTGGTCATCTCTCATGTCCATTGATGATGAACCTTGGCACTCCAGATGTTCTGGAACTTCAATTCCCAGAAGCCCTGCTCAACAGGTGTGTTGACTTCTGGGCTTCTGGGAATTGAAGTCCAAGAACACCTGGAGAGCCAAGCTTGGCCATCACTGTATAATGCTCTCCCACAGGCATCTGAGGGAGCAGTACGCCCAAAGGTGGGGACGTTGAGTTGTCTTAATCTGTGTCAGCTATTTCTGCAAGAAGCAGATGCGCCTTCCCCTTACTTGTTTGAGTATTTCCAGCCCATCTCAATTCCTAGACTTGGGGACAAACAGTAGGGAGGGGGGACTTGTCTTACGAAAATTAAAAATTAACCAAGCAACTCTTGTTCAGTTTTAATCCCGGAGCTATTTCTGAATGTTTAGCCACAGCCTTCCTCAACCATTAGGAACATAAGATGCTGCCTTATTGTCGTCTGGCTTGGTATTGTTTAGGTCAGAGGAAGGGCAGTAAGACGTTCTGGGTCTACTGGAAGACCTCTGGATGATTTTGTAGAAGATCAGCAAGGATTCCTTGACCATTTTAAGTTTTGCATGTTAACGACACATGCACACACTGCAAATTACATCGCTGAAAGAAAGTGCTGGATAACTGGAAACGAATTTTTATATGGAAAGACTGTAGAGGTGTCCACACATTGGTAGACCTATCCGGGGCGGCATTCCACACATACAAATGGATTTGAGAAATCAAGTCCATCTGCATGCTGGCTTTTTAGCCATTTAGATATCATGTCACCTGCTGGCCAGGCGGCCCATGACGTATTCCCTCTGGTTTCACCTTGCCCAAGGGATTGGGCGGAGGACGGGTGATGGGCAACGCTGCCTAGTTAGATTTGATAGTCGATGCAAATTTCTGGGCGTAGACGTTCATTTGTTCAAAGTATATTTGCAAGTCAGTTGGCAGATTGTAGGACTCCAGGGAGGGGGGGACGACAAAGTAGATCCTGTAAATCTGAAGTTCTTAGGATTCCAGGGAAAAACTTAAAGTGGATCATGTGAATCTAAAGTTCCAACTGCAACTTTCAAAGGATTCAGACTAGGGTCTAACTTTATCTGAAGATAAAGCAGGGATTCGCAATCTAAGGTCTGTGCTCTGGATCCGTACCACAACACCATTTCACGTGGCCCCACCCACCCCTCCAAGGGCATTCAAGAAACAAAATGGCCCCCCTTTTGAAGCTGTTGCGACAAAATGGCCATCTGGCCCTCGAGGCTGATAGAGAGTGTGACCTGGCCCCCGGCTTGAAAAGGTTGGGACCCCCGGTGCTAGAGATTGGACGTATAGTTTGTCTGTTTGCAGACATATCTATCCTGGCAACTCACAGCAGAAACAGCCCTATGTTTGGAACAAAGGGTGATATACATATTTCTGATTGTGTATGTACATATCTGTCCAGATTTGCCACACTGTTAAGAATGACGTGGATCTCGTTTGGATTTCTGTAGCAATGTGTTACCCATTGCTGGCTCGTTGAGCCTGTTGCCCTTGATACCCAAAGGGGCAAAAGAGAAAGTGAAGAAAAAGAAGTTAAGGATGAAGGCTCATTGAAGGAGGCAGTGTTTCCTCCAAGGTGTTTTGTAAATTTGCATGGACCATCTGGATAGCATCTCCGCCCCAAGATGCAAAATATAAATCATTAAAGTATCCAGGTTTTCACAGATTGGTGGGAATAGGGCAGGGATGGAGATGCCCCAATCCTACAGAGAAAAGGTTCATAGGGTCCATCTCTTTGCCAGCCGGACGTCTAGTAAAGTACACAAGAACAGTAACCTGCCTATTGCAATTCCTCATTTATTTCTGAGTGCAAGACAGTTTCAGTGTTTACCTAGATTTGTTCAGCCACTCTTGGGGGAGAAAACCGCCCCGTTACAATGAGCATCACCAGAATGGCACACTTGGGAGGCCTACACAACCACCGAGTCACAGCATTGTTTCTAATTTTGCATCCCTAAGCAGCGGCTCAAGTCGTTAAGACGCTGAACTTGACAACTGGAAGGTCGGAGTTCGATTCCTGATACCGCACAATGGAGTGAGCGCCCGTCTCTGTCCCAGCTCCTGCCCACCTAGCAGTTCGAAAGCAAGAAATTGCAAGTAGATAAAGAGGGACCACTTTGGTGGGAAGGTAAACGGCGTTCCGTGCACTCAGGTGTCGAGGCATGCCACAGAAATGTCTGCAGACCCAGACAGTGCTGGCTCTTTGGCTATAAACAGATGAGCACTGAACCCTAGAGTCGGATATGACTGGCTTTCAAGCAAGGTTAACCTTTACAAGCATAAATTGAGATCTACAGTGTTAAGCAGATTCCTTCCTTCTTTCCTCTGTTCTTATGCCAGGGAAGTTGGTAAAGAAACGGAAGTTTGTAAGAGTTAAAGCCCAAGGTGGGTAGAAGAGGACTGATTTCAGATCTCTTGTTGAATGTCCGTACATCCACTTCCCGCCTGTGCGTGAGTGGAAAAGCATCCCAGTTCCTCCAGCTTTTAGGCTGCTTTAGGGGAGTATTGAGGTTCAGAAAGGAATTGCTCCATCTTACCTCTTTCCAGGGGTCCTTGATTTTCCTGTTCTTAACTTTGTATGTGGTTCTGGCGTCCCCTCTTCCTTCCCAGCATTCTGGCCCTGTAAAAGCGAAGATTGGCCATCTTTACACATCCAAGGTGGTGGCTTCATAATTTATTTTTATTTATTTCCTAAGTTTGTTCTGCCTCCTCCTCCCTCGTCTGCCTTCCCTGGATCCTGAAGCTGATGGTGTAGCCACACCTATCCCCACCTTTAGCTGAGAACAGTCTTTTGCTGCTTCCGAAAGGAAACGCTTTCCTCCAACTGCCCTGGTCAAAGTCCCCAAACCTCTGCAGCCCTGTTGGTTCCCATGGCATAGCTTTGTAGGGTGTGGGGAGGGAATCCATGCCCAAGAGATTATTTACAGGGATGCCCCCATGCTTCTATGCAAGGCTTTCTACCCCAGGATTGGCTTGCTCTTTTCTGGACAGGAGAAAGACACCCTCCGCAAGAAGTCCTCCAGGGAATGACCCATCCGTGTTGCATCAGTCCAGCCTTGGCCTTTGCCCAGCCGTGATAAGGAGGATCTTGCTTCTGCAATGAACAACTTAGGAGATGTTCTCTCCCTTGGTGTCTCCCTTTGACCCATGAATGCAAACATCCCGGAGCTTGGGTTGGGAATGTGTGCTTATTTAAGCAGAGAAAATGGCAGCTTAAAATCTATCTCGTCCTGTCGCAAAACAGATTGCAAGGTGTGTTTTACTTCCGCGTCCGGTGGGAGGAACCACGCGACCGGCCCAAAACTTTGGCCACCCCTGGCTTACGCTGTCTTCGGATCTGGAAGCCAAAGTGACTAAATGGGTGGTGGTAATAGGGGGAAAGTAAGCTCCTTTCTGCTGCTCCCTGACCTTTGGGAGGGAGAAGGCCACACTTGTATCAGTTTTTACATCAAGCAAGGCCAAGAGGGTTGATAGGATTGTCCAAACTCAGAATGCCTTCCTGCATTAGAGCAAACATCAGTCCAACTCTTCCTCATTTTTGTCCTTCTTTCCGGGCAAAAGCTTGCAAGCAGAGCACTGTTGGCAACAACAGCCATTTGGTGTGTGTAACCCCAGCTCTCTGCTATGGTAATTCTCCAGACCCTGCTGCTGGCGACTCAACGCCGAGTGTCAGGCGGCGGTTAACTAACCTGACAACCCTAAGGACGAACAGCCTTGGGTGGCAAAGTCCACAGGGAAGGGTGATGGTCCCTAAATAGATTAAATGGTCCCACTTGAATCCATCTTGATAGAGGGCAGTGGCTTCATCCATCCTGGCCTAGGACCGAGGAGGACTTTGCGTGCCAAAAGGACTCAGGACCCGAAAGCGATTCACAGAACTGGATCAGCTGTACAGGTGTCACACTGCGATGTGGAAGGCCACTGCATTCTATTGCTCCCAGGACAATCTCCATGGCTAATCGGCATGAGGAGAGCCAATATTCAGATTCAGATATGGCAGAAGAAGAAGAACCCCAGCTACTCTGGATATATTGCGTCTGCCCGTGAAATTTTCTTTTAGTCAATCCCAGGTAATAATAGCGTTGGTAGACCTCTTTGTGATGTCGGCTGACTGTTCTTCCAAGCCATCTACATGACAGGTCATGGCCAAGGTCGGAAGCTGCAGGTTTATCAGGTCCAACATGTTCACCTCAAGTGACCCTGCCTTTAAGTGTTGCTGCAGGAAACAAATAGGCTTTCCTGTCCAGGTGTGTGAAGCTACAACTCCCACCTTTCCCATGATACCTGATGATGTTCAAGTCTGTAGGCCAGGGGATCTCAACCTACAGGCTGAATGCAGCCTATGGTTCCATTTCATGTGCCTCCCCCTTGCCTCCACCACACCCGGAAGTGCCATGTATGGTTCCTCTTTAATGCCCAGGCCGCCCCCATCGTGGAGGCAGGGCAAAATGACCCTCCGGCCCCCGAAACTGCCTGAGGGAGTGTGACCCGGCCCTTGGCTTGGAAAGGTTGAGAACATCTGCCGTAGACCACCATGACCAGAACATCTGCAGTGTTGGAAAGGCCACCGGGCATCTTGAAAGACACCCCATGGGATGAGCAAAGAGAAAGTCCACAGGATGTGGGGTGGGGTTGGAGAAGAGGTCTCCAGTGTTCAAGGCCACGCAGGTGGCTTTGGAGCATCCATCTCGCCATGGATGTCCACCTCCTCTGCACCTCGCCATGGGGGCCCCTCCCCCCCAACAGTCAATACATCTCTTTCTCCGATGGGAAAGTTAATAAATTTAGCTCTAGATTAAAAGTATCGATCATTTCATTTGTAAATGATATATAAATAGGTGACTCCATGGGCGACCAGAGAGGCAGGGGTTGGCTGGAACTGCCATAGGGCTGCCGGGGAGGGTGGGAGAGACGCATGGGGGGGCCTTATCTGCATTCTGCCCTGATGCAAGCATTGATTTCCTATTAGTCTCCCTGTACCGCCCAATAGCACATCATTCCAGGACCCGCTATTAATGGCCTTTTGATAAATAATCACTTGTAAGTCAATAAATTTTTATTAAAGAGTGAGGTGCTTTGATTTATGAAAATCTGACTGGGTTTGTCTGGAAGAAAAGGGATGTGGAATTGAAGTGGAAGCACCATTCATCCGGCTGCCACCTTCCTGCCTCCCCCCACATCCCTTCCTGCTGCCTGTTCAGTCCTCACCGCCCCGCAACTCCATCCGAGAACCGCTCGAGCAAGCAGAGGCCGGGCAGAGCTCAACTTGGATCACGACTTATCACAGTAGCCGTCAGCAAAGTGGAGAAAGTCTGTGGAAGTTTGGCCAAGATGCTTGGATACAAAAAAATGTCAAGCTTAAATAAAGTAAACGATCAAGGTCACCCTTGCTCAGACGCCAGTCGTATCCAACTCTAGGGTTCAGTGCTCATCTCTGTTTAACAGCTAAAGGGCCAGTGGTGTCTGCATCTGCAGAGCTTTCCGTGGTCATGTAGCAGGCGTGAAGAGACACCAGAATGCTGTTACCTTTCCCATTGGAGTGGTACCTATTGATCTACTTGCATTTTCTCACTTTCAAACTGTTCGGTTGGCAGGAGTTTGGACAGACAACGGGAGTTCACGCAGCACTCGGGTTTCGAACTCCGGCCTTCCATCATCAAGTTCAGTGTCTTAACCACTAAGCCACTGCAGTCCCCAAAGCTTAAGCAGGAGGTGGCAAAAGTTTGGAGTTACAAGTAATGGAAAAGGACACATTAATTGAACTTGGAGATGTCCCTTTATTGTGTTACAACTCACTAAGTCTTTGCGGCCTTTGACCACAGATATAAGCCAGTTGTATCCGACTCTAGGGGTCAGTACTCATCTCTGTTTCAAAGCCAAAGAGCTAGCACTGTCTGCGTCTGCAGACGTTTCCGTGGTCACGTGGCAGGCATGACTAGACACCGGAGCGCACAGAACGCTGTTTACCTTCCCACCAAAGTGGTCCCTATTTATCTACTTGTAATTTCTTGCTTTCGAACTGCTCGGTTAGCAGGAGCTGGGACAAAGACGGGAGCTCATTCCGTCCTGCAGTACCCAGGAATCGAACTGCTGACCACAGATATATCTTGTTTTAATCTGCCCAGGAAATCCTTCAACCTTTCTTTTGCTTCCATAGGCTCTGCCAAGTGTTCAAGCATTTCAATGGCTCCTTGACCATCTCAAGAACATTTAAAATAAACGTTAACATGGTAAATGTTAGTATGGATGAGCAAATCAGTTCCTGCCGCAAAGTCTGTCTTTTCCCTGCAAAAATGTCATTGTTCTTAACGTCAGTCTAGTTCTGAAAAGACCAATCTGGGTTTTCCATCCATGCAACAATCTATCGATCTAAAAAAGAATTTGCAAGTTTTGTTTTTAATCCAATGTCTCAAGTTGTGGCATTATTTGGAAGATAAAATGCTGTGAATTCTAAGACCTGCCAGGCCCATAGGACAGTGATAAGTAACTAACCTTGGCACTCCAGGTGTTCTTGAACTTCAATTCCCAGAAGCCCAGGTGAGCACTGCTGCTGATCAGGGCTTCTGGGAATTGAAGTCCAAGAACACCTGGAGTGCCAAGGTTGGCCATTACAGCCATAGGATAACCAAGTGAGAAAATGCATCCTCTACCTTTAATAGTTGTTTTGAAGATGACATTTCAGCAGGTGCAGCTTTTAATGCAGAAGCCACACCTGACGAAATTAACTATTTCAAGGTACAAGAAGGCAGTCTTCCTATGTTTAATAGCAGTTCAGCTCAGCTTCTGGTTTGTGATCCTCTTTCTCTCCAGACCATGAAAACTACCCGTTCCTATCCCTGAAAGTGGCTTAGCGCCGACATTTGCAAGTTCCCTATCTCACTCGAAGCAGGTAGGGCTGCTCCATATTCAATAAACTCTATCCGCTCGGCAAATTGCTTTAAATGGACAGGATTTAACAAGCTGTAGTTTGGCTCATTTCTCTCCCCCCAAAACTAGTTTCTTTTTTTTTCTGAATAGTTCCTTTATGGGGTCAGTTACTATTCTGTGTGGCTGGTTTTTAAACTGTTCCTGGCTGGGAAGTATATTGGGTAGGTTTAGCTGTCCCTTTTTCTTTGTCGTTTTAAAATCCTGTTGTATCAAATGTTCACCATTAATTTTTGCTTGCAGTGTTGTAAGCTGCAACGGTAGATTTATCCTAAGAGGGCCCCTGTGTTTAAAACAATTTAATGAATTAAAATTAGCACTGTAGTGAGAGTAATGAAGGTGTGTTTAGCACCTGTTTCTTATCTGGTTTGATTCAGACTAAAACACTCTCTTGTCTACCTCCAGATGTTTAGCTCCTGTGTTTGATGTGTGGATTTTAATAATAATGTTTTTAAGAATGTTTTATTGTAGTATTTTATGATCTGTAAGCCGCCCTGGGTCACCTTGGTGAGGAGGGCGGTGGATAAAGTAGGGCTTTGTCAAGTAGGGCGGTATAGAAATTGAAATATAATAATAAATATAATAATAATAATAATAAATATGAATAATAAATAAATAAATAAATAAATTCCCAGCTCTAGGTTTACTGTTCTGGTAGTTCTTTTTTTTAAAATAAACTGAACGTGTGATACAAAATTTTGAAGCATGAAAAAAAAAATGTGCTATATTTCCCAGATTCCTCTAGACCTGCGATGGCGAACGTTGGCACTCCAGGTGTTCTCAGACTTCAATTCCCAGAAGTCCTCTTGCTGATCAGGGCTTCTGGGAACTGAAGTCCAAGAACAGCTGGAGTGCCAAGGTTGGCCATCACTGCCCCCTAGACAGATGTGCGCTAGGCAGTGTTTCCCAAATGCTGGATCTAGGACTTCAATTCCCAGAAATCTAAGTCATTTCCCCAAAGCACTGATCTGCCAATGTACTGACTTAGGCTTCTGGGAATTGAAGTCCCCCTGTGGGCTGTGTACCACTTGTTGGGAACCACTGGACTAGAGCAATGTTTCTAAATTTGAACTAATAAATAAATAAATAAATAAATAATAAAATAAATCTTTGGTTTATGGACTTCATTTCCCAGAAGCCTAAGTCTATTTATTTATTTATTTATTTATTTATTTATTTATTTATTTATTTATCAAATCTATATCTTGCCCTCATCAAAAGACTCAGGGCGGCTTACAAGACTAAAAGCACAATTAAACATATTAGTTACATTAAAAGGTTAAAAAAAAAATTCCCAAAGCACTGATCAGTCAATGGACTGGGTTAGGCTTCTGGGAATTGAAGTCCACCAGTGTTCTGTGGAACATAGTTAGGGAAACGGTGTGCTAGAGGATCATAGGAATTGTAGGTCAAAAAAGTAACATCTCCCAGCTGCTTTGTTGTGGCTCTTAAATAGATTTTTCATTTTCCCTTTTCCTTTATTTGTGATATTCATTGTCCCCTCCCCAGTGGAAACTCTTGAGTCACTAAAAAGAGTACAGAGATATTGGAAATGAATGAAATGTGGCTTGGAAGAGACAGTTATCAGCCGTGACCATTTCGTGCCGTATATGGCAAACAACCTGGTTTTTTCATTCAGGTGATCCAGAGCTGCTTCTAAGCCTGGCCGTTCACATTGGTGTGCCTGCAAGAGGCCGGTTCTTACATTCACACAAAACAGGTTTAGTCCCCTTACCCACACCATCAGCACCAACTGGAGGAGTTGGTTGTGCTTATGAGAGGGGTCCCCAACCTAAGGCCCGTGGGCTGGATCCGGCCTGTGGTGGCCTTTCTTGTGCCCCACCCCACCCACCCTCCCAAGGGCATTTGAGAAACAAAACGGCTGCTCCTTTGAAGCTGTTGCAACAAAATGGCTACCACCACCACCCATCATGCAGGCAAGGTAAAAAGGCCATCCGGCCCTCGAAACGGACTGAGCGAGCGTGACCCGGCCCCCGGCTTGAGAAGATTGGGGACCCCTGGCTTATGACTTCTCCTTTGAGCCCTGTTCCAAAATCCTGTGCATTTTCTCCTCCCTCTGAGCTTCAAAATCCAGCCCCGATGGACAATGCCCTACAACTCTCCCAAGAGCGAAAGGGGCGATAAATAAATAATCCCACCACACGCCAGAGATAAATTGTTTTCTGGATGAGTAAGGAAAGGCATTGGAAAGCTAAAGACAGCCGTCTCCCCCCCCCTCCCCACCGGTGGCACGGAAACCTTGAGTCTGGTCCACCGAAGCCCCTGAGATGCGATTTGTCATCTTCTCGCGGCCGTCTGAATCTCTCTTGCCACCTGCTGTATTTTTCTTTCCTCCGTTGACGGTGTGGCAGACAGGTGTTAAACTACTTAATCACTTTAAAATTGTTTTAATTTTCTGTTTTGTATTGATCTCCCCAGCACCAATTAATCAGCTCACTGGACCAGGCAGTTAGTACATTAAAAATTGTCAGCTACGCCAAAGAGCTTGGAAAATGTCAAAAACATATTCCAGCGGCAGGAGAAGTTTGAGCTGAGCGCCGATGGAGAGAAGACCCCCATCGGAGAACCAGTGGCTTCTGAGAAGCAAAGCTCATGGCCAGGTATGCATCCCATGTCTAAGGTAAAGTTCGCCCTTGCTCAAAAAGCCGGTCGTATCCGACTCTAGGATTCATTGCTCATCTCCAGATTGGAGAAATGCAATAGCTTTAGGCACGGATCTCCTTATACGTGCCAAAAGCCTCAGCAGAGTGGAACCCTAGATTGTACTGTCAATACCTTTCTTTATTCTCACGGTTTATTCCTGTGCAAACATGAGATTTGTCATTTGTTGAAGCACTTTGAGTTTTGAATTTTAGAGACCCCCCCCCCCCTCGACTGAACGTAAGGGCTGCAGTGGCTCGAGTGGTTAAGACGCTGAACTAGACGACTGGAGGGTCAGCAGTTTGAGACCCGAGTGGTCCGTGACAGAGTGAGCTCCCGTCTCTGTCCCAGCTCCTGCCAACCTAGCACTTCGAAAGCAAGAAATTGCAAGTAGATAAATAGAGGCCACGTCGGTGGGAAGGTAAACAGCGTCCTGTGCATTCCAGTGTCTAGGCATGCCTGCCACATGTCCACGGAAATGTCTGCAGACGCAGACAGTGCTCTTTGGCTGTTAACAGAAATGAGCACTGAACCTTAGAGTCAGATACGACTGGCTTTCAAGCAAGGGTGACCTTTATTTACTGAACTTTTCTGAACTACAATAGAAATACTGAATAGTATCATGAATTCTCACTCTAAGTTCAACTCAGTTTTTTCTGATCTCATGTCTTCTAGGAATGCTGGTTTACACCTTCCAGCTCATATGACCATTTGCAAATGGTTGTCCAATGCCTCTAGAACAGGGGTGCTCAAACTACAGCCCGTGGGCCACATCCGGACCCCAACAGCAATTCAACTGGCCCACACCACCCTCGTCGCTCCCAGAAGCATTTTATTTCCACTTCCAGGAGCGACGAGGGCTGGATGAGTTGGCATTGATGAATTGGCGTGGGCTGAATGAATTGGCCGGATCTGGCCTGCAGGCCGTAGTTTGAGCACCCCTGCTTTAAGCTGAGAAAATGGCAGCTTAAAAATCCATCTCGTCCTGTTGCAAAACAGACCGCAAGGCACGTTTTACTTCCGCTTCCGGTGGGAGGAACCGTGTGACTGGCCCACTGAACCACACGATGAAGGCCCCCAGTTTTAGAGGGCTGGTAACGTTGTACACATGTGCTTCCCAAAATGAGCAGCCCAAACTGCTGATGTTGTGAATTCAATCCTGACAGGGCTCAAGGTTGACGCAGCCTCTTCCATCTTTCTGAGGTCGGTTAGGTGAGTACCCAGCGTGTTGAGGGCAAGATGCGAACTACGTTGTGAATTGCTATTGCTATTCCATCGGTCTAATCTCAAACATCCGTTCAAGAGAGTCTGAAACCCCCTGATTTTCATCCCTGCCTCATGGCAGGAAGGGGAAAGGGCAACTCTAAACAAGGAACGGCAGCTGTCCGGAAGCCAACCCAACCGTGGGAGTCGTGAACAAGGAAAATCAATGGCAGATAAGGTGCATGATAGAACAATTAGTAAAGGGTGTGAGCAAAAGGTAGTGAGTTCAGCTGTATCAGACTAATTGCCCACCCCCTGCCCAGATGAACATTTTACAGCCTCTTTCCTCGTAGGCTGAACTGTGACAACCACCTGATACTTCCCTGGAAGTATCTGTCTGTGTCTGTCTGTCTGTATATACTACCAATACAAATATCAGCATAATAATTTTAATTAAAATTAAATAAATAATTTTAAATTTAAATACAAATCGAAATAATAATAATAATAATAATAATAATAATAATAATAATAATAATAATAATAATAATAATAATAATAATAATAATAATAATAATAATAATAATAATAATAATAATAAAATGGGACTGCAGTGGCTCAAGTCACTAAAACGCTGACTGGGAGGCGGAAGGTAAGCAGTTCGATTCCCGAGTACTGCAGGACGGAATGAGCTCCTGTCTCTGTCCCCGCTCCTGCAAACCTAGCAGTTTGAAAGCAAGACCTTGCAAGTAGATAAATAGGGACACTTCGGTGGGAAGGTAACAGCGTTCCATGCACTCCAGTAGCTAGTCATGCCTGCCACATGACCATGGAAACGTCTGCAGAAGCAGACAGCGCTGGCTCTTCGGCTTAGAAACAGAGATGAGCACTGACCCCTAGAGTCGGATACAACTGGCTTTCAAGCAAGGGAAACCTTTACCTTTACCTTTACCTTTACTAATAATAATAATAATAATAATAATAATAATAATAATAATAATAATAATAATAATTATTATTATTATTATTATTATTATTATTATTATTATTATTATTATTATTATTATTATTATTATTATTTTAAAGAAAAAGTGCCCCACCCCTATCAGTTCTAACAGAGTTACAGAACTATTTTCAACATTTTCATGCAGCTTCATCCAGTTTTCCAAAATGGCACCTATTCTTGTGAAAGTGTTGATCCTTTAAAAAAACATAATCTCTAAATTCTCCCCAAATATCTTTTCCTGCTTCAGTGATCACCTCTTAACTTCAGTGTTACAAATTAATTTATCATTGATAACAATGTTCCAACCCTCTTTATCCCATTTATATAATTGAACATCATACTGTAGCTTTTAGGGTTTTTTCCTAGCAAACATTTGCTTGTTTATATTTATATCACTCATATTCTTGTGCTGCCAATGTAAAACAAATTTGTGCATTTACAAACAAGGTGGAGGGAACTTTTTTTAAAAAAAAAAGTATATTAAAAAGCAAACAAATTGTTTGTTCCAAAAAAAAAATCCAGTCTTTTCTTCTGACAAAAAACACCGCATATTGTTGCAGATTTTCTGAGTTGTCATGCAGACAAGGAAGAAATGAGCTTTACTCCAGTAGTACTCCTCTACCTGGTGCACTGCCTTCACCAAGCCTCAGCAGAAATGAATGTGACATTATTGAACGTTACATTAGTAAAGGTCGCCCTTGCTCGAAAGCTTGTCGTGTCCGACTCTAGGATTCGGTGCTCATCGCTGTTTCAAAGCCAAAGAGCCAGGGCTCTCTGTGTTTGCAGATGTTTCCATGGACACGTGGCAGGCACGACTAGACACCGGAGTGCATGGAACACTGTTTACCTTCTCACCGAAGTGGTACCTGATTATCTACTTGCTGCAAGGTGGGCAGGAGCTGGGACAGAGACAGGCACTCACTCCATTGTGCGGTACTCAGGATCGAACTCCGACCTTCCAGTTGTCAAGTTCAGCGTCTTAACAACTTCAACCACTGCTTAGGGATGCAAAATTAGAAACAATGCTGTGACTCGGTGGTTGTACTCTGGTCTCAAACACTGACCTTCCAGTCTTCAAGCTCAATGCCTTATTTATTTATTTATTTATTTATTTATTTATTTATTTATTTATTTATTTATTTATTGTTCATATTTATATGCCGTCCTACTCGCAAAGTGACTCAGAGCGGCTAACATCACATCATGGAAACACAAACAATCAATAAACCCCTCAATAAAACATGACTTAAAAATTAAAAAGATTGAAAGTATTAAAAACTTAACCACTAAGTCTTAGTCTTAACTTAGTCTTAACCACGAAGCCACTGCAGTCCATTAACCCATGTCAAAGGACTATATGCTTCTTTACGGGTGGGCTGTAATGCGCCACTCTGGTTATGCTACTTTAATTGATTATGCTACTTGTTGAGGACATCACAACAACCCTCTCAACCCGGAATAATTTCTGACACGAAATTATTATTATTATTATTATTATTATTATTATTATTATTATTATTATTATTATTATTATTATTATTATTATTATTATTATTATTATTATTATTATTATTATTGGAGTTGACGCAGGGCTATCCGGACAAATGCACGTGAACTTTTAGACGGCACATACGTGTGCGCACGGTTCCCGGGCAAGGCACAAGTGTGAGCAAATACTCTGCCAGTATTGACACAGCATCAATCCTGTAGCCTTGACAGCTCAATGGGTTTTTCCTCGAATGCCCGAGATAAATTGAGATTGATTGTGTGCTAATATGTTTCAGGGAGAGGCCTAATGAGTGACTTTTGAACTCATACTTTGGGTTTCTCTTTGCAAAGCCCGAGAAAAATCTCAGGGGTGCAGTGAGAAGAAACGGGGACAAAGAAATCTCCTGGCACAAACGCAGAAGAGTTCTATGCTGGAGGGAACCAGAACTTTCCACAATACCTTTTGGGTTTTTTGGGGGTACTGAAGTCACTCCAACTTCCTGGTGTTTGAAGGGTTTTAGTACACAAAGAGAGACGGAACAAGCTCTGACTTCAGCATTAAATTATTTCCCACAACCCTGAAGATTTCTAGTTTAAATCTGGCCTCTTGTTCACAAGCAATTGACCAAACCATCACCAGAGATTTGAAAGAAATACAGTACAGTGGAGCCTCGGTTAACAAACGGCTCCATTAACATAAAAATCGCATAAGAAAAGGAAATCCATAGAAAATAGTGGCTCAGTTTATGTAATTTTTTTCATTGCATTCCTATGTGAAACCACATTTCAATTAATGTATTTTGGTTTTCAATGCATTCCTATGGGAAATTGCATTCAATGCTTTCCTACAGGATATTCAGTTAAAGTAATTTTCGCTGTAAGAAACATCCCAGAGTATGTATTCATTACGTTAACCAAGGTTTCAGTGTAGGGAAAAGGCACAGATTAGATAACAATTTGATGTGCAACATAGTTCACAAGGAAATTCAACAAGAGTCCAAATTTGGCAGGGAAACGGTGCCAGGTGTGGCAAGTTAAGTTAGTCAGTGCTTGGGAAAGCTGCTAAATCTTTGGATAACTTTTAACTTCCGTGATTCCTTTTTAAATCAGTTGAGGAATGAGGCAGAAGAGGGCTTATGATCCAACAGAAAGGTTGATAAGCCATAGAAATACTGCGGTCCCTTGTTGAGTGCATCACAAAACACTGAGAGATAAAAGAAAACAAATTGCTGCAAAATTTAATATTTTGAATGCCTTCCGTTCTGTAATGTTGACAAACGTTTAGCACAAGAGAAAGAACTGGAGCTGAACCGCTTCAAGGTTGCATCTTTTATTGAGGACAATTTCCATGACCTGTATTTACAGCGCACCCCAACCTATAGGTCCACCATCTTCCATGCATCACTCATGCTCCACCCACCCCCAAACTTATATCAGTTGAGAAAATAGAGCCTCCTGTTGCTATGTCTCCACCTAAGATCAGGAGAGAAGTAGCAGTGCACACCGAGAGAACTAAGCAAGAGAAGGACCCTCGACACCCTCTGAACAAATATGAGCCTCACGTCTACCAGTTCAGATCCAGGAAGAGCTTTATGGCAAGAACAAACACTTTTGAGGGTACAAAGGAGCAAAACCAAGTTAGAAGATGGGGGAAGGAGCTCACGGGACAAGGAACGACGTTAAAGGAGGATCTGGCTGAGGAACTCAACCTCCCCTACGTCACTTGGAGGACCTTGAGTAGGCTGAAGGTTGGAGTCCCTAAATGCAAAACCAACAGGCTCAAATGGGGGATGATGGCAGACAAAAACACATTGTGTGGATGTGGAGAGATACAGAATCCGGCTCATGTACTGGTCTGTTAGTTGTTGCCAAAGGCATGCACTGATGAGGACTTGGGTTTGGAGAATGACCAAGCTAAAAAAGTGGCTTGATTTTGGCAGTCCAGGGTTTGATCAGGACAAAGAAGGAGGAAGAGGAGGAGGATGTCCTCCACTCACTTTTAGGAGTTCCACTGCCTAACTCAGAAAGATGCTTCCAGAAGGATGGGGAAAAGCCAAGAGGAAGTCTGATGGGCTGAATGTCTCCAAGGGCAGAGGATGGGACTCAAGGGGTGCCAATAACCCAGCGAGCAAGACTGTCATGCAACAAACCAAAGGCAGCCTTCCATCCTATCCTTGGTCTTTGTGAACCCTCGTTTGGCTGCCAATTTAACACCTTTGGAGACTCCAAAACTGAGCGGCAGCAGAAGGTTCTGAACGCTCTAGGGTCTACCATTATACAATGTATCTTGGTAGCATGCAGACAACCCCAAGGCTGGGGTGTTACACAGCTGTACAACAAACCCCAGATCTTGTAAATATTGCTTTGTAAGTAGCAATTTCAAAAAAATCTATTAGGTGGAAGAGGACATGGAAGTCAAAAGAAGACATTTCTTCATGCCCTAGACCAGGGGTTCTCAACATATGGCCCATGGACTGGATCCGACCTGTGGCACCAAATAATCTGGAGCCCAACCTCACTCCAGCCGCCGCTGCCACTGGAATCAGCCACGGACTCATTTACAGCCATCATAAACGCATTTACTATAGCCGTAAATGAGAGTCTGCGGTTATCATAAACGCGTTTACAACGCTGTAAATGAGTCTGCAGATGTTGTAAATGCATTTACGACAGCTGTGGATGGATTTTACGGTAAGATTTATTGCGGGGGGGACCACCAGTCTGGTCCACAGCTACAAAAAGGTTGAGAACCCTATACCTGATCTTCTCCTCCTCTGATGGGGTTACTTTTATGTCTAAAGCTTGGGTATGTGGGGCTTAGCTGTCTGACCAGGTTATCCTGCTCTGGTCTTAGAGTAGACCCTACTGCCAGAGGCTCAGTGCTGATCATCAGGGAGAGGCAAACTAACCAGACAACCCTGAGGACTAACAGCTTTGGGTGGCTGTCCACAGAGTGATGGTCCCCAAGTGGATTAAATCCCACTTGAATCCATCTTGATGGAGGGCAGCAGCTTCATCCATCCTGGCCTGAGGATGATGATGAGGACTTTGTGTGCCAAAACAGCTCAGGACCAGAAAGTGACTCATGGAACTAGATCAGTGGTATGGATGTCACACTGCGATGCAGAAGGCAAATGGAACACCATTGCAATATACTCTCAGGACAATCTGCATGGCTGATCGCCATGAAGATTGCCAATGTTCGGAATTGGATTCAACACAAGAAGAAGCTTCAAAAGTAGTTAGTGGTGGTGGGGAGACTCCATACGTGAACACTGGTCATCTGTTTCCTCCATCCGGTTTATTTTGGGCAAGATAAACCAAACGTGTGAAGAAAACACAACAAAGATCAGTTCCACTTCAACATACACACCCCACTCGACACCAAAATGATGGTGGTTATGGTAAGCACAGCTGCTTATTAAGAAAATGGCCAACTCTTATCCCAAACAGAGGCTTTTAAACCTCCTGAGATATCAGCGCTGTGTCTGTCTTCTAATTTTATCTTCCACTTGGAGATTTGCTCACCAGATTAAGGGGAAAAGGGGGAAGATTGAGCCTCAGTTTGTCCAGTTCATGCAAACTTTCTGTAATTGGCATTAGTGGAATGAGGTTTAAAGGGAGAGGTTCCAGTGAGCACTTCGTTCGTGAGCCAGGTTAGGCAAGTGAGAATTGGCACAATTAAATTAGATGTGTTCCTCTTCAACTGCACGACGTACAACTAATCATCAGGAAATCTGGTATTTTTTCCATGGGCATCTATTGCTTTTTCTTCTGCTGGATGGAGCTAATTTCCAGGGATTGCTAGTGATTCTGCCCACATTGCTTTCCCCACCCCAGCTTTTCTCCTGTATAATTGCCAATATCTGTCCAATGCTTTTTTGACATACCATTAAAGTAGGCAAAGGTCTCCCTTGTAAAAGCCAGTTGAATCCAACTCTAAGGTTTGGTGCTCATCTCCATTTATAGTCAAAGAGCCAGCACTGTCTGTATCTGCAGATGTTTCCATGGTCATGTGGCAGGCATGACTAGACATCAGAGTGCACACAACGCTGTTTACCTTCCCGCCAAAGCGGTACCTATGTATCTTTATTTACTTGCAATTTCTTCCTTTCGAACTGCTAGGTTGGCTGGAGCTAGGACAGATGACTCGGTCATACAGCACTCGGGTCTCAAACTGTTGACCTGCCAACCTTCAATTTGTCAAGTTCAGCGTCTTAACCACTAAACTACTGCAGTCTCTCCCCATTAAAACAGAAATGGGTTTATTAAAAATTGTACATTGGAGAGAGAAGACGTGTTTAACTCATTAGGATGTTTCTCGTATACTGATTTGCTCCACCGGACCAAGCAAAACCGCAAGAATATTCCTCTTTGAGTGGATGTTTCTCATCTCTTCTCTGAACAATGTCTTTAAAATTATGCCTCTCAGGTTTAGCATTAGGTCAGATACGTACGGCAGGTTTGCCAGTTGTTGCGATCAATTCAACGCTATGTCACTTGCAAAATAATAATAATTTTTTTTAGAGGTGGAGAAGAAGGCAGGATAAATGACCAGAGATAGATTATATGGTAGCATTGGAAATTGTAACAATCTCTGTACATATTCAGGCTAAATCATGTTCTTTGCTTTGTGTTTCCTGCTTCCACTTTTGCCCTGCATCTACACAACCCTTCAACCTACTGCCAGCTTTCCATTTGCGGATGATGGTTTGTTTTGGTCTACTCTGCTTATTCAGGCATCTCCAGCAAAAATCCTTTCAACCCAAAGTAATCCCTGACACGAAATTATTATACTCTGCTTAAAATGGGGCTTGAAAGCCAGATTGTCATCTGGTTAAAACATATCACCATTTGGCAAATAGTTTTACTAATGGAAATTTAAAAAATAAATTCTCAGAAATAACACCTCAACTTATGCCTGGGGTTTTGGAGGGGTTCTAAACCTCTTGCTTCGTCTTCAGTTTTGAAGTCTCTTTATTGGTACATAATTCTCTAAGCCAGAAGCAACTTAAAACATCCCCATGTGCAAAATGCTCAAAATTGACGCCAATGGAATCCTGTTTTAGCATTACCCATTCAGATGTGTTTACTTATGGGGAAGCTGCTTTGGAGATTTTTAAGCATAGCGGTTAATTGCTGTTTTCACTTTTCAAGTCTTGCTATTTAGAAGTACAATGGAACCTTGCTTAACAAACGTCTTGATTAACCCAAAAATTGCATAACAAAAGAAAATCCGTAGAAAATAGTGGCTCGCTTAAAAAAAAATCGGAACAGATTAATTGGTTTTCAGTGCATTCCTATGGGAAACCAAGTTTCAGTTAACACATTTGGGTTTTCAATGCATTCCAATGGGAAATTGCATTCAATGCATTCCCATGGGAAATTCACCTTACAAATTTTTCGTAGTACAAAAGGTCCCAGAGAACACATTAAATTTGTTAACTGGGGTGCCATTGTATGTCTTGACTACATAACTAGCTCACAAGGAAAAAGGCAACCAGTGACGGCCACAAATGCTGTGTTTATCATTATAAGAAAATAAAACCCTGGTCTTTTTCTATCACTGGTATTTATCTTTTTCATTCATTGTTGTCTTTTGTCTGAACAGGTGAAGCTGCACAGTTGATTTTGAACCACCCACGGCACATCACTCGGAAACTGTCCTTTGGACTCAAGGTAAATTTATGCTTCTTTCTATATGCATTAGATTTGAGATGTGCTGTTTCTTTTTAAAGGAAAGGGAAACCCATTTTTTATCAGTGGTGCTTGAAGTAAAATGTTTCCTGTTACAACAAACTTTAGCTAGGAGAAGCTTCACTCATCAGACTTCTCAACGTCTACGTTACAAACAAACGTCATCTTAGCATCTGCTTAAGGGCGATGGCTTCCTCAAATAATAATGGCATTGTTGAAAACGGAGCTTCATCTTTCCTTCCTAGTGATAACAAAAGGATCCTCAAACCAACTCAAAATCTTCATTACACTGGATCACAAAAAATAAATATTGTCTGCTACTTGGTCTAATCCAAGTGCCCTATACTAAACCAAGCACGCTGAATCAAAATCTGAAGTCCGATTCTGCCTAGGACGTCAGGATCTTAAGTTAATTACACATATAGATGTGATTAGCGAAATTCTCTCACAGCTGTGTCTACTCATCTTTAGGTCAAAACAGACTCACTCTGGCCTAGCTGTACTATCCAATAAGATGGTTTCACACTAGAGACAAGCCCTTGGTCCATCTCGCCTTATACTGTATACCTATTTCTGATGTCAGCTCACTGACTTGCCCGGCCGCTGCTGGAACATGCATGCCACCAGGGGACGTGATTCAGCTGAGGCGGCAGCAGGCATAGTGGTAGCTGCAACTGTTATAATGTTCCCAATGTAAAAATACATTACCCAATACCCATTTGAACCGCTATCGCATGCCTATAACTTAAAATCGGTACGTGATAGGCAAGTTCTGAGTTCAGATTTGGAATCAGCACACTCGATATCGTGTAAATCACATGTGTCATTGACAGTAGCGAAATCGTTGTTGTGAAGCGATCGATGCTCTCATAGTATTATCTGGATCTATACCAGCCTCCCTGAACCTGGTATCTGCTAGTTGTGGTGGATTACAGCTCCCATAATCCATTGATTAGTGGGCAGGGGATTATGGAGCAGTCTCGTCCAGCACATTTGGAGGATCCTAGATAGGGGAATGCTGGCATTTATTAGAGCTTGGGAAAGATACATTTTTGGATGATAGCACCCAAAATTTCCCAGGAAGATGCATTTCTGGAACGATGTGAAACAATTCCAAAGGCTTTGCCCCAACTAGACTTTCTTAACATTAAGGGACATGTACCCTGTTCATGTTCTTTATTATGATTGTGTCATGTCTTTCCATATTGGTCCCTAACACTGAAGATAGGCGCATTGGGTCTTGTGAAACCCACCTCAGAGAAGCGGAAAGACAGAAGCAACATTTAAAGAGTTATGATGCTGGTAAGTACCTCCGATTAAAACAATCTTTCCCTCTCTAGTTCGGCAGCTGAAAAAGCCCCCTTGAAGGTTGTGGTATTTTTGAGCCACGATCAGGCATACCCTGGTAATGGCCACTGTGTGTTGCCGGCTAATCTTTCTCACACTAGGTCAGGTGAAAGGAACTGCAGAATTAATTCACAGCATGGTGCCTTCACTTTGGTAGTTTCACAGCTGGTCTAGACATGGAAGAAGAAGAAAAACCCAAGGCAAAGTCAATGTGCAAAGATGTCTATTGGCTAGTGCTCGTGACGCCAGCGACATGCTTCCCCTACGCCCCCCCCCCCGGGAGTCCCGTTGTGAGTGCTTGAAAAAGAAGTGTGATTTTTTTCCCCCTTTGGTTAATAGAGTGAAGGATGAAAGTGTACGTGTTTAAAGTTATCTTTGCCAGTTGAAAACCAGGCTGGTCAACCTGAGTCAAGCTCAAAGGATGGGCCAAGAAACGGTTGATAAAGCTAGGACTGCTGTTAAAACATCTGGTCTGTCTCTTTCACCTAAGACAGGGGTTCTCAACTTTCATTTTCCTGTCCCCCCACCTCTGTCCCCCCCACCTCTGCCACACCCGGATGTGCCATGTGTGGCAAGCAAGTAAAATGACCATCTGGGCTCCACAGTTGTCTGAGGGAGCATGACCTGGTCCTTGGATTGAAAAAGTTGAGAACCCCTGGCCAAAGACATTTCTCATGCAGCTTTGATGGCTATCGGTCCACTTTGACTTTGGACGGGATAGCGAGCGTCCTCCTCCTTTAAAGACCTTCTCTTTCAAGAGATGGCCTTGAATGGGGGCCCAGCCTCCTTCCTCTCCCCACCCCGTTAAGTCCAACGTGCTGGATGGAGCCCCCCTCCCAGACTGGGTCAAGGCTTCTGCTCTACCAGGGAGGACCGGACCCCCGTCAGCAACTGGGGGAGCCCAAACCGAGCATAGAGAAAGCGGCCCGATGTTTCCGCAGGAGCAGACGGATCTTCTCGTCGTCCGAGTCCGGGTCGAGGGGCTTGTTGTACTCATCGTCCTCGTCGGAGACGGAGCGCTCGCCTGGGGCGGCCCCTGCTTGGGGGGAGGAAGAGGAGGGCTCCAGGGCAATTTTCTTCCTCCACTTGGTGCGCCGGTTCTGGAACCACACCTGAGAAGGACAGGAAGGGAGTCAGGGTTGCCTGGTGGCCCAGCTTCCATCGGCCAGCTGTCCACCACCGTCTAGGAGCACTTTGGGGTCGTATGGAAAGGCAGTTGTGGAGCCCTGGCAGTGCGAGGGTCAAACTGCTGCACTGCAACCAAAAGGTTGTGAGTTTGATCCTGCCCAGAGATCAAGGTTGACTCAGCCTCTTCCATCCTTCTGAAGTTGATAAAATTCTTGCCCCGTCATGCAGCACTCGGATATCGAACTGCTGACCTGCCGACCTTCCGGTCGCCATGGTCAGCATCTTAACCATTAAGGTACTTTAATGGCATTTAAGAGGGTTCTTCCCTTAGTTAACCTGAGTAGCAGACTTTTGATGTATGTACCATATATATTTGAATATAAGCTGATTTTTTTTCCAGCACCAAAAATGTGCTGAAAAAAGTAGACTCGGCTTATACTTGAGTCATCTGCCTCTACAGTGGGCAGAACACTCTCCGTCCCTGGCCACGGCTGCATTTCCCTCCCGAGGATTATATTTGAATAAATCCGTTTTCCTGGTTTCGCAGGTAAAATAGGTAAGAGGTAAAGGTTGCCCTTGCTCGAAAGCCAGTCGTATCCAACTCCAGGGTTCAGTGCTCATTTCTGTTTATAGCCAAACTGCCAGCGCTGTCTCCCTATGCAGACGTTTCCATGGATATGTGGCCTCGGCTTATATTTGGATTGGCTTATACTCAAGTCTATGTGACATATATACAGTGGAACTTCAGTTAACAAATGGCTTGGTTAACATAAAAAAAGGAAATCCATAGGAAATAGAGGCTTGGTTTACAGAATTTTTTCCCCGGAATGGATTAATTTGTTTCAATGCATTCCTATGGGAGATTTGGTTAAAGTAATATTCGCTGTAAGAAACGTCCTGGAGTACGCATTAACCACGTTAACCAAGATTTCACAGTACAAAAACTAAGGGTTGGAGATTCATTTTAGAAAAGGGTATACTGTATATACTCGAGTATAAGCCAATTTTTTTAGCCCCAAAAATGAGCCCCCCAAAAGGGGCTCGAGTTATAATCGGGTCAATGACCATGAGGGTCAGAGAACCGTGCTGGATTGAGATGCACCAACGATTTAATTAATTTCACCGTATTTTCATGTATTTTGATTATAGAAACTCACTAACAGCTGCTGCATTTCCCACAATCGGCTTATACTCGGCTCAATCTATTTTCCTGGGTTTTCAGGTCAAAATTAGGTACAGTACCTCGGCTTATATTCGAGTGGGCTTATACACAAGTATATACGGTATTTCCTCTAGAGACTACAATGACTTAGTGGTTAAGACACTGAACTTGACAACCGTCATCAGCTCCTGCCAACCTTGCAGTTCAAGAGCAAGAAATTGCAAGTAGATAAATAGATACCACTTCAATGGGAAAGGTAACAGCATTCCAATGTCGAGTCCTGCCTACCTCATGACCACGGAAACATCTGCCGTCAGCGCTGACACTTTGGCTATAAGTGGAGATGCGTACTGAACCTTGGGGTCAGATAATACTGGCTTTCAAGCTTTATCTATATTTCTTTTTCTGGCATATTTTCAGTTTTATCTGTGACTTTCCGTTTGACGTAATGCGTGTGTGTGCGATCTAAAAACAAAAGGCTGCCTTTCCCCTCTCATAATTCTTGCATATTCACATGAGCAATGTTCGGAGGCTTCGTTGTCTAACTAACGAATTGGCCAAATCCCACATGATTAATTGAGTCGGACTTCTTTAATTGGGAGGCAGTGTGACTTCGTTGGTTTAGATCTCCGCTCGTTCAAACCGAGACAAAAACGAAACCTCAGCTCTCATCTGTCATCATAATTTTTGCAAAACAGCAGTGTCGAAACACTAATAACCTTTTGATGAAGTATTCCTAATTGCCAAACTTCTGAATGGTTCAGCATTACCGTAATTCAAAACAGAAATAAATCTGCTACTACATATTCATGAACTAATAATTCTGGAAAAAGGGGATGTTTTTGATAAATAAGCAATGCAACGGCACATATTTACGTGTGGCCTGGAATAGTCAGAATCAAAAGGTAATAGTGGCTGCCCCCCCCTTGCAGCATAGACCCAACATCTGGTGGTGTTAACAACTGCATGGCTGGTGCATCAACATTTAGGGGAAAGCCGGTATTTTCTCTTACTGGTTTTTATTCCACTCGGCTAGTTTTTTGACCCTCCCGTTCTTATTAAAGCTGACGACAGCAAACTTTTTAAAAAGTTTTTTTCCCCTTTAAAAATTAAAAAAAAAAGGTTTTATTTAGTCTGTGGGCAGCCTTGAAGCAGGCTGGATAGCTCATGGTTTAGGTGGAGGTTGAGAGTTCAAGTCCCCCCCTGTGCCTCCGGGGAGAAGTGCCAGCCAATGTAGCCTTGGTCAAGCTGCACAATTTCAAGAGAAAGAAATGCTAAACCATTTCTGCGCATTCTCTATTCCTGGGGTCAGCAAACATGGCTCTCCAGGACTTCAGTTATGCTGCACAACAACGATTTCGCTACTGGGAGTAACACATGTGGATCACACGATATCGAGTGTGCCGATTCCAAATCTGAACTCGGAATTTGCCTATCACGTACAGATTTTAAGTTATAGGCATGCTGTCGTTGCCGGTGTGAAACCATGTCCAACGCTAGCCATTTATAGCCAAAGAGACAGTACTGTCTGAGTCTGCAGATGTTTCTGTGGTAGGCATGACTAGATGGTAGAGCAATGGAATGCTGTTACCTTTCCCTCCAAAGTAGTACCTATTTATTTACATGCACATTTTTTTTTACTTTCGAATTGCTAGATTGGTGGGAGCTGGGACAGACACAGAAGCTTACTCTGTTATGCAGCATTCAGGTCTCAAACTGCTGACCTGCTGACCTTCTGGCCGTCAAGTTTGCCATCTTAACCATTGTTTCTTCTACGTCTTGGCAGCCCGGTCTGAAACCAGGCAAGGTGTTTGAAAGGCTAGATTCAGCTCGAAGGCCGACAGTTTGCTGCGGATGTTCAGGTCTCAAGGGTGGGCGGACGGGTAGATGCGCAGGTATGGGAAACTCACCTTCACCTGGGATTCGCTCATGCCCAAGGAATAGGCTAGTCGAGCCCGCTCAGGACCAGCCAGGTATTTGGTCTGCTCAAAGGTCTTCTCCAGGGCAAAGATCTGGTGGCCCGTGAAGGTTGGTCTGGTGTGCTTCTTCTTGTGAAGGCCATCACCCACATGCCCTGTGGCTGGAGGGAGGGAGGGGAGGTAGCATGATCACTGGCCAGGAGACATTGTTTATAGGGACAGTCCATTCCAAAACTTTGACTAGTAGTTTGAACCCAGGACTCTAGAGAGAGGTGGAGAATCTTGGAGGGCTATCTCCCCTCTTTTGTAGCTGCCACGAGGCCAGTGATGGCACTCCAGATGTTCTTGGACTTCAATTCCTGGAAGCCCTGACCAGCAGGGATGCTGACTCAGGCTTCTGGGAATTGAAGTCCAAGAACACCTAGAGTGTCAAGGTTGGCCATCATTGCACTAGGCTCACCGGTTCAGTGGAAATGCACAGGTTTGTGCAAAAAGGCTGGAACGAGGAAAGGAAACTAGGAAGAAACATAGAATCTCTGAGCTGGAAGGGGGCTTTGAGGCCATTGAGTCTAAGCACCTGCTGACCCTGTTAACGTGTCCCTTAAATGTTGAGTGTCCCACTTCTGGAGGACTGATTCTCCTCCTCAATCTGGGGTTCCCAACCTACGGCCCTCCGGGCACCCTGAAAAACATCTTTCATAAATTACTACTAGAGGAAACAAGGGAGATTTTTTTGTTGTTGTTAAAAATAAATCTCCCTTGCCCCCCCTAGTGGTAAATTTTGAAATATGTTTTTAAGTTGTTTTTTAACTAGTCTGGCCAAGTTATCTTGCTATGGTAATAGAGTGCGCCCTACTGCCAGAGACTCAATGCTGATTGTCAGTCAGTGGTTAACTAACCTGACAATCCTGAAGACTAACAGTCTCGGGTGGTAATTCCAGTTTGATGGAGGGCAGCAGCTTTATCCTTCCTGGCCTGGGGCTGAGGAGGAATTTGTATGCCAAAAGGGCAGAGGACCAAAACTGGATCAATGGTACGGGTGCCACGATGCAATGTGGAAGTCAAATGGAAGGCAACTTGCATTATATTGTTCCCAGGACAATCTTCATAGCTGATCACCATGAGGATCGCCAACATTCAGAATAGGATATGGCGCAAGATTTTCTTTTGATTAAAAATAATTCTCTCTTGCACCCTCTAGTGGTGACATTTGAAATATGTTTTTAGTTGTAATTTTATTTGTTTAAAAAAATCTCTCTTGCAACCTCTAGGGGTAACGTTTGAAAGTTGTTTTTCAGGGTGACCGGAAAAGGGAGAACATGGAAAAATTGGTCCAATACCCTCTGGAGGGGACATTTTTGTGCCACAATAAATTCAGCCTCCAGATGCCCTGGGAAGCAGAGGACGCTGCGGAAAACATGGAAAAATGGTAAGTGACATTTTCTGATTTCCGGTGGTGGTGGGCGGTCCTAGAGGTGCCTGGGTGGCCACCTTGGGCCGAATTAATGAGATGCACTGGCCGGATTAGGCCCACGGGATGTGGGTTGTGAACCTCTGCCCTAGCTTAAGAATATGTCGTGAATTTATGGCAGAGAGTTTGGTAGATCTATTCAGCAAACCCTGAACTGGTTCTGGCCCTTCACTCCGACCATGAGCTTGAAACCGAGCAATTGAAAATCTGGATAATTTCCCCGCTATTCCAAGCGCCTGGGATGGAACAGGCAAACCTGTTGGATTTCTGTGTCTCGGTATAAAAAGCTCAAGAATGTGGTTGTAGGGAAGCTGTAGCAAGATTTGGCTAGTAGACCTCGGGTGTTTCTCCATATTTCGTTCCTGATTTGAGGATGTCCATTAAATAGGCATTTTCCTAGGAAAAGATTGACTGTGATGGCAAACCTTGGCACTCCAGCTGTTCTTGGACGTCAATTCCCAGAAACCCCAATCAGCAGGAGTGCTGACTTGGGGCAAATGATGCCCAAGAACACCTGGAGTGCCAAGGTTCGCCATCACTGTCTTAGAGAAGATGAAGGAGTCTTTAAGCTCCACAGCGCCTCCCAGAGGACAGGGCAAGATCCAGTTCATCTCTCTGATTAGCCTTTGGGTGAGGAAGGGCATCACCGCATTGCTCCTTGTACCCGGGCAGTCCCGTCCCCACGGCGTCTCCAGCTGCCCCTTGTACCGTTCTTTATCGAGCCCCGTATCAGCAGAGCCCGGCATCTTGGCACCATCCGTCATCCTAAGGGACGCTTTCCTGGCAGGAGGGAGTGGGGACCTTGTGCCTGATTCGGAGACACGTGCCACTTGGACTGGGGAAACGGGGCCCCCGGAGGTAAGGCTAAAGGCACACGAGGTTGTTGAACCCCCTTCTATCTTTTTGTGCACTGGTTGTTTTGGAAAGAAAGGAGAGAGGCAGAGGGGCAAGATGGCTTGGTGTCTGGGGGTCAGCCTAGCTGAAAACCCTCCAAATTCAGATAGCAGTGAGGTTCATCCGACTGCTTCATGATGAGAGGTCCCCCTTGCTCAAAAGCCAGTCATATCTGACTCTAGGGTTCAGTGCTCATCTCCATTTACAGCCCAAGAGCCAGCGCTGTCTGTGTCTGCAGACATTTCCGTGGTCATGTGGCAGGCAGAACTAGACACCGGAGAACACAGGACACTTTTACCTTGCCCACCGAAGTGGTACCTGTTTATCTGCTTGCAATTTCTTGCTTTCAAACGGCTAGATCGGCAGGAGCCGGGACAGATGACAGGAGCTCACTCCGCCGTGCAGCGCTCGGGGCTTGACCTGCTGACCTGCCGGCCTTCCAGTCGTCAAGTTCAGCCTCTTAACCCCTAAGCCACCGTATTAATCTAAACTCTGTGCATGCTCAGAGATGTCTGGTTGGCTCTTGCAACTTTCCCCTCACTCTGTCCCCTGCCTGCCTCCTATCCGGTTGAACCTTAGACTGTAAAGCCTTCAAGGCAGGGAGTCAGCTTAAGTAGGTCAGGGGAAGCACTGTATAACCACAACTCTGTAGGACAGCCTCCCTCCAACTCCGTGCTGCCGTATGTGTTTGATACATCCTTCATCACCCCCAGAGAGCAAGAGTGGCGAGGATTGTAGCCCCAAACATCTGGAATGGCCTCACCTTCCCCACATCCCACTTGTAAGAGCTACTGCAGTCTCCAAATCCACTTAGTTTTTGCACCCTGTTATCTTAGTTTAAGCAAAGTTGAATATGTCAAAGAGCACTTGCAGATTTCCACTCCTCCTTTACTCCTCTTTCTTCATTTCCTTGTTGCTTGCTCTGTCTTGCAGGTTGCCATTCTGACTGTAAGCGCCCAGGGGCAGGGGTCTCCTCCTCTGCCTGTGTCTTGCTCAGATGCGAAAATGCTGAAATGGAGGCGCCTTTTGGTGAATCCATTCCACAGTTCCTTTCGCCCAGCCTAATGTGAGAGAGATTAGCCGGCACAACAAGGTGGCCATTTCCTGGGGGACGCCTGAGTGTGGTTCAAAAATACCCACACTCTTCCACAGGGGTCTGGTCAAGTTTATTTATCCAGACACTATGTTCTTAAATACTAGAAGAGTGATTGCTTTGCACATTTACTAGGCAGTTTACTAGACCGGAATGGGGCACACAGAAAGTGCCTCCTTGGTGATTGTGGTATTTCTGAACCACAATCGGGCGTACCCCAGGCAACGGCAACTTTGCGTTGCCGGCTAATCTTTCTCACACTAAGTCAAGTGAAAAGAACTAAAGAAGGAACTCAAAAGGTGGCTCCATTTTGGCAGTTTCACGTCTGGCCTAGACACGGAAGAAGAAGGAGGTTTGCCATTCTGACTGTAAGCACCTTGGGGCAGAGGTCTGCTCAAGTTTACTCACTCAGCCACTGTGTCCTTCAAGGCTAGAAGAGTCATTGCACACCCCAGAACTCACATCTCCTCTCCCCCACTCCAAACCAACCCGACCCCCGTTGCCTCACCGGCTACTTACGGTTGCCGCAGGGCCGGCTTCCGTGCCACTCCTGTCCTGTGTCGGCCCAGCAGTTCCTGCCTCTGGCTGTGTATTCGGCCCCGGCCTTGGAGAAGTTGCCCGCCTGGGACCCGTAGTAAAGGCCCTGGCTTCCCAAGCCGTTGAAGCCGCCAATGGGGGAGTATCCGGAGAGGAGGCCACCGTTGGGTGGTGCGGCCGGCGGGCGGCTGAGGATGTCGCTGATGCCATGCGGAGTGCCAGCGGCCAGTTGGGCGCTGAGCCCCGCCGAGCTGAGCTTGTAGAAGGAGTTTTGCACCGAGTATTGGCACATGGGGGCTTTCATCTCCGGGAAGGCGGGCAGCGGAGGGTTGTTGAGCAGAAACGTCCCTTGAAGGTTGGAGTCCATAGCGCAGATGTGGGAAGGAAGCCGGCTTAAGACAGGGGACCAGCCTTGAAACCTTTAAGCAGCCGAGGGTGGGCTACACTCCGACAGCGCCATGCCACGGAGCCCCTGGGGGCCTGCTTGCCACCTTCAATGGGCAACTCCTTGACTAGTGCCAAGGCAGGCGAGACCCCTGAGCAGCGCTGCCGGCCCAGCCAACGGCCGCTCAAGTCCATCGGACGCCCGGCTAGCAGAACCCGCAGGCGGCTGAGAGGTTCTGAAGCCCCGGCCACCAAGTTTAACTTCCAGAGAAGCTATATTACCTCTGATTAAAAGATGTGGCTTATTAGAATATTGGGCCGCCGATAGGCTGGTGGATTGTGCCCCCGGGCGCTCATTGGACTGGCCAAGGGCAAGACCTGGATTGGCTGTTTCCCCAGATAAATTGCCGTTTAAGAGATCGACGGTCAACTCCAGAACCTTTAACGCTTGGATAACGCCGGGCATCGGGGAGGGGGGAGAGGAAGAGGACGGAGCCTGGGTGTGTGATGGATTGTAGTGCAGGAGGGGTGTGCATACATGTATTTCAGTGTGGGAGAGGGAGAAATAGAGACAGAACTCTGCCATTTCAGAATAGAGAGACTGTGCGTCTTAGAGCAGAGGATGGCTCTCCAGTTTGGGTCTGGAGGCCACGTCAGGGTTTGGGAAGGTAGACTGGTTTAGTCCAGAGTAGTTGTGCTCCATCTGACTCACTTTGTTCTATGGATCTGGAAAGATGTGCAAAGCCGAAGCTTCGGAAAATCCACATGGCTGCGGCTTCTTTTGGGGGGTGTTTGGAAACACTCGTGTGTTTGGGATCTGGAGACAGGATAGATCGTGGCCGAATTTCAGGCAGCCCCTTTCAGAGGTTTGTGCATTGGGCATTTTAAAAGTAATGGGGATTTGTGCCCCAGTCAATTGGATTCTTTTGCCCCAGATTTGATTAGTAAATGCACTTTGATTCTGCACTGGACTAAATCTATTCTGCATTAATCCAGACCTCATATAGGTAAAGGTCACCCTTGCTTGAAAGCCTGTCGTATCCGACTCTAGGTTTCGGCACTCCTCTCTGTTTATAGCTGAAGAGCCAGTGCTCTCTGCACCTCAAGATGTTTCCGTGGCCATCTGGCAAGCATGACTAGATGTCAGAGTGCGGGGAATGCTGTTGCCTTCCCCACCGAAGTGGTACCTGTTGATCTACTTGCAATTTCTTACTTTTGAACTGCTAGGTTGGCAGGAGCTGGGACAGAGATGGGCGCTCACTCCATTGCACGGGGATCAAATTGCTGACCTTCCAGTTGTCATGTTCAGCATCTAAACCACCACAGTCTTCATATAATTCCATCCAAAACATACAGAGTCAGTCCGGGATCTGTTCAAATCTGGAGCGCTTCTCTCCTGAAGAGTGTGTGAGAGGAAGATGTTGGAAGGGAGGCCCAAAGTCAACTCCTCAGAACATCTGGATGATGCTCCAACCTCAAAAGGGGTGGTTTTGTTTGCCATTAAGAGCAACAGAGAGGAAGGAGAGGCCTATATCAGGAGTGCCCAAACTTTTCGGGCCGTGGGCCGGATGCATGATTCAGTGTGCCAGTCATGTGGTTCAGTGGGCTGGTCATGTGGTTCCTCCCACCGGAAACAGAAGTAAAACATGCTTTGCTATCTGTTTTGCAACAGGATGAGATAGATTTTAGGCTGCCATTTTATCTGCTTAAACTAGGGGTGCCCAAACTATTGCCTGTGGGCCAGATCTGGCCCCTGATGCCAATTCATCCAGCCCGCGCTGCCCTCGTCGCTCCCAGAAGTGGATGTAAAATGCACCCATATGGGTGCATTTTATTTCCACTTCTAGGAGTGACGAGAGCAGCGTGGGCTGGATGAATTTGTATCAGAGGCCAGATCTGGCCTGTGGGCCGTAGTTTGGGCACCTCTGGCCTATATAATTTTTTTTCTCCTATTGTTCAGGGAAGTGTCGTGCACAAGCCTTTGGAAATTGGTTTAAGAAGTCCACGGACTTGGAACTGCAGCTCCTTCCATTCTAAGAGATTGATTTGGTTTTGATGCAATGCTGAGACATGCTTGGAAGATAAATAGTAAACCATATGGCACGTCTTTGCTGTTGCCTATATAGTAGAAGTCATTTTATCAACTCCCTTAAAAAAAAAATCAAGCATCTAATCAGCGCTAAAATGCTTTTCTGGCAAGATTTTATGAAATTCAGTAATCGGTTTTTAAAAGAATTGAAGGGAGAAGACGGTTTGGCAACTTCCTTACTCTAGCAGAAATGTAAGGAGACCCATAGATGTCTGTGGTACTCTTTCCACTCCCTACACATGGACCAAAGCACGGCATTTTAATTTAATTTAATTTTTTAAATTTAATTTTTAGATTTCTATGCCACCTCATTCGCGAAAGCGACTCTAGGCGGCTTACAGTCATTTAAAGTGACATTTGTAAGATTAAACTGCCAAACCTGCCCATTTCTGTATGGGCTTTGAAATGAAAAGGTTTTTGCATGCAAGGTAAAGGTCGCCCTTGCTCAAAAGCCGGTTGTATCTGACTCTAGGGTGCAGTGCTCATCTCTTATAGCCAAAGAGCCAGTGCCTGTTTGCATGTGCAGACATTTCCATGGTCATGTGGCAGGCATGCCTCGACACCGGAGTACGCGGAACACTGTTTACCTTCCCACTAAATTGGTACCTCTGTATCTACTCGCAGTGTCTTGCTTTCAGAGTGCTAGGTTGGCAGGGGCTGGGACGGAGATGGGCAGTATTCGAATATCGAACTGCTGACCTTCCGCCTTCCAGTCAGCATCTTAGCCACTTAAGCTGCTGCATGATGATTTCAGTGCATCATAGGAAGTTCCAACCTGGAAACATTTGCAGCTGTATCTGATTGCAAAGAAAGTGGTAGGGAGTTAGAAATCCCTCTTTTTTCCCCCTGTGAAACAAATATAGCCTCTGAAGCAGAAGAGTAGCGTGCCTTGGCGGGGCCCCGTATAAAAATTTGTTTGGGGGCCCTTAGGAAGGGTAAAGATTTGTTTTGCTTACGCACGTTGGAGGCCCCCGTAGCCCGGGCCCCCCGTATAATTGATACGGCAGATACGGCGGTAGCTACGCCTCTGCTCTGAAGAATTAGAAAGAATCAAAAATTCTTCTGAACAGTGGGACTTTTAAAAACTATATACATTTGTACCTCTCTTAAAGAGCATAATGCGTTCCACAGGATTGCTCTTTAAGTGAGTTTGCTCTTTAAGCGAAACACCATTGGAAGTGACCAATTGTGGGAGGGATTTCGAACCCCGATTTATTTGTTAAGCGAGTTTTTGGTTGGTTTTATTTGTTAAGTGAAGCGAACATTCACAGAAAATTCTGCTCTTTAAGCGAGTTACTCTTTAAGCGAAACACTCTTTATGCGAAGTTTGACTGTACAGTGTGTATATATATATATCAGTAAAACCTCATATAACACTAAAACCTGGTTCCATAAGTCTTGGTGTTATATGATTTTTAGTGTTATCTGATGCATGTTATATATATCAGCCTTTCTTTTAATATGGAGGCAAATGTGTGTACATTAGGCAGATCTTCCAGCTCTGTTTGGTACTGAATCTCTGGGACAATTTTGCTTGTGCAACCTTGGAAGTGACAAAACAAGCAGGATGCAGAAGGAAACAATTAAAAGTCAGCTGCTTGTAACTAGTTACTTTTAAGTAACTAGTTTTTTTAATGTTAAGTTTTTAAGCTTCTTTTAAAACTTTTAATTTTTGAACTGGTTTTAAATTGTTGTCGATGCTGATGACGTGTTGTGGATTGCCCTAGGTTACTTCGGGGAGGAGGGCGATAAGCAAATTTAAATAAATAAATAAATAAATAAATAGATAGTGTAATGATCAGTTACAAAATTACGAGAGAAGTACTGTAACAAGTTTTTAACAATGTTACTTTCAGCATTTATTATCAAGTAGACTTTCTCTGATGCTTTTGAAAGTTACTCGCAGAAGGCATTTTAACACAGTTGAAGCATCGTTCGGCAGTTCGCACTTGGCAAAGTTTTTGTTTCTGGCTCCTGTCCTTTTCTCAATGGGACCATCGTGGCTTACTGGTTAAAACACTGCACTTGGTGACTGGAAGGTTGGCAGGTCAGCAGTTCGAGACCCGGCTGGTGCACGACGGAGTTTGCTCCCATCGTCTGTCCCTGCTCCTGCCAACCTTGCCATTTGAAAGCAAAGAAATTGCAAGTAGATGAAGAGGTACCTCTCCGGCGGGAAAGGTAACAAACATTCTGTGCGTCCCGGCATCTAGTCACTGTTCTTGTCCGTGGAAATGCCTGCAGATGCAGACTTCACTGGCTCTTTGGCGGTAAACGGAGTTGAGTACAAGGCCCCTAGAGTCTGATACAACCGGCTTTTTGAGGAAGGGCAAATTAATGTGGCAAAAGAAATCGTCGTTATTATTTTTAACTTTTGTAAATGGTTGCAAGGGTAGCCGTAGCTAATCAACTTGTAAATACAGGAGGTAGTTTCTAAACGTCTCCTCAAGAAGATGTCACGGTAAAGGTCACCCTTGCTCAAAAGCCAGCCGTATCCAATGCTAGGGTTCAATGCTCATCTCTGTTTATAGTCAGCGCTGTCTGTGTCTGCAGATGTTTCCGTGCACAGAACAGTGTTATGGAGAGCTCCCTAAAAAAAAAAATTTCTGGCCTGCTGGAAATGATACCTCTGTGCATTTAATCCTGCACAATGCAACGAATCATTTGCACGATTTTGTAGGCATGACAACAATGGGGAGGCACGACTTAAGTAGCAATGTGTGTCCCGTGCATTTGGAATGGGAAAACTAGACAGGATGAGGCCCAGGTGCTGAAAGGAACCAGTCTGGCTTAGGAGGCATTTGCAATCAAATTATTGGGTCCAGCTAGCCAAATGGTGATGGTCAACTCTAGAAGACACTCCATCTCTTCCCCTTTAACCCATTCCCCCCTCCTTGGTCAGTATACTGTCCCCACTGTACTTAACCCAGTCCATATTAATGCATTCTTGGTTTCTCCTTTTTAAGTCATCCGCAGGTTGTGAGTTTGAGCCTGACCAGTGTTCAAGGTTGACTCCACCTCCCATCCTTCTGAGGTCACGAAAATGAGTCCCCAACATGTTGGGGGGTGGGCGGGCGGCGAAATGCGTATTAATTTATGAGCCGCCAAGAGCGTGCACTAAGTACTATGGGGCAGATGTGGAAGTGTAATTCCTTTGTTATGGAAAGGTCGGGTCGATGGACCAGGAAAGGTGTGAGAGAGAGAAAGACGGAAGAAAAAGAAGCACAGAAGAGTGTAGATTTCTTTATTAAGTTGGATTCTGGTAGCTGGTGGACAAGGGGAGAATGGTCTATACATGGGGGGAGGGGGATGGAAGGGGAGCCAAAAGGCTCAAGTTTCCATTAACAATATAAAAGGAACTAAAAGTAATTCCAAAACGTCTAAAAAGCATCTAGAGTGCATACGGCAGCATTCTCTAGGCGTCGCCCTTCCCCTACAGCTCCTAGTAGCGCTCAGCGGGCAAAGCGGCACCCCGCAGGCGGGCAAAGGTGGGTGGGTGGGTGGGAGGGGTGGGCGCAGTTCACAGCTCAAGTTCCTATGCGCTACGGGTGGCCAAAGCGTGGGGCGAGGGAGGCCCACCCTAGAGTCTAGGGCAGTGATGGCGAACCGTGGCACGCCAGGTGTCCTTGGACTCCAGTTCCCAGAAGCCCAAGTCTCTTTATGCGCATTTGTGTGGATTCACAGAGACTTCTGGGAGTTGAAGTCCAAGAACACCTGGCGTGCCAAGGTTCGCCATCACGGGTCTAAGGCGATGCTGTGTCGGGCAGGCGAAGGGGGCATCATGACTTGTGGGCAGGGGAGGCTGGAGGCTCCCCCCCCCCAGGTTTGTACTGGTGGGGCGGCTCTTCTCTTGGGGCTCTGAATCTCATGGGCCTCCCTTCCGCTTGACCAGAGGTCTGGCTGGCAGGCTTGGGCAGCCGTGGCTAGCGAAGGGTCCGAAGTGCCAGGCCTACTTCTGACCTCCATGCGGTGGGTGGTCAACAGCGGCAGACGGGGTGAGATTTCACTAACGTCTCCAAGCACTGAGAACGTCGCGCTTCTCTTAGCGAAGCGGGGACCACTTGGCATCACATGTGGGGCCCATAGATTGAAACAGGCAGTGCCGGGGGCTTCGGGGGGGGGGTATGCACCTGGGTGCCTCCACCTGCAACCCATCCCTCCTCCGGGCAAGGAAGCTTGAAAAGAGCCCCCAGCTTGGTTGCCCAAGTCCACAGCACTGAGGGCTGTGTGGGTGGGTGGGCCGGAAAAGGGAAGGGTGATTCCCTAAGCACCAAGAAGCAGAAAAATGGGTTAGCCAGGCATAGTTACCACGGCACATGTTCTTTGGGGAGGGGTGGACAAACCTCAAAGGGCAACATTCTCCCCCCCCCAACCCCACCCTGGTGCTGTAGATCACGGAAGTTGGCCGGGGAAGAGGGTGACTCACTGCTTCTCCCTCCCAGCTCGGAGTGGTCCAGGTAACATTGGCAGCTGGCATATCTGTGCTGAGTTGAGGGACTCTCCCGGGTTGTGTGGGGATGGGGTGTCTTCAGTGGGGGCAGAAGCACCGGTAAGTTGGGGGACGTGACTCTGCGCCTCTCCCGCGCCTTGGATTGTGCTGGGTGGAGCTGGGCTTGGGAGGCGCAGAGCCCCGGGGCCAAATTACACAACGCAGCCCAAGGCCAAATTACATGACATGGTCCTCGGGTTAGCTGTGTGCGTGTGTGTGGCACTCTTCCCGGTGTCAGGATTGGCCAAAACCCATGCCATAGCCCTTCTTCCCGGATTTCCACCCGCTGAGGCCTCCACCCTGTATTGCGTGCATGGGGGTGTGCATAAAAGAGAGAGAGAGAGAGAGAAAAAGAGGAATTAGCCGAGTGGAAACATGTGCTCTGCTCAGAATGAATCCTAGTTCTTTCCATCACCCCCACATTCTACAAACGGCCGGCAGCTTGGAGAGATTTTCGGGGTGCCGAGCCTCTCCGATCTTGCCGAATCCTGGCCCTCTTTGGGTTTTGCATAGTAGGTATCTGTTTGTAGCATATACACAAGATTCAGACGACAACGACAACGACAACGGTCCGGGCCACACTTTCCACCCAAACCTGGAGAGAGCAACTGGAAGGTGGGGTGCTCAGGCAGCCCCCCACCTCTCTTTCTCTCTCTCTCTCCTGGGCTCGGAAGATGGTCACTGGAAGCACTGCGGCCATCAAGATGGGTCCAAGTATTTGGGACGGTTGCTGACTTCCATCCAAGAACTTCTTCCATGGGAGGGTTTTTTTTTAAAGGGGCTGGATGGCCCCAAGATCACCTTGTATGGTTGCATTATTGTTCTTCCCCCTCTCCTGGGGTCTCCCGGCCCGGGCGCTGAGCCGGGGGAGAGAACGGGAGCTCATGCGGATGGTCGGTCGGTCATGCGAAGAAGAAGAAGACGGTAAAGTTAATGTCGTTTGCGGAAGTCATGCTGTTAACCTAAAGGATCGTGGCCCGCTGGCCCTGCCCTGGGTGAGCTCGCCGCTCCGCTTGCCTGGCCGTGATCGTTTGGGGAGGGGGGCATAAAGTGGGGTGGAGGTTAGTGGGTCGGCGTTGAGGCAAAGCCCTGGGGGAGAGAAGGAAATAAATAAATTGAGTGACTATCATCATCATCATCATCATCATCATCATCATCATCATCATCAAAGACTGGCCTTTGAATATAATGCAGTGGCCTTTCATCTGCCTTCCACATTGATAGTGTCCTTGTGAAATGACTCATACATCTTAAGCCACCGAACTCGCTGATTGGAAGGTCGGCGTTCGATTCCCGGGCAATGCCTGACAGAGCGAGCTCCAGCCTCTGTCCCAGCTCCTGCCAACCTAGCAGTTCAGGAGCAAGAAACTGCAAGCAGATAAATAGGGACCACTTCGGTGGGAAGGTATAGTGTTCTGCGCGCTCCATTGTTGAGACACATGCCTACAGAAATGTCTCCAAATGCAGATAGCGCCGGCTCTTTGGCTATAAAACAGAGATGAGCACTGAACAGTAGAGTCAGATATGACTGGCTTTCGAACAAGGGCAACCTTTACCTTTACTAATGAACCCTGTTTGGTCCTTCTTTATATATTCACCAATCAATTCATATAATCTTTCCTCTATTTTAGCTGTGAATATTTTTGCATCCTGATTAATTAAGGAGATTGGATGATAAGAGTCATTTTTTGTTTTATCCCTATCTTTAGCTTTGGAGGCAGAGCAGAGGGTTTTTTTAGCCTCTTCTAAACTACAAGTCCCAGAATACACCAGGGAGACGATATCCCGGCGAAACTAGGATAGAACCAAGATTTTTGTTACAGTCAACCCAGAACAGGGCCTTCGAATAAAGCTGCTATCCAGTTTTGCTATCTTAAAAACAACATTCGAGGCGAGGGTGGTGCGGGCCAGATGAATTGGCACCGGGAGCTGGATCTGGCCCATGGGCCATAGTTTGGGCACCCCTGCACCAGGTGTACAGACATCCTATGGGAGTCCTGGAAGTCACAGTTTCAAGGCAGCTCTGCAGAAATGTAGGCGAAGATTTGGATTTGTGGAATTCCCGAAGGGCTTTTGTACCGGCGAAGGACCAGCTTTAAGTTTTAATCTGAAAAACAAGGTTCCTAGTCCTTAAGAATATCTCTGCTCTTCAGTGATGCTTCCCAGACAGTTGTGGAACAAGGCCATCAACGCGAGAGAGAAATTCCTCTCCCCATTGCTGTTACTGATACAGATGTGTTAGGCAAGGAAAAACAATTTCCTGCAACCAAGAGAAGCCCTAATTCTGTTTTGTTTTTAGATGTGTTAATGTTAGCTTTGCATGTTACTATATGCTGGCGGTGCATCTGGCACGAATAAAGAAAGTGCCTCGAGTGGTTCAGATGCTGAACTTGACGGCTGAAAGGTCGGCAGGTCAGCAGTTCGAGACCCGGGTGCTTCACGACAGAGTGACCTCCCATCTCTCTTCTAGCTCCTGCCAATGTAGCCGTTCGGAAGCAAGAAATCTGCAGGTAGATGAATAGCTACCTCTTCAGTGGGAACGGTGAGAGCGTTCCATGCGCTGAAGCAGCCTAGCCATGCCTGCCACATGACCACAGAAAGGTCTGCAGACGCAGACAGCGCTGGTTCTTTGGCTATAAACAAAGATGAGCACTGAACTCTAGAGTTGGATACGGCTGGCTTTTGAGCAAGGGCAGCCTTTACCTAAGAGTAGGTCTCATTTTTAAAAGTACAGAAGCTGAGCACAGGATGAGGCAACGGTAAGTGACAACACAGAATTGACACGGCGACAAGCAGCAGACAGACAGACCCACAACATCTTGCAGGGGTGGTGTTGCCGACCTTTAGTCTGATTGGCCAGAGGTGCACACTGGCAAGCTTGACTTCTCTGGTCATTGAACTGCAAGCAATGGGAACCACTGGCCACCTCTGGCCGGTTGAGGGGTGTGCAGAAGCCATGGGCCGGCCCATAGTCCATGACTTTTCAGCTCTGCGCGTCAGACAGAAGTTGCGCAGGTTCCACTGGCTTTGCATCAGAGGCCAAAAATGAAAAAGTCACAAACCTCAGCTCTGCTACAAGGCTGTCAATCACACGAAGAACCTGCACTGCAGCCAAAAGGTTGTGAGTTCAATCCTGACCAGAGCGCAAGGTTGACTCAGCTTTCCAAATGAGTCCCCAGGATGTTTGGGGCTAATTAACTTGCCCAGGGAGTGCACTAAGCGCGATGGGGCAGTGTATAAGTGTGACAGCTTTGCTTTCGATCCTCACGGCCTGTCGTCCTACCTGACAGGGTTGTTGTCAAGATACAGCGAGGAGCGAAAAAGCTGCTTTGAGCTTATTAGACCAAAGGCGGAGTGTAAAGGTTGCCAGAAATTGAATTAAATTCAAAAGCGTCTCTTCCAAGACTGCAGCTCTGGGGTCCCCAAGCTTTTCAATCTGGGGGCCAGGCCACGCTCTCTCAGTCAGCTTCGAGGGCCGGATGGCCATTTGGTTTCCCAAATGCCCTTGGAGGGGTGGAGGACCACATGAAATAGTGATGCAGACCGGATCCGGCCCATGGGCCTTAGGCTGGGAACCCTTGACATAACTAATGGGGGTCAGCCGAGGACAGAAGGCTGGCCTGAAGACTGTGAGAGAATCCACCATGCTCCAGTGCAGTGACCACTTGAGAAACTGGTCAGTGCAGGCATTATTTCCACCCAACACCCCATTTCCCCGCTACTAATAAGAACAAAGGGTGTTTACCTCGAAAGAAGCCACTTGAGGGCAGGTTTTTTTTTGGGGGGGGGGGCTCATTGTTTCCCCCTTTTCAAGCTGGCCCGTTTCACTATCTGTGCCCCCATCCTGCCCCCAAGCAGCTCCGAGGGTGGGACGCTCCTCTGGGCTTCCTCCTGGGGGGGTGCGCAGCGGCAAGAGACGGCAAAGCAAGACGCGGCCACGGACAGACCCACAGGACGGACGAGTGGACGGACAGACAGACGGACAGAGAGATAGACAGAGAAACACCAAGGAGAACAAGTCAGATGTGGGGAGAAATGCAACAGAGGTGGGCTGAGTTTGTAAAGACACGGATAAGATTTGGATAACAGCCTTTGAGGAAATAGATCAGATGCTGGCTTTAAATTGAGAAATGTGCCCTGGGTTTGCGTTGTTAATGGAATTTGGAAATATAACAATAGATACACATCGGAAAGAGCTGGTGGGCATTGGGGCAATGGCTAGGAGATTATTAATGGCTAACAACTGGAAAATGCATATGGGTTTTATAAGGGACGAGGGGTATAAAACAGTGATGGCGAACTTTGCACTCTAGCTGTTCTTTGACTTCAATTCCCAGACGCCCAAGTCTCTGTGAATCCACACGAATGGGTTTACTGTGGTTATGGGTGTTCTTGGACTACAAATTCCAGAAGCCCAAGTCTCGGTGAATCCACTGCGCATACGTGCAGTAAACCCATCCATGTGGATTCACAGAGACTTGGGCTTCTGGGACTTGAAGCCCAAGAACATCTGGAGTGCCAAGGTCCGCCATTACGGCTCTAAAGAATTGTGGGCTATTTGCTATAAATGATAAGCTGACGTGTGCATTAAAGCTTTTTAAAAAAGGTTTGACAAAGGAAAATGAATTTACAGAGATTTCAGGTGAGTTTATTAATTATGTATTTGTTAAATTTAAAGGGGCAAAACCAGGTCAACATTTTGGAAGTAGGGGGTGAGATTAAAAAGGAAACTTTGTTTAGAATCAGAAGATAAGATAATAATGCCCCATGGTGATACAAGCACATTCATTGATATATTATTAATTTCTCCCCTGCATTAAGTTTAGTGTTATATATGTACCTATGCAACTTTTTAAAAAATCCTGTTACTTTTTGTAATAAATAAAGGCAAAAAAAAGAAGATGATAAAGGTCGCCCTTGTTCAAAAGCCAGGCATATCCACCTCTAGGGTTCAGTGCTCATCTCTGTTTATAGCCAAAGAGCCTGTCTGCATCTGCAGATGTTTCTGTGGACATGCGGCAGGCATGACTAGACATGGAACGCTGTTACCTTCCCACCAAAGCAGTACCTATTCATCTACTTGCAATGTTTTGCTTTCAAACTGCAAGGCAGGCAGGAGCTGGGACAGACGACTCGAGCTCATTCCGTCATGTAGCACTTGGGTCTCGAACTGCTGACCTGCCAACCTTCCGGTCATCAAGTTCAGCATCTTAACCGCTAAGCCACCACAACCCCTTTGTTTGTTTGTTTGTAATGAATGAAAAATAAAGTCTGAGTTGGATGAAGTTGGGGGAGAGGAGACGTCTACACCAAGGCAGAGGCACCGATGAGAGTGAGACAGAAAAAGGAAAGAAGGAATAGAGGTCAGGGAAGAGGCAGTCAGAGCTGGGCTGACCCAGAGAGACCCCGTTGCTGTTATGCTCCCCAATGCAACATTTCACAAAGCCACCACATCCATCTCCCAAAGGGCCCCCCGATAATCACCTCGTCGTGTTGCCGCCCTTCGCCCATGCTGTCCGTCTCGAGTCGTCGTACAACCTTCCGGATGATCTGCCGGGGGAGCGAAGGAGAAATTAAGGGGCGTCACGGAGGGTCCCCTTTGGCCTTGGACTTTTCCTGCTCTCCCTTGGAAGGGCCCCATGAGGGTCTCCAGTCCAACCTCCTGCTCAAGGCAGGAATCTGAATTGAAGCAGATCTGACAAATGGCTTTCCAATTCCCTCTTGAATGCTTCCAGTGTGGGAACATTCACCACCTCTCGCGGCCCTGAGTTCCCCAGTCGTACTGCTCTAACCATTAAGAAGTCTCTTCCCAATATTCAGCCTATAGCAGTGATGGCCAACCTTGGCACTCACTCCAGGTGTTCTTGGACTTCAATTCCCAGAAGCCCAAGTCAGCACTCCTGCGGATCAGGGCTTCTGGGAATTGAAGTCCAAGAACACCTGGAGAGCCAAGGGTTCGGCACCACTGGCCTCTAGGTTGCAAGTTTGGAAGGAGCTGGGACAGATAATGGAATCTCACTCTGTTGGGCGGCACTTAGGTCTCAAACTGATTACCTACCAACTGTCCGGTCATCAAACTCAGTGTCTTAACCACTGCAGCCAACCTCACCAAACTACAGGTCCCAAGTTGCTGTTAACTGTGTAGCTAAAGGACAGAAACAGGAGCTCACTCCGTCATACAGTACTCGGGTATCGAACTGCTGGCCTTCCGGTGTTCAAGTTCAGCATCTTAACCACTTGAGCCACCGCAGTCCCTAAGGAGACTGAAACCTTGAGTTAAAAAAGAATATCTTGCTTCCCTGGAGTTTTGACTCATACCTCCAAGTGTGCATTTGAGGGTCTGTTCCGTCCATTGATTACTTATTTATCATAGCATTGCATGATGCATGTAGGCGTCATGCAATGCTAAGATAAATAAGCTATCGATGGACGGAGCGGACCCTCAAATACACACCTCGGTTGCTGATGGGAAGGGGCGGCATAACTAGAGCAAGCTATTTATGATGTGCTCAAGTTAGTTATCATGTGTTAGTTATCATGTCTCTCTGGTCCTACTTAGGGGTGTATAATAATAATAATAATAATAATAATAATAATAATAATAATAATAATAATAATAATAATAATAATAATAATAATAATAATAATAATAATAATAATAATAATAATAATAATGTGTCAGAAATTATTCTGGGTTGAAAGGATTTTTGCTGGAGAAACTCCACTCTGGGGATGCCCAAATGAGGCTCCTTTCATGTCCCCAAGAGCTGGGACAGAGACAGGCGCTCAATCCATCATGCTGTACCCGTGTCTCCAACTACCGACTTGCCACCCTTCCAGCTAACAAGGCAAGCTTCTTAACCACTGGAACCACATCTGTGGCGGCTCCTCTGGGATCGTGGTGGGTTCATCCGCCCCTCCCCCCAACCCCAAACCCCCTCGGTAAGAGACTCACCTTCTTGGTGATGATATTGCCTTGCTCGTCGGTAAATTGTTCCTCCGTCACCTGTTCTCCGGGAATGTCCAACACTTCATTGCCCTTCAAAGAAGAAGAGTGGAGTATGTTGAATGGTCAACGGCCAGTTGCCTTGGCAGGGGGGACAGAAGCAGTCCTTAATGCCCAGGGTCGAATTATGGCAGCTCTCTGTTAATCTCAGCCATCTTAATGCCATCCAGTCCTGGCCCAGAGTCCTCAACATGTTGGGGCAAAACCAAGGACCATCATCCCGATTCCAGAGTTTGGAGAAGTTCCTTTTAAAATTATTTTTGCACTGCCACTCCTAGAGTCGTTCTCTAGTAAAGGTAAAGGTCTCCCTTTGCTTGAAAGCCAGTCGTATTCTGACTCTAAGGTTCAGTGCTTATCTCCATTTACAGCCAAAGAGCCAGTATTGTCATGCATCTATAATTATATCTGTGGTCATGTAGCAGGCAGGCATGACTAGACACCTGCATGCATAGAGTACTCTTAACTTTCCTGCCAAATAAGTGTCTCTTTATCGAATTGCAATTTCTTGGTTTTGAACTGCTCGGTTGGCCACCGCTGGGACAGATGACGGAGCTTGCTCCGTCATGCATCAACTCGGGTCTCGAACCGCTGGCCTGCAGACCCTCTGGTCATCCAGCTCAGCATCTTAACCACTAAGCCACCACAGCCCAAGTCATTCTCTGGGTGGGGCTGTGGTGACTCAGTGGTTAAGAAGCTCGCCTTGATAGCTGGAAGGCCGGCAAGTCAGCACTTTGAGACCCAAGTATTGCATGACGGAGTGAGCACCTGTCTCTGTCCCAGCTCTTGCCAACCTAGCAGTATGAAAGCAAGGAATTGCAAGTAGATAAACAGGGATCATTTGGGTGGGAAAAGATCTTGGGGCCATGACAGGAGCGTCATTCAGGCATCCCCTGAGCTGTGTTCCTCCAGCACAAAATCCTTACAACCCATCATCATCATCATCATCATCATCATCATCATCATCATCATCATCATCATCATCATCATCATCATCATCATCATCTCCTCTAGGCAGTTGCATTTCCTGGATGAGGTTTTCAAAGTTGCAGTTCCCCAGGAGCCTTCCCAAGCTCCTCCCAGTTATATATATGTCTGCGCCTGCAGACGTTCCCTGGTCATGTAGCAGGCATAACTCCACACCAGAGTACACATAACACTGTTACCTTTCACACCAAAGAAGTACCTATTTATCTACTTGCAAACTTCTTGCTTTCGAACTGATAGGTTGGCGGGAGCTGGGACGAGCTCACTCCGTCGCACGGCGCTCGGGTCTCGATCTGCTGACGCACACATGCACACACGCCCCTTTTGAGAGCGGCCAAACTCTACCTGGACGATGAGACGCCTGCGCACCACCCGAGTGGAGACGGCCTCCTCGTCATCGCCGGACCCCTCGCTCTCGCCCAGTTCTTTGTCCAGCTCCTGGTGGATCCGCTTCAGGGCAAAGCGGAGGGAGCCCTGGGCCACGTGCAGGAGGTTCTGGCAGCTGACCAAGAAGAAGCCCAACAGCACCAGGCTGACCAGCAACTGGGTCAGGAAGGCCCACATGGCCCCTGCCAGACCTGCTGCCCTTCTCTTCCCAACCCCAAGGGCAGCCGAAGGCCAGCTTCCCCCCAGGGCAGAAGGTCACTCCCTGCCCGGGCTGGAAGCAGACGCAGCAGCCTCTGCGGCTGGGGCAGGCTGGATAATTTTAGCCTGCAAGCAGACCAGCTGGTTTGCCCAACCCTCTGGATCCCCTCCTCCAGACGTTGGGTTGGGTTGGGGGACACTTATCAAAGTCACCTCATCTTCTCGCCTCCTGAGAAAGGAGGAGGAAGAGGCGGTTGGCAGCTGTGGGCGTCCCTTGCAGATGGAAAGGACACCGACCTGGATAACGTCTCGGGTGGGGTCAACATCACACGCCATGCACAACCTCCCCAGAAGGACACTGCGCCTGCAAGTTTGATGCAAGGACTCCCTCCCCCACCCCGCCCTTTCCCTTGGCAGGCTAAGAGGTCCTATTTCAGGTCCCTCCTTGCCTGGCCAGGGGTGAGAACCAGGCACTACCCAATTAGGAAGCAAGCACAGAGGGCTGGCCAGATATAAATAGAGCATTGCTGGGGGCCCTCCCTCGACAAGGGGTATTGAATCACACCTCAGTACTGCCCCATAGCACTTAGTGCACTCTCTAGGCGGTTCACAAGTTAATTAGCATCCCCCATGTCCCCTCCCCAACATGCTGGGGACTAATTTGACTGACCTTGGAAGGATGGAAGGCAGAGTCAACTTTGATCCCCATCAGGATCGAATGCACAGTGTTTTGACTGCAGATCAACAGTTGAACCCCTGCGCCCCCAATGCTCTAAAGCAGTGTTTCCCAACCATTATGGGTTTTTTGGGGTGGGATTTCAATTCCCAGAAGCTTAAGTCAACCCCCCAAAGCACTGATCAGCCAATGTAATGACTTAAGCTTCTGGGAACTGAAATCCCCCTGTGGGGTGTGGGCCCCACATTGGGAACCAAACCCAGGGGCTTCCTTCTCCACAACAATCTGTCATAATGCTGGCCGACTTTCACAGGGTCCCCTGCAAGGACTATTCAAACGTGCCCTGTGCGGAGTGTTTTCAATATTTGAACTAGGCTACCTAGCAGTTTGAAAGCAAGGCATTGCAAGGAGATCAACAGGTGCCACTTGGGTGGGAAAGGTAACAGTGTTCTGTGCGCTCTGTTGTCTAGTGATGCCTGCCAGGTGAAACATCTGTAAATGCAGACAGCACTGGCTCTTTGGCTGTAAATAGAGATGAGCACCAAAAACCTAGAGTCGGATACAACTGGCTTTCAAGCAAGGAAGACCTTGACCTTGACTTTGTTCAGTGGCACAGTTGAGTCTTTGCGACCCTGTGGACCACTGCACGTCAGGTCATTTGCCATCCTCCGTAGCCCTCCCAGATCTACACTCACTGCGTCAACGATGCCATCTAGCCATCTTATCCTCTGCAGGACCGTAGCCAGGGGGTGGCCAGGGCGGGCTCGGCCCACCGTGAGTTAACAGTTTGCCCACCCTGGCAAAGCACGGTTTCCCATAGGAATGCATTGAAAAGAGGTTTTCTTGCCCATCCTGAAAAAAATTCGCCCACCCACATCTGGAATCCTGCTATGGCCCTGGTCCTCTGCCTCCCCCTTCTCCTTTTGCCTTCGCTCTTTCCCAGCATCAGGGCCTTCTCCACTGAGTCCTCTCTTCTCATTTGGTGGCCAAAGGACTTGAGCTTACTTAACTCAAATGCAACAAACCTGTAGAAGAGGCCAATAGGAACACGCCAGTATTTCAGATGAGGTGTCTCTGAGGGGGTGGGACAGGGGAGTTTAGACCTCAGAGGAAGAGAAGGGCAGATGACCTGTCTATTGGAGTTCACTTATAATTTTTTTCTTAAATCTGTGTTATCTTTTACTAACAACCATGGTTAGGGTTTTTTTAATGCAAAAAGTACACAATAAGACCAAGAAGTGCTTCTCAGAAATAATCCAGCCTCCAATGCCTTTGGCTTGGTGCATACACCAGCCAGAGAATGTCCCGTCTAAGGGAATTGAGAGAGCAAGCCACTAGGCTTGGAGGATTTTGCTTCTCAGACTTCCCAGATCTAGGGAAGCGGAGAGATCCCATGTCAGAAATTTCTCTCATTTGTTTGTGAATTGGGATCCTCACTCATCTGCGGTGGGTAAAGGAGGTGGGAGGTAGTGGTAGCTGGCTAATATAAGGTTTTTCTGATACCTAGTAAACTTCCTGCTTGGATTTGCCCTTATACCACAGATTAGCCCTGAAGCCCAAGTCCATCTGTCAGAGTTTGCTTGTTGGTTGGTTGGTTGGTTGGTTGGTTGGTTGGATGTATGTATGGATGGATGGATAGATGGATGGATGGATAGAAACTTGGTTGGTTGGAAACATGGTTGGTTGGTTGGTTGGTTGGTTGGTTGGATGGATGGATGGATGGATGGATGGATGGATGGATGGATGGATGGATGGATGGATGGATGGATGGATGGATGGATGGATGGATGGAAACTGGTTGGTTGGAAACATGGTTGGTTTGGTTGGCTGGCTGGCTGGCTGGCTGGCTGGCTGGCTGGATGGATGGATGGATGGATGGATGGATGGATGGATGGAAACATGGATGGATGGATGGAAACTTTTTTGGTTGGTTGGTTTTGGAATATCTCCTCTGAGAACCCCACTCCAAGCCCCAGCCGCCAAGCCCCACTTGCCCGAAGACAGTCCTAGGCGGTCCCTGTGGTGGTGTGAACCTGTGCAAGAAAATTAGGATGGAGACACAGTTCAAACCTACCTGGGTTGGCCCAAAGAAGCTGCTGTCGGTCTCCTCTAGCCACTGGGCCAGGCCTTGCCGTCTCCCAGGCAGGAGGCTCCAATCCTTGTGTGGCAGGGGGCTCCCCCTCTCCTCCGAGGAGTCAGCCTGCGTGTGCTCTGGTCTCTCCCGCACCAGCCGCAGCAGAGGTGGGCTTTGTGATGCTCCCCTGGGTTGGTCTGAGAAGGTGGAGATGAAGGAGCCTTCCACTGCCCACTCTCCCAGCCTGGTGGTGGAGGACACAGATGGATCCATCAACGCATGCCCTTCTCACAAAGCCCAAGAGAGAAGGACACGATATAACATAGCCAAGCTATGCCTCCTTTCCCAAATCCTAGGGGGAAGGAAGTCTTGGGCAGAATGAAGGCCCCCAAGGAGCAAGCTTTCCACAAGATCCGGCTGATCTTAAGCAAAGGCAGCTGAGCAAAGACAAGCAAAGTAGGGTAGAAGAACAGGGAAAGGCAGATTTGGGAGGGGATGCTATTTGTATATACAATTACTCAGACGTGGAGATTTGAAGGAAGTACATCTCTGGAGGGAAAACTTTGGAAAGATGCACATGATGATGGGGGACCAAAGTGTGCCAAAGAAGGGAAATGGATGGATGCCATCTCTTTGCTCCCCATTGGGATCGAACTTACAATGCTCTGGCCACAGTACAGCAGTTTAACCCCTTCACCACCAGAACTCTTCTTCATTGGTTCACAAGCTCCCCCACCCCAAAAACCTACTCTCCAGCCTTGGGGGCGGGGGGTGCTGGCAGTTCCCTACCTGTCCTTGCCCTTGTTTAGGATACGGCTGACCGTGGGCGATTCCGTGATGCGGACCTGCACCTTCTGCTGGCCTGAAAGGAGAGAAAGGTCACTGTGGGTCACTCTGTCCACTTAAGCACCTCCCCACTGTCTGCTTGCCCTCTGGCCTCCTCCCCTCTGACCTCTGACCTTCCTCCTCTAGCATGTCCATGAGGCCGTTCATGGCGTCTGAGTCCACTGTGTCGTCCTCGACCAAATCCATGGAGCCCAGTGGATCGGGGCCACCATGGGAATCCTCTGGGAGGTGCCCTGGGAAGCGGCCTTCGCTCGTGGCGTCCGAGTCCTCGGCCTTGCTGCACTCCAGCGAGGAGTCTTCGGCGATCACCAGCGAGGGGGTCAGCCCTGAGGACCAGACCTGCATGTCCGACATCTCCAGGAGGGCGTCTTGCTCCGAGGCAGCCATGGGGATGGCGTCCATGCCGGATACTTCGCTCCAGTATTGCTCAACGCGTAGCGGGGAAGGCAGCGTGTAATGCAAGGAGCAGGGGGAGAGCAACTCATCCTGCAGCGATGTGTAACCTGCATGGACAGATGGAGGGGGAACAGACTGAAATGCTGGAGGCAGGAGGGTGGGCTATTTCTATATCCAATTACTCAGACGTGGAGATTTGAAGGAAGTACGTCTCTGGAGGGAAAACATGTTGTCTGCTTCTAATAACAAACTAACTATACCATGCAGCTTGACGCTAAATCAGTGGTGGTGAACCTTGGCACTCCAGGTGTTCTTGTACTTCAATTCACAGAGGCCTCATGGCATCAATTTAGGGTTAGGCCCCATCACTAGCCATCTTTAGTAAAGATAAAGGTCACCCTTGCTTGAAAGCTAGTCGTATCCGACTCTAAGGTTCAGTGCTCATCTCTGTTTATAGCCAAAGAGCCAACACTGTCTGCATCTGCAGACGTTTCCATGGTCATGTGGCAGGCACGCCTCAACACCAGTGTGCACGGAGCGCTGTTTACCTTCCCACCGAAGTGGTCCCTATTTATCTACTTGCAATGTCTTGCTTTCAAACGGCTAGGTTGGCAGGAGCTGGGACAGAGACAGAAGCTCATTCACACACACGCACATGCACGCACACGCACATGCACGCACACACACACTGGATTTTGCTTTCTTTTCAGCCCATGAGTCTCTCTGTCTGGAAGGGAGAGAAGAGGAGGAGAAGCCAGGGTGAGGCCATTAAGAGAGTGATAACAACCTCATGGTCCAATCTCCTCCAGCTGCCCAGCCGGGGAAAGAGGGGCAATCATCCCAGGAATGGCAAGGAGCAGCTGGGGTTCCTCTGGACGCTGCTATCCCCCATGCCATCACCCCTGCAGCCTCCTGACTCGCATGCCTGTTGCAATGCTCCCCACCCCCGCATTCCTCCTGCTGTCGATCGACAGCTGGATCCCCACCACCACCCCGCTTGCTACTTCTCCCACGTGCCCGGCACCTGCGCTCATGCACACTGCCAGCACTTCAAGACAGCTGTATTTCGGCAGGCCGAGGGAGGGCCAAGCGTGACCCACAAAGCTATGTTCCGACAGCAGGGTCTGGACACTTTTTAGTGCAGGGGTGCCCAAACTTTTCAGGCTGTGGGCCACTCATGTGGGTCAGTGAGCCAATCACGGGGTTCCTCCCACCCGAAACAGAAATGCACCTCTCTATCTGTTTTGCAAAAGATATGTTAGATTTTAGGCTGCCATTTTCTCTGCTTAAACCAGGAGTGCCCAAACTGCAGCCTGTGGGCCGGATCCAGCCTCTGGCACCAATTCATCAGTGCCGTGCCAGCCTCATTACTCCCGGAAGTGGAAGTAAAATGTGCATGGGCACATTTTATTTCCACTTCCAGGAGCGACAAGGGTCATGTAGAGCTTGGGCCCAGAACTACTGACCTTCCAACCTTCTGGTTGTCAAGTTCAGCGTCTTAACCACTAAACCACCACAACCACTTGCTTATTCACACAGACCACAAAGAAGAACTTGATAAGAGTGTAGGGGCAGAAACAGACATCATCATCATCATCATTTCATGTCAGAAATTATTCTGGGTTGAAAGGATTTTTGTGGGAGAAACTCCGCTCAGGGGACGCCAAACGAGGTTCCTTTCATGTCCCCAAGAGCTGAGACAGAGACGGGCACTCAATCCATGATGCAGTACCCGGGTTTCGAACTGCCAACTTGTCAGCCTTCCAAATAACAAGGCGAGCTTCTTAACCACTGAGCCACCGAAGCCCCTAATAAACATTGTAGATAGCTCATAATTAGAACATTTTTTAAAAAATTAACAAGGATATAGCAATAGTAATTACACTTTTATACCTGCTCCCTAGCGCTTAGTGCACTCTCTGGGCTATTCACAAATTAATTAGGATTTTGCCCTGGACATGCCAGGGCCTCAATTTACAAACCTCAGATGGATAGAAGAAGCTGAGTCAACCTTGATCCCTGGCCAGGATCAAAATCACAACCTTTTGGTTGCAGCACAGCAGTTTTAACCACTGCACCACCAGGGCAATGGGTGCACAAGGACTCACCATTCATCTGGGAAGGCGAAAGGGAGTAGTCCCTATGAGAATAGCGTTTGTCGGCCTTCAGGCTTCGGCTGTGCCGCACGGAGCCTTCCAGCATGTTCACAATCTCGCCCCGGTCAATGTTGCGCAATGCCGTGTAGAGTTCCTCCACTGGCCAAGAAGAAGTGGGAGAGAGCGAGAGAGATGTGTGTTGGCAACGTTAATCAGAGCTCTGCCCTGAAATTGGGACAGGTAGAGGCATCAGGTACCCGCCCTGAGGACAACAATGAGCTACGCACTGTTGGTGCTCTGGCCACCGCGACCGGCCCACAGGGTCAGCAACGCCATGCTCTGTTCCAGCAAGGAGTTGGGGTTCTCCACGCGGATCCTGTTGATGTCCTCCACGCCGAACTGCAGCTCCCGGGCCAGCTCTGGAGCGATGTTGGGGAGAAGGAGGACACCAAAGAGAACCAGCATCAGAGATGGGTAGACATGAGTAGAATCAGGTGCACAGAGGTTCCTTGTAGGCACAGATCTGGCCTCTCAATCTTCAAGGAACCCTGGGTGACTGGAGGAATTTAAGGCATGGATGAAGCCCTATCAATGGGAAGTTTGGACTGGACATTGTTGCACAGCGACAGACAGAATGGGACGTCTCTGTTTAACAGGGTCTGGAAACTTATGGCTTCAAACTGTCTGTGGATCACAGAGGCTGTTGCTGTACATCCCTAAAGAAGGCCTGAAAAAGGACTTGGAGATCTAGACCAGCGTTTCCCAACTTTTGGTTTTTGGACTTCAGTTCTCGGAAGCCTAAGTCAGTTCTCCAAAGCACTGATCAGCCAATACACTGACTGAGGCTTCTGGCAATTGAAATCCATGTGTGGGGCATGTGCCCTACATTGAGAAACACTGACATAGGTGGTACATGTCCCGGCATAGGTCCTGATCCCCAGACATTGTGGAGATCTTCCTCCAAGCTCTGCAAATTGTGAGATCATGCCAATCAAAAGATGCTGCACATGTCCGCTAGTAGGATACTATTATTATTATTATTATTATTATTATTATTATTATTATTATTATTATTATTATTATTATTATTATTATTATTATTATTATTATTATTATTATTATTATTATTATTATTATTATTATTAAAGTCCCTCAATTTATGTTGAGATCATTGTTAAGCAATTTCTTGCTTTCGAACGGCTAGGTTGGCAGGAGCTGGGACAGAGACGGGAACTCACTCCATCATGCAGCACTCGGGTCTTGAGCTGCTGATCTGCCAACCTCCCAGTCATCAAGCTCAGCATCCTAACCACTAGGCCACTGCAGTCTCCCCTTTTTCTTTGTTTAGGCAGCCCTAAAATATCATGGCCTTCCAGTGCTATGCTCCACATTTGGCATGGGATACATGGTAGTGATGGTGGTGGTCATCTAGACCAATGTTTCCCAACCTTTGGGGTTTGGACTTCAGTTCCCAGAAGCCTAAGTCGATTCCCCAAGCCACTGACCAGCCGATGGACTGACTTAGGCTTGTGGGAATTGAAGTCCACACCGCAAAGGTTGGGGGACACTGATCTACAGAGTCTACATAGAATCACTGAGTTGGACCCTTTGAGGCCATGAAGTCTGCTCAATGTAGTCCAAATCAAAGCAGACCTGACGGATAGGGTTGTCCAATGACTCACCAGCCCAACTAAGGCCCAAGTGTTCTGCAATAACAGCAATTTTCATGTCGGTCTTCTCCTTCTCCGTGCTGCTGGTTGAGCCTGCAAAGGACGGGAGGGTTGGATACGAGACTCAGCCCCATTCACAAGCCGAGGTTGAGTGCAAGAATTCCAGCCCCCAGTGAGGTTTCCAGCCAAGGACAAGGCAGGGCCCACACTGAAACCAACCAGCCACACGCGTGTGATGCCCACCTACCTGGTGTGCTGTCACTGAGCAGGCTGTACCTCTCCCGTAGAGCTAGTGGAGTCAACGTTCTTCTCCGCTCTTCACTGCCAGAACTCTGGGGGCAGAGAGAGAGAGAGGTGAGATTTGCCACTGGTGATGTCAGAACACAGCATGGTAACACTAAAAGGTAAAAGTTTCCCTTGCTCAAAAGCCAGTCGTATCCGACTCTAGGGTTCAGTGCTCATCTCTGTTTCAAAGCCGAAGAGCCAACGCTGTCTGCTTCTGCAGACATTTCCGTGTTCATGTGGCAAGGCTGTTCTACGCTGGTCTTGGACCATAATAAAGATTGACTTTCTGGTCCTGAGCCCTTTTGGCACGCAAAGTCCTCCTCGGATCCATGCCAGGATGGATGAAGCTGCTGCCCTCCATCAAGATGGATTCAAGTGGCATTTAATCCACTTGGGGACCATCACCCTTCCCTGTGGACTTTGGCACCCAAGGTCGTGAGTCCTCAGGATTGCCCTTCTCTTGTTTAAAAAAAACACATACTGAAATTTTGACAGCACTAAACCGATGTTTTCAACACTATGTATTGGTACATTTTAATGATGTTGTCTAGGAAAGATCTGGAATGGGCCCAGGTGGGCTGTTTTACTCACCTTGGAGCAAGGTGGCATGGAGATGTTCAAGTGGCACAGGACATGCTGAAGCTCCTCATACTTCATTGGCTTGCGTAGGAAGGACAACGAACCATTTGCTTCCCGGCTGCTGTCCCTCACCTGTAGACCAAGAATGGGTCCAGACATCAACCAGACCACCAGAACCTTAAACCAGGGGTGTCCAAACTATGGTCTGGGGGCCAAATATGGCCCCAATGTCAATCCATCCAGCCCACAAAGCCCTCGTCGCTCCAGGAAGCGGAAGTAAAATGCACCCATATGGACTAACAGCCATACGGGTGTGTTTTACTTCCGCTTCCGGGAGCAATGAGGGCTTTGCAGGCTGGATGAATTGGCATTGGGGGCCAGATCCGGCCCCAAGCCATAGTGACCATCCCCCTGAACCAAGTGACCGACCTATGGCCCAAAAAGTTTGGGCACCCCTACCTTCAACACTAAAGAGGTCGAGTAAGCAAATCCCAGAGGCTACCTATCCAAAATCAGGCAGTGTGACTCCTGCATTTAGGGTTCATCGTGTAAAAATTGACCTCAAACTCAATTTCTACAGCACTAAGATGAAGGTAAAAGTCGCCCTTGCTCAAAAGCCATTTGTATCCGACTCTAGGGTTCAGTGCTCATCTCTGTTTATAGCTAAAGAGCCAGCACTGTCTATGTCTGCAGACATTTCTCCCTTTGCAGCCAAAGAGCCAAGTGCTATCCGCGTCTGCAGACGTTTCCATGGTCATGCGGCATGACGAGATGCCAAAGCACATGGGATGTTGTTACCTTTCCCACCGAAGCGGTACCTATTTCTCTACTTGCAATTTCTTGCTTTTGAACTACTAGTTTGAACTCAATCTAGCTGCTGTGGTTCTGATTCCAAAATGCCACCTTGATTCCCGGGATCCCTCACCTTGACAGGAATGATCAAGCGGTTCTCACAAAACGACTGGAAGAGGAAGCTGCGTTGTTGAGCAGCCTTCTTGATGGGCACCAGGTTCCCAGAGAGCTCGGTATGGAGTGGCATCCCCTCGACAACCTGCAGAAAACAGACCGTAAGCTCCTGAAGCAATTCCTCCAGTACCGTCCCTTCCTCATTTGAGGTTGCACTTCTGCACACTTTTCTTGGTAAGATGCCAGTTTTCAAAAAACACGGCATCCTAAACTCCACAAGCAGCCAAAATTATGGGATCCACCTACTGACGAGAAAGATCCCTTCCCCAGATTATCCTTTTGTGGGAAAGGTGTCCTGAGGCCAGAGTTGTTTCAAAGTCCAGCCAGAAATACAGTAAGTTCCAGACAGAAATTAATGGACTCAGTCTTCTGAGGGGGGGAAACAAGCTTGAAGGTCTCCCTTGCTCTAAAGCCAGTTGTCTCTGAATCTAGGGCAGGGATTCCCAACCTAAGGCCGGCGGGCCGGATCTAGCCCGTGGTGCCATTTCTTGTGGCCCCCAATCCCCTCCAAGGGCATTTGAGAAACAAAATGGCTACCCCTCTGTATGGGCGTGTTTTACTTCCGCTTCCGGGAGCGACAAGGGCGGTGTGGGCCGGATAAATCGCAGTAAACCCATTTGTGTGGATTCATAGGTGTTTGGGCTTCTGGGAATTGAAGTCCAAGAACATCTGGAGTGCCAAGGTTCACCATCACGGTTCTAGGTGTTGGGGCTGAGCTGGGCTTTAGCCTGGGCAAGATGTGAAGCAAAGGCTTGCTGGCCACTGGTGCCCAGGGCGCTTACCTCGATGTCCCGGCTGCGGGCCACTTCGGTGAAGTTCTCGTGCTGCTCCAAGGTCTTGTCCACTTTGTCGTCCGTCATGCAGTAGCAACGCAGCCGTCCTTCCCGCCCGTCGTTCATCTTGGCAAACACCACGAACTTGGCCATGAAGGGCACCGCCGCCAGCTCTTTGTACAACAGCATGGCAAAATGTACGGCTTCGGCGGTACGCGGGCAATCTGCCAGCCAGAACCTGGACAGGAGGGAAGAACATGGGGCAGGGCGAAAGGTCAAGACACATCCAGCCAATGGGACCTTTCCCAGCAAGACAGAGACATCAATGCATTGGGGTCCTTTTCTTTGTCATTTTTATCCCATAGGAACTCAAGGCAACCTAGCAGTACGAAAGCAAGAAATTGCAAGCAGATAAATAGGTACCACTTCCGCGGGAAAGGTAATAGTGTTCTCTGCGTTCCAGTAAACCCAGTTTTCATCCTAGATGGATCCATTTTTATCCTCTGAACAATCACAAACTGAACAATTGTTGCTTGGCCACTTGACAAACTCCATAGCTTTGCAAAGATTTGAACATGCATCTTACCGGTTCCATCCCGACCCTCTATTTCCAAGGTGGGCGAAACACGCCGGAGGGCAACGCAAAACTCTTTCCAAGCCAGCGCTGTCTACATCTGCAGACGTTTCCATGGTCATGTGGCAGACACGACCAGACGCCAGAGAGCATGGGACGTTGTTACCTTTCCCACCAAAGTGCTCCCTCTTTATCTACTTGCAACCTCTTGCTTTTTGAACTGGTAGGTTGGCAGGAGCTGGGACAGAGATGGGAGCTCACTCCATTGAGCAGCACTCGGGTCTCAAAGTGCTGAACTCCCGACCTTCCAGCCATCAAGAGCAGCATCCATTAGATATGCCTTAAATAGGAGCCATGCATCTAACCACAAGAATACAGTATGACACTTTGGATGTAACGATAAACTATGGGGGGAGGACCCTATGTCAGACATTTACCCTTTAGATGTCTCATTCCGGCTGCTCTCGTGTCCAACAAAGAAATTACAATTTTAATGTCAATGTGTTGTTTTCAAACTTTGGTTAGTGCTGATCTGTCTGGCCGTGTTATCCTGCTATGGTAGTAGAGTAGACCCTACTGCAAGCGACTCAATGCCAAGTGTCAGGCAGGAGTTAATTAACTTGATCATTCTGAGGTCTAACAGCCATGGGTGGCAAAGTCCAGAGGGAAGTTTGATGGTCCCCAAATGGATTAAATCCCATTTGAACCCATCTTGAAGGAGGGCAGCAGCTCCATCCATCCTGGCCCAGGGATGATGATGAGGACCTTGCATGCCAAAAGGGCTCAAGACCAGAAAATGACATTCGGAATTGGATCAGTGGTACTATGGGTGTCATGCTGCGATGTGGAAGGCAGACGAAAGGCCACTGCATTGTATTCTCAGGACAGTCTTCATGGCGGATTGCCAGGAGGATCGCCAACATTCGGGTTCAGATACAGCAGCAGCAGAAGAAGGTTATGGCTGACCAATGTTGCAGTCTCACAACACACATTGCCCATTCCTGCCCCTGACCTCTGGCAGACCTCCTCTTACTCTTAACATCGATACCACAGTGACATCAAAGAGCGGCGTTAGCCGACACCATTAACAAGATGGAGGGACTCTAATTAACGGGCGAGGAACATCGTAGATGACTTGAGTCAGCACATTAGGGCAAAACCTTTGGCCAGGGTGAGACAGGTGGAGACAGGTGGGTGGAGAGCCAAACAGCAGTTGCTCCGTATCTGTACTGGGGGCAGGGCGTGTGGGTGGGGAAAGCCGATGCTCTGTTGACTCCGGTTTGTGCCGTGTGCCTATTTCTGCACATTCACCTTGTCCCTGCTCAGCCTGGATGTGTGCAAATGAGCCTCTGACACACTTTCCCCCAAAAGGAAGCAAAGCAAAGCAATCACGCTTCTATCCCGCTCCATAGCACATAGTGCACCCTCTGGGTGACTCACAAGTTAATTAGCATTTTGCCCCCAACATCCTGGGTACTCATTTTACCGACCTCTGAAGGATGGAAGGCTGAGTCAGCCTTTATTCTTGGTCGGGACTGAACTCACAACCTTTGGGTTGCAGTACAGCGGTTTAACCCCTGCGCCACCGGGACTGAACATTTTACCCTGTGGGGGAAGAAGTAGGGGCAGCATTGTAGCCTATTCCTACCACTTCTAAGTAATGCCAGCCACCTTTGGTTAGAAATCTTCCTAAACGAGAACCTCGACAGGGAACAATGTGCCAACCTTTTTTAATTTGACACGTATGCACAAAACTTGTCTACGTTGGTCTGAATCCCAGCTTCTTTCTAACTTACCTGGCAGACACATTGGTGGTGAAGCTCGCACACTCGTTGGCGTAGATTAGCTTCGTGGTGCCGGTGATGTCTTCCCACTGGGCTGGGGCTGTGCCACCTGTCAAGACAGCGCACACACAAAAACATATTAAGGGTTTGAGATTTCTCTCTCTCCCTAACTACTGTGTTCTTCAGCTTTGAAACAGAGATGAGCACTGAACCCTAGAGTCAGATACGACTGACTTTCAAGCAAGGGAAACCTTTGCCTTTACTATGTTTTAATGTTCGCTTTCGCGGACCATTAGCGCGATACTAGGACACCCTTGCTCAAAAGTTAGTCGTGTCTGACTCTAGGGTTCGCTGCTCATCTCTGTTTACAGCCAAAGAACAGTGTCTTTGTCTGCAAATGTTTCTGTGGACATGTGGCAGTCATGACTAGAAACTGGAGTGCATGGAATGCTGTTACTTTCCCACCCAAGTGGTACCTGTTCATCTACTTTCAATTTATTGTTTTCGAACTGCTAGGTTGGCAGGAGCTTGGACGGAGACAGGCGTCACTCTGTTGTACAGTTCTCGGGTCTTGAACTGCTGACCTGTCGACCTTCCAGTCATCAAGTCTTAACCACTAAACTACCACAGTCTCCCAAGAGAGAGACAACATGGTATTAAATTGATATGTATTAGGTGAGGATAGAGACCTCTAGGCCACTCACACCATTTATAGCCAAAGAGTCAACACTGCCTGCCCTAAGCGCTATGGGGGCCGAAGAGAAGTGTGATTGCTATGCTTTACCGATAACACTGCAGAGAAGCCGCAGGCTGGTGGTGTCGCCTTCGCCGCTGTCCCGGGGGTTCTCTCTCCACGAGGGGGGCAGGGGGATCCGCAGGCCGATGGGCCGGTGGAATTTCCGGCGGCGCGGCTCCACCGTCACGATCGGGCTGAACGTCGCCTGGTTGCCAAGCAGTTTCGTCACCAGCTCGTCGGGTACCGGTTGGGCCTGCGGGACGAAGGACACAAGAGTTGGGACGGCCCCGCAAGTCAACGGCAGGTCTTGGGCAAAGGCGGACAGAGTCGGAAAGTATGGCAACAGAACACTGGTTGGGCTTCAGAACTGGGCAAGGAACTGGACAGGTGTGTGTGGTTGTGAACCCTTCTGCAATGCTGCTGTTTACCTTCCCACCAAAGTGGTCCCTATTTATCTACTTGCTTCTGAACTGCTAGGTTGGCAGGAACTGGGACAGAGAAGGGATCTCACTCCATCATGCAGTACCCAGGAATCGAACTCTGACCTTCCAGTCAGCGTGTTCAGTGTCTTAACCACTTGCTATTGCTATATCCTTGTTAAATGTACCAAGTTTGTAATTATGGGCTACCTGCAATGTCTATTTCTACACCTATGCTCTATCAAGTTATTCTTCTTTGTGGTCCCCTGTGAATCCACACGAATGGGTGTACTGCACGTACGCAGGGGACCACAAAAAAGAAGAACAGCTACAGGCAAGCAACCTGCCCCTTATACGGCCCTGGGGGTGCAGGGGTTAAATTGCTGTGATTCAGCCAAAATATCGTGAGTTCGATCCTGATGGGACTCATAGTTGACTTTCAGCCTTCCCTCCTTCCATGGTCAGTAAAATGAGTCCTAAGCATGTTAAGGGCAAATTGTTCATTATCTTGTGAGACGCCCGAAGCCAGAGGTTCCCAACCTTTTCAAGCCGGGGGTCGGGTCACACTCTCTCAGTCAGCTTCGAGGGCCGGACGGCCATTTTGCCCTGCCTGCATGATGAGGGCAGTCATTTTGTCCCAACAGCTTCAAAGAGCAGCCATTTTGTTCCTCAAATGCCATTGGAGGGATGGGGGCCACATGAAATGTCACTTGGGCCAGACCTGGCCCACGGGCCTTAGGTTGGGTACTTCTGCCCTAATCGCTATGGGGAGATATCTAAGCATCATTGCTACTGCTATTTTGGTACCTGCAAAGCCAGCTTGACCTTTTTAGTGACCGCTGTTTCTGGGAATGTGGCCTGGACCTGTGGCACCAAAGTGCTCTGCAGAGAGCCGCCCTCGGGGCCGATAAGGTCACAATCCTGGCACACGCGGGTCATGACCACAAAGTACAGGGGGAAATCTGTCGTGATGATGCGACATATTCTCTTCTTTTCCAATTCCTCCAGGCTTTCCAGTTCTGGAAAAGAAGACAAAGGTGTTTGAACCAGCAAAAGAGTAACACACCTCTAAAGCATCCATCTCGAGACAATTGCTACAAGGAAAAACAACAGTAATTCGTTAACCAATCAATTAATCACAGGTTTAGAGCTCCGGGCTATGAAGATTCTTATACTGTACTTCAACACTATTTTACTATCACACAGTCAATTTATTATTACAGTTAAAGACCAGAAGAGAAAGACAAAATATTCACAACATTGATTGGTTGGTTGGTTGGTTGGTTGGTTGGTGTGTGTGTGGGTGGTTTGGTTTGGTTTTTTGGCCAGAAATTCTCAACCCAAAGCCAGGGGCTGGGTCACACTCCCTCAGACAGCTTCAGGAGCCAGAGGGCCATTTTGCTGTTCCTCTACCACATGGCACTTCCTGGTGTGGTAGAGGCAGTGGGGGCCCACATGAAATGATGCTGTTGGCTGCTCCCGGCCCACAGGCCACAGGTTGAAAATCCCTGATTTTGACAGTCCGGGACATGCAAGAAAGAAACTTATCAAAGGTCCTTGGTTATTACTTGAGCTCCCACCCCGTCCTGCTAGATGCACATACCTTCATCCATCCCATTAAGGACCTGGTCCAAGTCGTCCTCTCCGTAGCGGCTGCGATGCTCCTTCCACACGGACCCATTCTCGCTGCGCAGGACCACCGTCTCTCGGTCACCACGCCCATGTGAAGCGAAGTGAGGAATCTCCACAATTACAGGGCTGTGGGAGAACCAAGTGTCAGTGGCCAAGCGGAGGACATTTGAGGCTTGCCCAAAAAGTTGAGAACAAGGTGGGGGAAAGCTTGACCATTCAGGGCAACGCAAGGCGATTCAGGCTCTGAAACCATATAACCTATGTCCTACCCTAGGGTTTCTCAACCTTGGGTCTCCAGGTGTTCTTGGACTTCAGTTCCCAGAAGCCCATGTCAGGACACCTGCTGATCAGGGCTTCTGGGAATCAAAGTCCAAGAACATCTGGGGGCCAAGGCTGAGCAACCCTGGTCTACCCCATGGAAAGGAAAAAAGGGGAGAGGCAGGCACCCACCTGACGGGATGTCAAAACTTTGAGATGGAAGGTCAGAACTATGGTCCTAGAGCAGTGATGGTGAACCTCGGCACTCCAGCTGTTCTTCAACTTCAATTCCCAGAAGCCCAAGTTGTCAGCACTCTTGCTGATCAGGGCTTCTGGGGATTGAAGTTCAAGAACAGCTGGAGTGCCAACCTTTGTCCTCCCTGTTCTAGAGGGAGAGGGAGATTACATTCCAAAGGTCTCTTGTTTGGAGCCCCAACTCAGCCATGGTCACATCACTGGCAGAAGAAGGCTACCTGTGAGGATGTCTAGCCTAGGGCGTAGGCTTCACCTGAGGAACTGTGCTCCGGCGGGACCCAGGGCAATGATCCTGCTGGCCAGCCCTTCTTCTTCAGCCAAGGGAGGCGGTGCCGGCAGCTTCTGGGGCTTGACCAGCCGGCAGGTGATTCGTGTAGGTGCTGCGCACGTCCTGGGTGGTACGATGACACGGAGGCCATTGTGCCTGCTGCCCCGCATGGACCCTCCACGGGCGTCCACCATGAAACTGACCAGGAACCTGGTGGTGGGAGGAGAGAGGACCCGTCAGGTTACCCAGCCTCTCAATCCCAACCGAGCGTGCAAAAGTATCACTCTCGCCCCTGCACTCTTTTTCATTTCAGTGGCATTTGTCAGTATCCCACTGGCACTTCTACTCTTTCTTGTCTTAGTTGTGTTCTTTGATACAATCCATTTTGTCTCCCTTGCTCGAAAGCCAGTCATGTCTGACTCCAGGATGTGGTGCTCATCTCTGTTTACAGCCACAGAGCCTGTGTTTGCAGATGTTTCCAATGCCATGTGGCAGGCATGACTAGATGCTGGAGTGTACAGAATGTTGTTACTTTTCCCACTGAAGCGGTACCTACTTATCTACTTGCAATTTCTTGCTTTCGAACTGCTAGGTTGGCAGGGGCTGGGACAGAGACTGGAGCTGACTCTTTTGTGGCATCACTTTTGGGGTCTCAAACTGCTGACCTGCCAACCTTCCGGTTGTCAAGCTTGCCATCTTGACCCCTAAGCCATCATAGCTCCTCACATTAAACGTCCACACATGTTTAACCATCAGATGCCCTGAGTGTTTGTTGAGGGGAGCTGACACCTTCATAAGTACTCTGTATTGGATCAGGCAAGACTACTGACAGAAAGGCTACCAACACAACAGTCTCCTTCATCCTACATGGGAGCATACTTCGTTAGGGAAAACTGAATGCTGTTTTTCTTACATGCAGTCAGTTGGCCTCCTACTTTCATCGACCCTCTGAATGAGAGATCTCCAAAATGTCTTGTCCTAAATAGCCCTGCTCAGTTTTTGTAAACTCAGCTGAATCACATCCCCTGGTGGCATGCATGTTCCAGCTGTGGCCGGGCATGTCTGGACAAGTCAGTGAGCTGACATCAGAAATAGGTATATAAGATGAGATGGACCAAGGGCTTCCCTTACAGAGTCAACCCCTTTCATGTTCCGTCTTCCTCTCCTGCTGCCTTAGGGGGGAAATAACTCACCCTGTGTGGACAGGACTGGCTACCGGGCTGATGTTGTCGGACGTCTCTGTGGCAGGACTGCTTGGGACAAGGGACTCCTCATCAAATTCCTTGGAATGCTAGAGAGGGAGAATATACATTTTCCATTAGGCACAGGTCTGGATCCCACCCATGCAGGCTCTCCATCACATCCATCTCTACACATATCCACACCCTTCCTGCTTTTTTGACAATGGATCTCATGCTTGTTGTGCTCCAAACAGCTCCTGAACCCACAACTGCACTTGATGCTGTGTCTACCAAAGCCTCACCACCACGGATGGTTTTCAAAAGAGGACAACCCAGAGCATAAACCTGTTTAGAATAGATGTCTTCAGGTTACACTGCACAACAATGATTTTGCTACTGGAAATAACACGTGATTTACATGATATTGAGTGTGCTGGTTCCAAATCTGAACTCAGAATTTGCCTATCACGTACAGATTTTAAGGCACACAATATCTGTTCAAATGGTAAGTGGATAACGTATTTTTACATGGGGACATTATAACAGTTGCAGCTACCACTAGGCCTGCTGCTGCCTCAGCTGAATCACGTCCCCTGGTGGCATGCATGTTCCAGCAGTGGCCAAGCATAACTAGGCAAGTCAGTAAGCTGGACATCAGAAAGAGGTATATAAGGCGAGATGGACCGAGGGCTTGGCTCAGTGTGAAACCATCTTATTGTATAGTACAGCTAGGCCATAGCGAGTCTGTTTTGAGCTAAAGATGCATAGGCGCCGCTGTGTTAATAAACCGGACCAATTTTTGCTACATTTGTGCCAAATACACCCCATGTGATCAACGCAAGAACTGAACCAAGAGGGTGAGATTTGCTCACTTAAGATCCTGACATCCTATGCGGAATCGGACTTCAGATCTGGATTCAGCGCACTTGATTTAGTATAGGACACATGGATTAGACCAAGAAACAGACAATATTTATTTTTTTTGTGATGAAGTGTTATGGGAGATTTGTCCCCTAACCTCAAAAGGTGTAGCTGCTGCCCAATGGGGAGGCAAAAACATTCTTCATAGACTCAGGGGTATTATATAGCCAGCGCTGTCTGTGTCCTGTAGACATTTCTGTGGCTATGTGGCAGGCATGAATACTGTTACCTTTCCCACCAAAGTAGTACCCATCGATCCACTTGTAATTTCTTGCTTTCAAACTGCTAGGTTGGCAGGAGCTAGGACAGACAACGGGCACCCCACCCCACCCCTGATCCTGGTGACCCAGAATCCTACCTGTTCTGACTCCTCCGTTCGAATGGCCACGGGCTCAGGTGTGACGCAAGGGAATTGTGGGATCGCTGGCGATCCCTCTCTCCTGAGGAACAAAAGGAGAAACGGAGAATGTGACAAACACCATCGCAAGGTGAATTTTGCAGCTTCTTGCAGGAAATCTGGAAAGGGTTTCTGAGACCCTACGTGGGTTTCTCGTTTCTCAGAAGAACACCAATCTGCAGAGCATTATTGACACCACTAAATGGCCTCGTTCCAGCTGCAGAGAATTCCCTGGAAAAGGCATTTGAGTTGACTGAATGTGACAACTTTTTGGCAGAAAAGAACAGATGTTCTTTTAAAAAAGAGAGAGGGGAGAAATGAGAGCAGGGGTTTTTTTCCTCCCATGTAAGAAGCCAGAAAATCGCACTGGTGGAGGCAAAAGCCTCAGCCAAGCAAAATACTTTTTCCAGGCATCCTTCACATCTCTACAAAGAAGGTTCCACATCACCATGAAGTATTTCCCACAGTTATTGACATTGATGATTGAAGGGACCCCAAAGTCCTAGGTTGATTCCACCTGCCGCCCCCCCTTCTCTGAGCAACATGTCTTACGTAGGATCCAGTTTGGGGACAAACTCCACGATTTCTCTCTCATCCTCTTGATACTGAAAGCCCGGCTTGTGTGGTTTGGGGCCGGGGAGTTCGTCTCCTGAAAGAGTCACAGGGTTTTGAAAAGATGGGGAAATTGGGAAGGGCTGACCCAGCGTATCCCCCCCATGCCCCCACACCCCCATGAAAGTGGCAACGAAGCAAAGCATCTCAGCAATTCACACACACGAGGTCATGGAGCTGACTCTTCTGTTGCCCTAAACCCATGACAGAAAGGGCCTGAAGGAATCCAGCTCCGTGGTGTGGAGCAGAGACAAATGCGCATTTCGAGGTGCACTCCAGAAGTTGCCAGCGTGACTTGGCCAATGTCTTCTGCCCAACTGCATCATCCACTTTCTCTTCCAGTCAAGTTCAAGAACCTCACCAGTGTCTGGCCAGATGGTTCCCATGGGCACCCCTCTGTATCTAGTGTCACAACTCCAAATGTTGGGCAAAACCAAGACCCATTGGTACCCATTGGAGTCTGGTAATGGCAAAGGCCTCCCTTGCTCAAAAAACAGTCATGTCTGACTCCACTGGGTGGTGCTCATCTCCATCTACAAACAAAGAACCAGTGCTCTCTGTGTCCACAGACATTTCCACGGCAATGTGGCAGGCATTACTAGACTTGGCAGAGGGCACAGAACGCTGTTACCTTCTCACCAAAGTGGCACCTATTTATTAACTTGCAATTTCTTGCTTGTGAACTAGGTTGGCGAGCTGGGACACTTGGGTCTCAAACTGCTGACCTGCTGACCTTCCGGTCATCAAGGTCACCCTCTTAACCACTAAGCCACTGCAGTCCCTTTGCCATGCAATTCTGCCTTTTGCGCCTAACCAGGAATTGTATGGGATCCAACACCCCAAAAGCCACAAACACAACTGTACTCTAGTAAGATATCAGACAGGGCTTTGGGAGGTCAGAAACAATCATTTCCTAAACCGTTTAGAGTGGGTTTATGTGAAGTGTCTTTGTAAGACTAGGTAAAAGTCAAGGTCCCCTTTGCTCAAAGTCTGACTCTAGGATTCTATGCTCGTCTCTGTTTACAGCCAAAGTGCCAATATTGTCTGCGTCTGCAGATGTTTCTGGTCATTTTGCATGCATGACTAGATGTTGGAGCCAATGTAACACTGCTACCTTCCCTGCCGAAGTGGCACATATTTATCTACTTGTAATTTCCTGCTTTCGAACGGCTAGGTTGGCATGAGCTGGGGCAGACAACGGGTGCTCACTCCATTGGGTCTTGAACTGCCGACCTGCCAACCTTCCAGTCATCACGTTCAGCATCTTAACCACTAAGGCACCACAACCCCCTTTTTGTAAGACTGCAGCATCCTTATAGCCCACTTGGGTTGTCCAATTCTGAGAGCCGAGGCCCCAAAGACTACCTTGGTGGTTTGAACTGTGGTTGCTTCTCTTGCCATACAAGTATTTTTTCCTCCTTTTACATCTGGCCAAGCTGTTAAATTGCTAACTGGATTCGCAACATAAAGAGCTTACAAAGCACAGGTGATCAGAGGCAAACAGGAGGCTCGGATTGGCACTTGCTCTTCTGAAACACTTTCTGCTCCCTACAGAGGGAAAAGGAGTCCTTCGATGCTTGTCTGTTATCAGCCAAAAGCCAAGGTTGGAAAGGTCCACCCAAGCTTTGGAAGGTGGAAGAATCCATTTAGGTTCCCAGGGGGGGGAAGGATCATCAAAAGTTGGATCATTTCTCCCAAGGAACATATTCGCCAATCTCACCACCAGCTGAATAGGCTGAGGGTTGGAGGCCCTAAATGTAAGACCAACACGCTCAAGTGGGGGCTGCTGGTGGACAACAACACGCAGTGTGAATGTGGGGAGATACAGGATCTGTATCTCGTTTGCTGGTTTGCCAATTACACGTCCCAATGAAGATTTTACTTTGGCCAACATCAAAGCCAAGAAGGTGGCATCATTGGGGCAGTTGAAGCCTGACCTTGACATGAAAGAGGAAGCCCACCAGCTGTTCGAAGTAAAGAAGGAGAGCGCCAATGGCTCAAGGATCGGTTCAGATCTTCGGAGGGGCTGAGACAAGGCATGAATATTGGCTCATGTGGATCAAAGGAGGCACAGGAGGTTTTAGAAGTAACGGTGAGGAGCAAGGACCCAATCCTTTGGCTTCGATAGACACATCAAGACCAAGTAGTGACATCTTTGAGCATCTTTCACTCCACACATTGTTAGCTGGTGCATAGCAGCAGTAAAATGGGTGACTAGGCATGCGCTTTCCCACTCCCAGCTTTCCCTCCCACCATCCGCACAGCCACAGACATAACGAGAGAGCCCGCTGGCCCGTTGGGAAGCCACATGTGACATGGGATGGACGTCCCACATGGGGTGGAATGGGGGCAGATGGGTGAGGCGCGGGAGTCAAGCCCACAGCAGTAACACACAGTTCCGTACCCTGCAGAGAGACGTGAGTCGTGCCTGAAAAGCAAAAGGGGGGAAAGTAGATTTGAACTATTGGCAGGAAACACTGGGCACCACTGGATGGTACGTGGCCAAGATCTGGACACCGGTGAGCCACGGATTAAAAACAAAAGACACCCAGAAAGTCGGAGTTGGGGGGGAAATTAGAAACAGATATCCTTGGCAGGCAAGATCTCAGAGGGGTTGATATCATTCTGTACAAACCCTATGCCTGCAATGGCGAACCTTGACACTCCAGATGTTCTTGGACTTCAATTCCCAGAAGCCCAAGCACCTTTGAATCCATACAAATGGGTTTACTGTGATTCATCCGGACCGCGCTGCCCTCATCACTCCTGGAAGCGGAAATAAAACGCATCCGTACGGTTAAGGCTCTTCCGGGTTAACCCTTCCTCCGTAAGGACATGTTTTACTTCCGCTTCTGGGAGCGACGAGGGCAGTGCAGCTGGATGAATTGAAGTAAACCCATTCATGTGGATTCACAGGGTGCTTGGGCTTCTGGGAATTGAAGTCCAAGAACATCTGGAGTGCCAAGGTTCGCCATTACGGCCCTATGCTATCTTTTTTATTACTATTTCCGTGTAAGAGTCTCCAAGGCCCGGAGGGAGGCAGGACTCGCTGTCTCTGACCTACCCCCCCCCACACACACACACACACACACACCGGCCGGGAGATGAGGAGCCGATGAAGTTACCAACGGTTTTAGTGTGGGCTGATATGGACTTTTTATTGAATGATTTTCTTTTTGCTGTGTTTTTGATGTTTTATAATGATTGTAACTTTGGCGTGGTAATTTATTGCTGTGAGCCACCCTGAGTCGCATGGCGATTGGGCGGCATACAAATGTAAATATGAAATGAAATGAAAGGCTGCCCTTGCTCATAAACCAGTCGCATCTGACTTTAGGGTTCAGTGCTCATCTCTGTTTATAGCCAAAGAGCTGTCTATATGTGCAGACCTTTCCGTGGACATGTGGCAGGCATGACTAGACACCAGAGTGAACTCGACACCATTACCTTTCCTGCTGAAGTGGTCCCTATTTATCTATTTGCAATTTCTTGCTTTCGAACTGCTAGGTTGACAGGATTTCTGTTTAGGGGCAACAAACCTTATAGAATAAAACAAAACAAAATAAACAAAATAAAGTAAAATAAAAATAAAAAACACAGTAGCACTTTAAAGACTAACTGTTATATTTTCACTGTTAGCTTTCGTGGATCAAGTCCACTATGAAGTTTTTATTTTACTTTATTTTGTTTGGTTTTGTTTTGTTTTCTGAGATGCCTGAACCACAGACTAACACGGCTACAATTCCAAAAAAAAAAAAACCTTATAGAAGTTTTCCCCCTTTTTTTTGGGGGGGGGGGTGGAACCAGTTAATTCAATTTTCAAGAAAATTTGGAAGTATTTGGGTGAAACAACCCTCCTCTCCACACAGTTTATTTATTATTTATTTATTCAGATTTATTTAGGGTTTGTTTGTTTGTTTGTTTGTTTGTTTGTTTGTTTGTTTGTTTGTTTGTTTGATTGATTGATTGATTGATTGATTGATTGATTGATTGATTGATTGATTGATTGATTGATTGATTGATTGATTGATTGATTGATTGATTAGGGTTATTCACTTCTCAAAACAAAGGGCAATGATTTTCTTAGGTCTTACCTTCATCTTCTGAAACATCCAGGATCTCATCTACAGTCTCCGGGAAGCTCATGCGATGCTTGTCACTGAAGGGCTGCAAAAAGCAACAGATGAGATGGAGACCAAAGCCGGGAGAATAAATGCACAGAGAGGAAGTCTTGGCGCAGGCCTGGCTTGACTCACCAAGAAGCTGGTCTCATCAGTGACAATTTTCAGCACATCTGTTACAGAAATGTAGCCCAGTCGCTTTGCAATGGCCAAAGGAGTGGCACCATTCTGCAGAGAGAGAGAGAGAGAGAGAGAGAGAAGAAGTAATTATGCACAATTGGATAATCTCTCTTAATTTGCACAAATTATTATTATTATTCTAGTGCCACATCCGATTCCGAATATTGGTGGCCCTCAATTTTCCCCCTTCCATTTCTAGGCCAGATGTGAAACTGTCAAAATCAAGCTACCTCTTGGTGAGTCCATTCTGCAGTTCCTTTCACCTGACCCCGTGTGAAAAGGATTAGCCGGCAACACACAGTTACCATTACCAGGGTACGCCAGATTGTGGTTAAAAAAATAATAATAATAACACAGTCTTCAAGGAGGCTCTTTCTGTGTACCCGTACCATGAAGACTGTCCTGGGAATATAATAGCATGGCCTTTCATCTGCCTTCCGCATCGTAGCATGACCCCCCGTACCACTGATCCGGTTTCATGAGACAGTTTCCGTTCCTGAGCCCTTTGGGCACACAAAGTCCTCACCATCAGCCCCAGGCCAGGATGGATGAAGCTGCTGCCTTCCATGAAGATGGATTCAAATGGGATTTAATCCACTTGGGGACCCTCATCCTTCCCTGTGGACTTCGCCACCCGAGGCCATTAGTCCACATGTTTGTCAACTGTACTGAAATCTCGGTGCAGAGAAAACACCATTTTAGCAATCCTGGGATTGTTTGATTTCAACCATCAGCTCACTAGCTTGTGAGATTTATTACAAGATTATTATTCATTACGTCATTATTATTTTTGCCATTTCATCTTCAACAGGTTCAACACTATCCTGCAATTCCTTTCCCTGTCTATTCCCAGGTTTCAGCTGCCTGTGTGTCAACCAGGTTTGAAAGGGCCCCACAAGCTTTAGTGCAGCGATGGCCAACCTTGGCACTCCAGGTGTTCTTGGACTTCAATTCCCAGAAGCCCAAGTCAACACACCTGCTGATCAGGGCTTCTGGGAACTGAAGTTCAAGAACATCTGGAATGTCAAGATTGGCCATCACTGCTCTAGTACATCAAATATTAGAAGAAGCAAGACATGGGTTAAGCAGGCAATGGATGTAGTTGGATGTAACCTGGATCCTGGGATCTCACACTCACCGAACTGGCTTCGTTGGGGGAGGCCCCATGCTTTAGCAAGAGGGTCACAATATCTGTGTGCCCTTGCTGTGCAGCTTGATGGAGAGGGGTGTACCCGAGCTGAGAGGATAAAAGGAAACAGACACCAAGAGTAAGGTAGGAGCATCTCTGGAGCCTCTTTGGAGCTCTAAATCAACATCAAAGGCCCTTTCATCAACATCTCCCCAAAGGCAGCCCCGTGATAGCATGCACAGGTTTTCCTTCTCACACATCACAGCAATGGCCTTTTCTAATAATGATGATGACAATAAATTATGAGCCCTGGTGGCACCGTGGTTAACCTGCTATAGTGCAGCCAAAAGCTGTGACTTCAATCCTGATGGGATTCAAGGTTGACTCAGCCTCTTCCATCCTTCCGAGGTTAGTAAACGGAATATCCAGCATGTTGGGGGCAAAAGGCTAATTAGCTTGTGACCCACCCAGAGAGTGCACTAAGCGCTATGGGGTGGTAGATAAGTGTCATTGGTATTGCTATAAAATCAAAGTAGGATGGATGGATGGATGGAAAGACAGACAGACATGGATGGATGGATGGATGGATGGACAGACGTGGATGGATGGATGAATGGACAGATAGACATGGATGGTTGGATGAATGGATGGATGCATGGATGGATGGATGGAAACTGGTTGGTTGGAAACATGGTTGGTTTGGTTAGTTCAGTGGTTCCCAAACGGGGGTACACAGCCCACAGGGGGACTTCAATTCCCAGAAACCAAAGTCAGTACATTGGCTGATCAGTGCTTTGGGGAAATTACTTAGGCTTCTGGGAACTGAAGTCCACAAACCAGTATTTGGGAAACACTGGGTTGGTTAGTTGGTTGGTTGGTTGGATGGAGGGATGGATGGAGGGATGGAGGGATGGAGGGATGGAGGGATGGAGGGATGGATGGATGGATGGATGGATGGATGGATAGACAGATGTGGATGGATGGCTGGATGGATGGATGGAACTGTCTTCTTAACAGAGAGATCTGAAAGGGCTTACAAAGAACAACCAACAATTCAACAAATTACAATATTAGAAAATTTAAAATGTTAATAATTAAAAAGTACTACATATTAGCCCTATTAAAACAATTTAAAATGCATCCCCCCACCTAAAAAAACAACACCTCTTGTTAGCAAAAATGACCTGAGGTTAAATGCATACCTTGGTCTTTGCATTGACATCGGCTTGATGCTGCAGCAAAAATTTCACCAGCTTGATGTTCCCATAGTGAGAAGCCACGTGGAGCGGAGTATATCCCATCTGTAAGGCAGATACAAAGGCGACAGGATCTTGCATCACCCTCTGAAGAGGCATTTGTGTATCTCCTCTAGCAGTTTCCTTTCTACCGTCACCACCCTGGGTAGACTCAGCTCACTCAGAGTTCATAACTTTATATTAACAACCAGGTCGTAGTGGTATTTAACACTTTTTGCAGGGGATTCTGGTTGGTGTCACTCGACCAGGAAAGGACCTTTCATGTCTTGCTCTTAATGCCCAACTGCCGGGTTGAGGTATGAAATTTCAACTTGCCAGCCCTACAGCTAACAAGGCGAGCTTCTTAACCATTGAGCCACCACAGTCTATTTCTGCCCCAATGCTTTAACAAGTTCTTCCTCATGGTCTCTGTGAATCCACAAGAATGGATTTCCTGTGCATGCAGTAAATCCATTCATGTGGATTCACAGGGGACCATGACGAAGAAGAAGAGGAGGAGGAGGAGGAGTTACAAGTAAGCAACCTGCCCTTATAGAGTCCCGATGGTATAGTGGTTAAACTGCTGTAATGTAAGCCAAAATCTTGTGAACTTGATCCTGACAGGGATCAAAGCTGACTCAGCCTTCCATCCTTCTGAGGTCAGTACCATGATCACCCCAGTGTGTTGGGGACAAAATTGCCTTGTGAACTGCCCACCATAGTGCAATAGATAAGTGTAATTGTCATTGCTAATTGCTAGGGTGAGTCAAGGAATCCTCTCTCCCATCCCTCCCCTTCTTCCCCTCCCCAAATGGACCCAAATAATAATAATTTTGTGTCGGAGATTATTCTGGGTTGAAAGGATTTTTGCTGGAGAAACTCCGCTCAGGCTCCTTTCATGTCGCCACGTGCAGCCCTCGGGTATTGCAACCCGACCTTCCAGTCTGCAGCTCAGCATCTTGACCACTAAGCCACCAGGGAAGCTGCTACCCAAACAATAGCAACCGATGTAGGTTTCTCTGGGTCCCGGGCATTTTCCTTTGTGGGTTCTGCCACCTTTATGGAGCTCACGCGGGGGGAAAGTCAGGGTGGACCGCAAAGAGACTCACCCGTGTCGTTGCATCAACCTGGACTCCGTGCCTGAGGAGGATATCGGCCACTTGCACATGGCTCTCTTGCGCCACCAAGTGGAGGGGTGTGAGTCCACTCTGGGAAGGAAGCAGAGAATCAGGTTGTGCATGATGGGGAACTCTTATTCATGCATTTATCCATCTCATCAATACACCCAACACTTATATACAGTATAATATACATTTCTATTTATGTCCTGTCTTTCACCAGAATGCGGGGGCATTCATTCTCCCCCCCTCTTTCCACTGCTTCCCATGACAGCGGAAGCAAGGGCATCGTGTCTCCGCCGGTTTGGGGCACATGTTCCGTGTGGTTTCGGTGGTTTTCATCGGGTTTTGGGGGAGATTTCGGCAAGTTTTCGTCGAGTTTTGGGAGCTTCCGGCACATTTCGGGTGTGTTTTGGGATTTTCTGGTGTGTTTTGGGTACATTTTGGGAGCTTCCAGCACATTTTGGGCGCTTCAAGGGTCGTCGCCATGGGCCAGACAAAACAGCATCAGGGGCCAGGTCCCCTGTGCTAAACCAATACAAGAGTAGAGCTGTTCTTTTGCTACTGAACCGAGCAGTGGTGGGATGTCAAAAAATTTACTACCCCACCATGACATCATCACAGTGTGGGTGGAGCTAATGTCATGATGTCATGACATCGTGGGCGGGGCCAAAGAAAAAATAATAAAAAATAATAATATAATAAAATAAAAATAAGCACGCACACACACACCCCTCAACCCACCCACCCACCCACCCACAACACAAACCCGTAAATAAATTAAATAAATAAAATAAAATAAAATAAAAATTACATTAAAATACTCCTAGCAGCTTCTCTTCCTCCTCCCCACTTGGGAGGACAGCAAGGAGGCCATGCATACGTGCCAAGCACTGTAGGCATGCATGCATACACACAAGTGCTTGGCATACATGCACAGTTGGGGAACCAGTGGAAAGGTAAGCGCCGAAGGTGGTTCCCCCCAAAAGCTGCTACCGGTTCTCCGGGACACTGGGAAAAGTTACTACCGGTTCTGGGGAACTGGTGAGAACCTGTTGCATCCCATCACTGGAGCCGAGGCTCTGTGACTTTAACAGACTCCAATAGAGCTACTCAGAAGAGACTGAGGTTTTATGGCAGTAAAGGTAGAAGAAAGCAGAACGAGAAACAGAGACTTTACACCAGGGGTGAGCAATCTTTTTCCGCTGCAGGCCTGACCATGCCCCCACCCCAGACAGCGGAGTGGTCCAGACCACGCCCCCTCCGAAGCGGAAGCGGGCCCCGTTAACGGCTGTCATAAAAGCAGCCACGTCCACGTTTACGACAGTCGTGTGTGTTTACACACGTGTTGGTGCATTTTACAGCTGATGTAAGACGCGTCCACACATACACAAACATGTCTGCTTCCACTTCAGGTTGTGGCAAGGCAGCGACAGGTCGGATGAATCGGCATTGGGGACCAGATCTTGCCCACAGGCCGTAGGTTGGGAACCCCTACTCTACACAATGCAAATTCTACAACAGCAGGTAACCGTTGCATGACACGGCCTATCTTTGAATAGAGGAGCAGATTTGCAGAGCATCTCAAACTTCAGTGTCCTCAAAGAGTTTTGGCAAGTGCTCCGGTGGAATCAGCTCTCTGCGGTTCTCCAGTGCAATGTCATAAGTGTAGGACACATACATACACACACCAAACAAACACACACACACACAAAGCCCAGCTTCCCAGATGGCAGACCAGGCCTTTTCCCGGGTGGAGCAGCAGCTGATAGGTGGGCATTGTGCTCTCCAAATATATCTATTGTGAGGACTCTTTCCAAATGTGCAGTGCACCCATTCGTCACGGGAGAAGAATGCTCCAGGCGGAGGCGGCAAGAACAGATCGATACCAACTGTTGCCTGCTCAGTATTTTTGGTGTTTTAAAACGAAACAGAGACTCAGAAGAGGCAAACGGGGTGTAAGGGAGACAGACCCTGTGCCTTTCCTCCCGAATCAAAGCAACTACACCCGAGTTTTATATAAGAAGCTGTCTTAAGGCGAGTGTTTCTTGCTTTCCCCCCCCCTCAATAGAAATGAAATGAGTGAAATAAGCAAGCAAGCAAGCAAGCAAGCAAGCAAGCAAGCAAGTAAGTAAGTAAGTAAGTAAGTAAGTAAGTAAGTAAGTAAGTAACTTACTTACTTACTTACTTACTTGCTTGCTTGCTTGCTTGCTTGCTTGCTTGCTTGCTTGCTTACTGTTTTTAAGGTTATAAATGCTTTTAATCAATGAATGGGGCTTTAATTGTTATTGCAGTTTTGCTGCTTTTTAATCTGTAATTTATTGTATTTTTAGTTCCATTGAGTGGGCCAGATGAATCGCAGTAAACCCATTCGTGTGGATTCACGGGGGCTTCTGAAGTCCAAGAACATCTGGAGTGCCAAGGTTCGCCATCACGGTTCTAGGGGGAGCTCCTGGGAGCATACAGTTTGCCCAAGCCTACGAGGGTTTGATGTTCTTCTCTCTGGAGGCTTGTCATAGTAAGATGTCAGGCGTGTGATCTTCCACCTGCTAGCAAAAGCCCGGGACGGATTTCCCCACCACCACCCCATTTCCACCCCCAACACCGCCCACATGGAAAAGGGGCTCTTGCTCACCTTGTTCCCCAGGTTGCTGTTGGCCTGCTTGGAGAGGAGGAGGAGCACCATCTCGGCGTGACCCTCCTGGGCCGCCAGGTGTAGCGGCGTCACTCCTTGCGTGGACTCCGCGTTGGTGGAAGCGCCGTACTGGAGCAGGTTGCTAGCCACCTGCATCTGGTTCTGCCGGGCGGCTATGTGCAGCGGGGTGTATCCGTTCTGCAGGCGGGGAAAAGAGCCCCAACCCCTGGGGTGAGTCACGCCACCCATGTCAGCAAGCCCTTTACGGCCTATGACAGGTGTTCCCAACCTGTGGGCCAGACCGACCTCTTTGGACCGCAAAACTACATCTCTGTCACATGACCGAATCACACCGGAGCTGCCTAAGAAACCTTCCCTTGTCCGCTGTGCAGCTTCCAGGCTCTCCCCTCTCCAAGCCAGGAAAACCTCTAAGGACAGTTATCCTCCTTTAAAACAAGGCAAGCTCAAGGTCTCCCTTGCTGGTAGTATCCGACTCTAGGGTTCGGTCCTCATCTCCATTTACAGCCAAGGAGCCATCGCTCTCTGTGTCTGTGGATGTTTCCATGATCGTGTAGCAGGCATGACTAGGTGACGGAATACATGGAACGTTGTTACCGTTGCCACCAAAGCAGTGCCCATTTATCTACTTGCAACCTCTTGCTTTCAAACTGCTAGGATGGCAAGAGCTAGGACAGAGCTGGACGCTGACCGCAGTCCCTACCCACCACTTAAGGACCTCGATGCTATTTCTCTTCCCCATAGCAATCAACATTCAGGCCACCCTTTTCGGTCTGACTCCTCTGCTCCAGAGGCAGAGACGTGGGCTCATAAACCATCCTATCTGCTCCCAAGTTCTATACACCCCACCCCATCCCCAAAGAAGAGCGTAAAGGTGTCTTACCCAGGCCACGCTGTGCGGGGAGGCTCCCTTCGGCAGGAGCACTTTGACAACGTCCAGGTTGTTGTGGTTTACGGCTACGTGAAGTGGCGTGAGGCCATTCTGTAGAGGAGGAAGAACAAGACAGGTGAGTTAGTTAGTTAGTTAGTTAGTTAGTTAGTTAGTTTGTTTGTTTGTTTGTTTGTTGCATTTATATCTTGCCCTCATCCAAAGACTCACAGCGGCTTACAAAATTTAAAAAACACAATCAAAACACATTTAAACACATTAAAAGGTCAAAAAAAATATAAGAGTTAAAAAGTTGGCTGACGGGACATTTGCCCCCAGCGCCCAACGCCACCTGTGCCCTGAAAAAAAACAGGGATGAATAGGGAACCCTCCGTGGCTCGTTTTAGACCATGCCACTCTTTGCTAATGAATTTGCAGCCCTGCCACTGAAATCTGTTGTTGTTTGTTTTGAGAAGCAAATGCCAAACAACTAAGATGTCGATTTTCCTTTGTAGAAAGAGGAAAGAAACACCTTGTTCGCAAGCTGAAGGATCATGTAGGGCAGGGGTGTCCAAGGTTTTTGGGCTGTGGGCCGGTCATGTGATTCAGGGGGCTGGTCACTATGGCCCGTGGGCTGGATCCGGCACCAATTCATCCAGCCCACAGCCAGAAGTAAACATGCCCATATGGGTGTGTTTTACTTCCATTTCCAGGAGCAAGGAGGGCTTCATGGGCTGGATGAATTGGCACCGGGGGCCAGATCCAGCCCATGGTCCATAGTTTGGATACCCCTGGTGTAGGGAAATTGGTTGTGATCTGGATACCACCAGCACCGCCACCATGGAGCAGTTTGGTGAGATCCTGTACCCAACAAGCACAGGCAAATGTAAAGGTCAAGGTCTCCCTTGTTCAAAAGCCAGCCATACCCAATTCTAGGGTTCGGTGCTCATCTCCATTTACAGCCAAAGAGCCAGAGCTGTCTGTGTCTGCAGATGTTTCCATGGTCATGTGGCAGGCATGACTAGACAAGACGTCAGAGTGCTGTTTCGTTTCCTGCCGAAGCAGTACCTATTTATCTACTTGCAGTTCAAAAGCAAGAATTGCAAGTAGATAAATGGGTACTGCTTCGGTAGGAAAGGTAACAGGCGGATGCTCATTCTGCCATGCAGCACTTGAGTCTCGAACTGCTGACCTTCCGGTCATCAAGTTCAGTGTCTTCACCACGAAGACACTGCAGGCACCTACACTATTCACGGTGGCAGGTTCTGGTAGCCTCTGGTGAGATGAGGGAAGGCTCCCATGACGTTGTCCCGCACCCGCTTGCTGCAAGAGAAAAGATACACACCTTCCCGGCTGCATTGGGCTGCGCATCATGCTCCAGCAGCACCTCGGCCACATCCACTTTCCCGTATTTGGAAGCAACGTGCAGAGGGGTAAATCCTTTCTGGGGAGAAGCAGGAATCATCAGTGCTTGGTGTCAGAAGGGAGGACTCAAGAAGGATCGAGACGGTTTCCAAAGAACTAGCATTGGGCTTGGAAAAAAGACATGGCCAAAACATCTTCCTAACATTCCTCCAAACTGTTATCGACGGCAACTCATATCCGAGAATGCATTTTTTCCTGAAGCAGGAAACATGCCATTGACGTGGATTTGTTGAAGGTGGATCCCAACTTGCCGTGAAGTGACCCACACACTATGATCACGGAGCCATCTCCTGCCACACATAGGAAATGCAGGATTTAACACCAGGACTGCAATGGACTGCCGCAGCCTTGAGGACATTATCAAGGTGCGCCTTCACAGCCAGTCCATCTGGCATGGCCACTTCTGCCTCCATGACCGTTGGGAATCGGAGTTCCTCTTCCGCTCATTTTGCAGTTGCGTTTCCAGTGGCATTTCCTCCACTGAGGGGACCATCACCCCACCTAAAGGGGTTCATCTGCCCATACTTGTTGGCCCCTTTAGGGAGTCAGGTTAGTTAACCGTTGCCTGACACTCGGCGTTGAGTCACTGGCTATATGGTCTACTCCATTACTGTAGGGATGTCCAGCCAGACAGACCAAAGTAAAAGTCTCCCTTGCTCAAAAGCCAGTTGTGTCTGACTCTAGAGGGTTGGTGCTCATCTCCATTTACAACCAAAGAGCCAGCACTGTCTGCAGACATTTCTGTGGTCACGTGGGAGGAATAACTAGATGCTGGAATGCTGTTACCTTTCCCGCCAAAGCAGTACCTATTTATCTACTCGCAATTTCTTCCAAAGTGCTAGGTTGGCAGGAGCTGGGACAGATGATGGGGGCTCAATCTGTCACACAGCACTCGGGTCTCGAACTACCGACCTGCTGGCCTTCCAGTCATCAAGCTCAGTATTTTAACCACGAAGGCCCTGTGGCTCCCTAGCATCAACGCAATGGTGTAAATCACTGCAGTGAATTTCTGCTTGTATTCCTTGTCCCCGTTTGGTTGTGTGGCTTGGCCATGCAAACGATGACTCGTTAACCAGTTGCAATCTTTTACTTTGATTTAGGCCAGTGCACTTGATAATAATCATGTGCCACACCAAATTAATTCTGACTTATGGCAAGTTACTCTTCTTGCACTGGCACAAACAAGCCAATGTCCCCCTTTCGCCTACCTTGGTCATGACCGTCTGGGAAGCCCCGCTGTCGAGCAAGGCGCAAGCACAGTCCAAGTGGCCCTCGCGAGCTGTGATGTGCAAAGACGTGTGCCCGGCTGTGGTAGAAAGGTTGGGATCTGCGCCACTCTCTAGGAGGAGTTTCACCATGGCGCAGTGGCCCAGGCGGGCCGCACAGTGTAGGGGCGTTTGGTCGTCCTGGCAGGGAAGAAAATCAAGATTGTTCTTTGAGCAACAAGGTCGCTCCTTGCTCAAAAGCCAGTCGTATCTGACTCTAGGATTCAGTGCTCATCTACATTTACAGCCAATGAGCCAGCGCTGTCTGCGGCTGCAAATATTTCTGTGGACATGTGGGAGGCATGACTAGACACGGAATACTGTTACCTTTCCCACCGAAATGGAACCTATTTATCTACTTACAATTACTTGCTTTTTGGACTCGTAGGATCAAAGGAGCTGGGACAGATGGCAGGAGAGCACTTGCTCATGCAGCACTCAGGTCTCAAACTCCTGGCCTAACTGACCACAAGTCACTTTTTGGTCCTGAGCCCTTTTGTCACACAAAGTCCTCCTCCTCAGCCCCAGGCTAGGATGGATGAAGCTGCTGCCCTCCATCAAGATGGATTCAAGTGGGATTTAATCCCCTTGGGGACCCATCATCCTTCCCTATGGACTTGGCATCCGAGGTCATTAGTCCTCAAGGTGGTCAGGTTAGTTAACCACCACCTGATGATCAACACTGAGTAGTGGGCAGTAGGGTCTACTCAATTACCATAGACTTAAATTTGGCTGACGGCAAAGCCAAGAAAGTGGCTTCATTTTGTCAATTTTGATCTGGACACGAAAGAAAGAAGACTGGAGATTGGGGGGGGGGGGAGTGGAATTGGCACTTGACATTTTTCACATCAGGATTTAGAAATAGACTTAAGTTCTTCAGGGAGCTCCTTGTCTTGTGATGTGTTAACGGTAGGGTCTGTCTAAACCAGAGGCCCGTGGCACCAATTCATTCAGCCCCTCACCCCTCCAAGGGCTTCCGAGAGACAAATCGGCCACCCCTTTGAAGCTGTTGGGACAAAATGGCTGGCCCCCATCGTGCAGGCAGGGCAAAATGGTCGTCCGGCCCTTGAAGTTGGCTGAGAGCGTGTGACCCAACCCCCTGGCTTGAAGAGCTTGGGAACCCCTGGTCTAAACCCTGAGTCCTGGCCGTGTGTCCAGACCCTGCAGGTAGGCACCTACCTTAGCTTTGGCATTGACTTTGGCTTGGTTCTCGAGCAGGTATTTTGCCACTTCCGTGTGCCCAGCCCGGGCAGCCATATGCAGTGGTGTTTCCACCTTCTGTGGAATTAAAAACAACAATAATAAAAACATATCCCAGGGAATCACGCCATCCTGTGTCTTTGAGAATCTTCCAGGAGGGAAATGAGAGCAAATGCATGTGTGCAAGCGAAAAGCTAAGCTCGGCACTTTCATAGAGAGCCTCTAAACCAACCTGTACAGTAATAAATCTGAAAGTGATGAAATGGTAGATCATCTGGTCAGCGGATGCAGCAAAAATTTCAGAGACTGGTTATTTGCAAGGCCATGACAGGGTTGCTCAAAAGCCAGTCGTATGTATCTGACTCTAGGGTTCGGTGCTCATCTCAGAGTATAGCCAAAGAGCCAGCGCTGTCTGTGTCTGCAGATGTTTCCATGGACGTGTGGCAGGCAAGACTAGACACCAGAGTGCACGGAACACTGTTTACCTTCCCACCGAGGTGGCCCCTATTTATCAGCTTGCAATTTTTTGCTTTCGAAAGGTTAGGCTGGCAGGACCTGGGACAGAGATGGGTGCTCGCTTTGTCATGCAGCACTCAGGTCTCGGACTGCTAACCTGCCGACCTTCCAGTCATCAAGTTCAGCCTCTTAACCACTGAACCACTGCAGTTTTACACGGTTGCTAAATTTATAAACAATACATTTGATGAAAGCAGCAGTAACATTTCGATTTGATAATCAAGTCAGCCTTTTTGCATATATTGTCAAACAACGCCTGTTCCATTCTTAAAATAAAATAAAAATCCCCATCCTGCCAGTCTCAAAACTGCCGGGGATTCCCTTCTCTGCTCACCACATTGGAGACATTGGGAGATGCGCCTCGTTGTAACAGGATCTTGACGATGGGAAGATTCCCCATGAAGGAGGCGACGTGAAGAGGTGTCAGGCCAGACTGTAAAGAGGAGAGCAAGGAATGTGAATGAGTGAGTGAGGAGTGAATGAATGAATGAATGAATGAGTGTAGTTTAAGGAGATTAATCTGTAGAGCCGCATATTGTCCCTTAGTTTTAGGACCTAGACCAGTGATTCCCTGAGTTTAAGTTTTGTTTAATTTTACTGCTCACAAATAATGTATGCTATGCTTTGGATTTGAAGCACATTGCTTTGCTTTGCAGCCTTGTTTCACTGTTTTGTAAACCACCCAGAGTAACTATTACTTAAGATGGGCAGCATAGAAATGAAACGAAATGAGTGAAATAAGCAAGCAAGCAAGCAAGCAAGCAAGCAAGCAAGCAAGTAAGTAAGTAAGTAAGTAAGTAAGTAAGTAAGTAAGTAAGTAAGTAAGTAAGTAAGTAAGTAAGTAAGTAAGTAAGTAACTTACTTACTTACTTACTTACTTACTTGCTTGCTTGCTTGCTTGCTTGCTTGCTTGCTTGCTTGCTTGCTTGCTTGCTTGCTTGCTTGCTTGCTTACTTACTTACTTACTTACTTACTTACTTACTTACTTACTTACTTACTCTTTGTAAGGTTATAAATGCTTTTAATCAATGAATGGGGCTTTAATTGTTACTGCAGTTTTGCTGCTTTTTAATCTGTAATTTATTGTAGTTTTAGTATTATTTGTTTTAACATGGTGAACTGCCTGGACTCCTCCTAGTGACTTACAAATGATACTAGATAGATAGATAGATAGATAGATAGATAGATAGATAGATAGATAGATAGATAGATAGATAGATAGATAGATAGATAGATAGATAGATAGATAGATAGATAGATAGATAGATAGATAGATAGATAGGCTGAAAGAACCTTCCACAAGGCTAGCAAAGTGTCAAAATAAGAGGCACCGTTTCACTTTAAGAAGTTTTATTTGGCACAAGCTTTTGTAAATGGCAGTCTGTTTCTTAAAGATCACAGTGCAGAGCACTCAGACGGAGGGAATGAGAAGTAAACTGTCTAGGCATTTTAAAAAAATAATTATATGGGTTGCCATCCACAAGAAAACTGATGCCAAATAAAATTTGTCAGGCTTCAGGGTGTCAAAATGCTCTTGGCTGTTTTAGTGCAAATCAATAACTTCTCCAAGCTCGACTCGCAAGCTCTACGGTGATGCTGATAGACTTGTTACATGGAAAAGTCCAAAGTGGTTTCTACGAGGCAAGAGGAAATGAGTATCGGGTTCACCCCTTTTGTCATTATCCTCCTATTAGAGGGACGATGATTAACAACGGAACATTCTGCAAGCAGTTAAAAGCCTGGAGATCAGGACATTCTCTCTGCATCATCTGTCTAAGGGGTTTCTCTTCGCTACGAGCCAAACTCTGAGTCAGTTCCTGGAAAAGCATAACGCAAAGGCTCCTGATTCGGTGACTTGGATAAAAAATTCCTTCCAGCTTCCAAGCAGTGATCAACAAAACATCAGCATGGCCAAGAATATCCCCAATGAGTAATCCCAAATGACTTCTTTAGGGTTATCAAGCTGGCTGGGTAACAAATGGTCAAAACTGCGGTGGCTTAGTGGTTAAGACGCTGAGGCTGAAGACTACAAGGTCAGCAGGTCAGCAGTTTGAGACCCGAGAGCAGCACGATGGAGTGAGCTCCCGTCTCTCTCCCAGCTCCTGCCAACCTAGCAGTTCAAAAGCAAGCAATTGCAAGTAGATAAATAGGCACCACTTCGGTGGGAAGGTAAACAGCGTTCTGTGCACTCTGGTGTTCAGTCATGCCTGCCACATGTCTGTGGAAACATCTGCAGACACAGCTTTTGGCTGTAAACAGAGATGAGCACTGAACCCGAGAGTCAGATACGACTGGCCAGCGCTGTCTGCATCTGCAGAGGTTTCTGTGGTCAAGTAGCAGGCATTACTAGATGACAGAAGACTGTTACCTTCCTGACTGAATCGGTACCTGTTTATCTACTTGCAATTTCTTGCTTTTGCATCTGCTACTTTGGCAAGCGCTCGGACGGATGACAGACACTCTCTCCATGGTGTAGCACTTGGGTCTCAAACTGCTGACCTGCTGACTTTCTGGTCACCAAGCTCAACATCTTAACCGCTAAGCCACCACAGCACAGCTTAATTAATGCCCACTTTATATGTGGCCTTGTTCAACCTCCCTCAACCACGTCAGTCAGACTAAAACTCCTACCACCGCCTGCCATGAGTGATGGCCAAGTATGGGGGAACTTGCAGTCCAATACACCAGCCTCAGACAATCCGTGTTAGTAAAGAAATCAAGGAACAAAATACATGCGCGTATACCAGGGTTTCCCCATCTAAAGCCTGTGGGCCAGATTTGGCCCATGGTGCCATTTCATGTGGCCTCCCACCCCTCCAAGGGCATTCTAGAAACAAAACAGCTGCCCCTTTGAAGGTGTTGGGTCAAAATGGCCGCCCCCATCGTGCAGGCAGGGCAAAATGACTGTCCAGCCCTCGAAGCTGACTGAGAGAGCGTGACCCGGCCCCTGGCTTGAAAAGGTTGGGAACCCCTGATGGACACGATTGTTGTTATGTCACTCTGTCATACAACTCTCTGTCATGCAAGTATGGAATCCAGGCACCTCAGTGACAGCATCGATGGAGGCCCCCATCTTCAGAAGGAGTTCCATCACTCGAATGTGGTTTTTCTTACAGGCAATATGTAGAGGGGTGAAGCCGTTCTGTAGGAGCAGAGAGAGAGAGAGAGAGAGAAAGCGAGCATGAGTTGGTGTCATGGCAGAAGCACGGCAGCGGCTAACCCTGCCCTCCTCTGTCACCGCTCCCACTCACCAGGGCCCGCGCATTGGGCTTTGCGCCCTTGTCCAGCAGCACCTTGGCCACCCGGTGGTGACCACAGTGGGCAGCCACGTGGAGGGGCGTCAGGTGGTCCAGCGTGATGTCGTCTATGTCGGCGTTGTATTGCAAGAGAAGCCGCACGCAGTCCAGGTGGTCCCCTTGGGCGGCCATGTGGATGGGAGACAGCCCATTCTGCAGGAAGGAAGGACGCCATAAGAGCCTCACAAACCTTCTCGAGAACAAGGTGGTCCAGTCCATGCCTTAACCATGTAGGATGTGCCCATTTGTGTTTTGGGACCGCCCAGCCTAAGGAATTCTGAGACTTGCACTATTAACATTTGCTTCCTCTGAACCGCAGTCCCCAGCCCCCGCATCCTCCTCTTGGTGACAGCTGATTCCAAGAGTTATAAGCCTACGAAAGTAACTTTTCCAAGCAAGGGTGTCGCTCTCCTGCAGGTCACCTTGGTTTTAGCTTGGATGGGAGCGCCGTGGTCCAGCAGGATTTCTGCAATCCGTACATGCCCGTTCCTGGAAGCACAGTGTAATGGGGTCAGCTCGTCCTGTGGAGACAACAGATACGAGAGTCAACGGAGCAAATGGTTCATATCTGGCCCATGCGCCTTAGGTTGGGAACCCCTGCTCTAAGAGGTACTTTTGTAAACAATGAAGTTATTTTCATTACCATTCATTCATTCATTCGATTTCTATACCGCTGGAATATTCCTCACTCTGGGCAGTGTACAACAATTTAAACTAGAAATACACACCCATTAACGACAAGCTTTTGTGATTCAGCGCATTCCTGAGTGTAAAGCCTAGGTGCTACTTTTATGGCCAAGCTCCACCCCATAAATCATGGTTGCCCAAACTTTTTGGTCCGTGGGCCGGTCATGTGGTTGAGCGTGCCGGTCATGTGGTTCCTCCCACCGGAATCGCGTTTACAATAGCCGTGGGTCATTTACGGCAGCGTTAAGCGAATGCGCGGGCACATTATACTTCTGCTTCTGGGAGCAGCGAGGGTGGGTCAAGCCGGATGATTTGGCTCTGTGGGCCAGAGTTTGGGCACCCCTGCAGTAGATGAAACCCCGCTTAAGGTAGAGCTCACCTTGGTCAGGGTCTCGATCTGGGCGCCCCGGTCAAGCAGCAAGCGGACCATGATAATGTTGCCCCGACGGGAAGCAATGTGCAGAGGGGTGATGCCATTCTGGAAGAAGAAAGAATAGAAGGGGTGAATCTGGGTGGAAACCAAGCAAATCTTGGGGGCCTCTCACTAGATACTGCCTGTTCTGGCTGGCAACAGCATTCCAGAATCTCAAGATATATATACAGTAGAACCCCATATAATGAAAAAGTTGGTTCCACGGTGTCTTTCGTTGTATGAATTTTTTCGTTATACGAAGCATGCCTCGTATAACAAAAATCCCTGTGGGATGCATCGTACAATGCAAATCTCTACGAGGAAAATTGTACAATGGAAAATTTTCATTGTACAATGCATCCTATAGAGATTTTTGTTGTATGATTTTTCCCACAGAGATGCATTGCTTAGTATAACGAAAAAAATTCTTATATGGGGCATAATGGTTTCCACAAATCCTCTTCGTTATACGAATTTTTCATTGTATGAGGCAATCGTTATACGGGGTTCCACTGTATATATATTTTATCTCCAGGAAAGAAGATGACATGAGATTGTATTTTTACTGTATTTTTATTGTATTGTATTGTACAGATTTTAAATTCTTCTGATATGTTACTGATAAGGTTGTAAGACTAATCAATTAATAAACATTACTGGAAGAGCCGGGATTGTTCCCAAATGAGTCCAAAATGGGTTTCATGAAATATTTAAGGACCCATGAAGCCATTGTCGCTCCTGGAAGTGGAAGTAAAATACGCCCATACGGAGACATTTTACTTCTCCTTCCAAGAGCGATGAGGGTTTCATGGGTTAGATGAATTGACGTAGGGGGCCGGATCTGGCCCACATGCTGTAGTTTAGGTACCCTTGCCCTGGAAAGTCTTAAATCAGGTATTGGTGTTTATAATTTTGAGATTACAAGAGGAAAAAGCTTCATGCCTTCCATGAGTACCAGTGGAGAACGGGCTGGACCTACCTGAGGGGTGAAGTTGACGCTGGCGCCACGGTTGAGCAGCAACTGGGCCACGTTCAGGTTCTCGTAATGTGCAGCAATGTGCAGTGGGGTAAAACCGGTCTGCAAGTGAGAAGGGGGGAGGGTGAAAAATATCCAAGGTGATCCTCCAACAGAGGCTGAACAAAGGGCCCTGGTTTCCCAGACCCCCTGGGGAGACTTGGAGGTCCACCAAAAGAGACCTCCATCTCTTGAACTGCATTTCTTTCATTGGAACAGACTGGTAAGAAAGTACATTGAACAGTTCAAATTGATAGAACTGAGCCGGACTAAGCTATTTGTATGACCGTATCACCTGCAAACCAAGCGTGTGTGAGCGATGCACTGTCTAGTTCAGAATTGCAACAACTCTAAAATGGATTTTAAGTTAAGGAGAGGCTTAAGGAGTGGTTTTACTCATTCCATCCCTCTCAAGATTAACGCATGCTGCTCTCTCTCACATCTGCCACAGCGAGATGGATCCATGAGCATTTTGATCTTGCTTGGCTTCCAACTGCTTTCAGATGGGCAAACATGGTTCCTCCACTTCCATTTATCCTCAGTGCCATGTTGTGAGTGTTGGCTAAGCTGGAGAATAATAAGGAGTACCAGTAGCTCCCAAAGAATCTGTGGGGATCAGCAGATATTTGAAGCCTGATCTCCACACATTTGAGCCTGAAATTCTACCAGCTATGCCAGTAGCAGAAAACCCATGACTCTCCAAACATTGATGGATTACATCTTCCATAATGCCTCTCAGTGACCACTGAGACTATTGATTAATTTAGACTTAGACTTAGACTTAGACTTAGACTTAGACTTAGACTTAGACTTAGACTTAGACTTAGACTTAGACTTAGACTTAGACTTAGACTTAGACTTAGACTTAGACTTAGACTTAGACTTAGACTTAGACTTAGACTTTGACTTTGACTTATTTAGGCCCTGAGAAGAGGTGGGCAAATGCTGGCTACCTTTAAAGATCTCACTGGAGCTCGACTGCCTACCTTGGAAAGGACATCTGCGTTGGGGTCATTTTGCAAGAGCACGGCGGCCGTCCGCGTGTCATCGTTGCGGGCGGCGATGTGCAACGCGGGCAGGCGCACCTTGCCTTTCGTCCCGTAGTTGATCAAGTGGGCCACAACGTTTTCGTGGCCCTGCTGGAGAGCCACCGCTAGCGGCGTGAAGCCATCCTGATAAGATTCACCGGGGGAGGGGGGAGGAAGGCAGGTGAGTAAAGAGGTCCATGCACCAGGTATGGAAGAAATGCAGGAGAAGACATAGTGAAGCCACACGTCCAAGTGTGGGCATGGAGAGGGCTGGCAATACTCACCTCGGTGGCCACGTTTTGGTTAGCGCTATTTTCCAGCAGGAACTTGACCACTTCCAGGTGGTTCTCTTGGGCTGCCATGTACAGGGGCGTGAAGCCTTTCTGTGGACACAGAAACAGAAGCATGACTCCCTGCTAGGTCCAGTGATGCACTGGGGTTTGGATAGGGACCACAGGGGAATCAGGGTCACTTCTGCTGGTATGGAGAGAAAGAACTTTGCTTGGGGGTGAAATTCTAGAGCAGTGATGGCGAACCTTGGCACTCCAGGTGTTCTTAAACTTCAATTCCCAGAAGGCCTGGCCAGCAGGAGCGCTGGCAATTAAAGTCCAAGGACACCTGGAGTGCCAAAGTTCACCATCACTGTTCTAGAGCAGGAGTTACCAACCATTTAAAGCTGGGGGCCGGGTCACACTCCCTGAGACCACTTTGGTGGCCGGATAGCCATTTTGCCCTTCCTCCACCCTATGGCACTTCCGGGTGTGGTGGAGGCAGTGGGGGCCACATGAAATTGTGCCATGGGCTGCAGTTTGAGAATCCCTGTTCTAGAGGATCAGTTCTCTGACAGGCAAGTTAAACGGAAGGCATACTTCAGCGTCCTGGCTGTTCGTCACTGTTTGAGACAGGTGAGAAACCAAAAGTGCTATTATGTAGATTCAACCAACCAACCAACCAACCAACCTGCCATCCATCCATCCATCCATCCATCCATCCATCCATCCATCCATCCATTCATTCATTCATTCATTCAATCAATCAATCAATCAATCAATCAATCAATCAATCAATCAATCAATCAATCAGACAGACAGACAGACAGACAGACAGACAGACAGACAGACAGACAATCAAATCTTTATTACAGTCCAAGACCAGCACAGCAGAGCAAAAGACAGGAGTTAAGATGAGGGCACCTAAATTATATTTTAAGAGGAGTGTATCTACTCAGAGTTAAGGTAAAGGTAAAGGTTTCCCTTGCTCGAAAGCCAGTCGTATCCGACTCTAGGGGTCAGTGCTCATCTCTGTGTCTAAGCCGAAGAGCCAGCTCTGTCTGCTTCTGCAGACGTTTCAATGGTCATGTGGCAGGCATGACTAGACACCGGAGCGCATGGAACGCTGTTACCTTCCCACCAAAGTGGTCCCTATTTATCTATGTGATAAAATTAGTATTTAAGGTTACTATGGCTACAACATTATGCCTATGATGTAGCATTGTAGTGTATTCAGCTAAAAGGGTAACTAATTACTGTACTCTGGTTTCCCTTCAGATTGAATTATCGAAGCAGGTCATTTAGCCACTCTTGAACCTTAAAGAGATAAAATCCAGAATGCAAGGGGAGGGGTTGTGATCACACAGTGGAAAAGATACCATCCGGAGGTGCTGGTGGGTGGGACTTAGGTTTTGCTAATAGGAGGAAGGCTCTGTTAAATGACCGCTAAAAATGCAGAGATGCTAAATGGGATTTTTCTGCACGTCTGTCCAATTCCGGTCTCCTGTCGAGTCCTGCAGAGCTAAAGAGGAAGCGGAACAGCCCAGGGAAGAGGAGAAATCACAGACAGCAGGACTGCAAACATGAATCAAACATCTGGGGGTGGGAGGGGGCTAGCTATTTATTTACTCACCTCCTCAGCAAAAGTATTGCCAGCTTACGTGGAGAGGCTGCATATTTAGGGTCGAGGGCTCAAAAAATAATAAAAATTCAGCGTGGTTTCACATTTTTGCCACCCAAAATCCATTTGGGAAAGGATGCAATAGTACCGGTGGCATGCCAGGGCAGAAGGAAAGGGGGGGTGCTGGGTCTCTTAAACTGACCTTCGGATGCTGGATTACGTAACCCCAAATACTGTCACGGGGGAAGCCGTGCCTTCTGGGGGCCAGCAGCGGGCGCCTGAGCTAAACAGCAGCCAAAGCAAGCCAACGCACGCACGCACACTGCCTGCCTGTTCATCTCTCGGGGGGAGAAAGCTCCAGATGTGCCCGAGCCATTCATTAACCTCTGGCAAAGCAGGTGATGAGGGGAACGGAGCAATGCTCAAAGGCACGTCCGTGATGCAACCCAAAGGGATTTGGAGAGACCCCTTCATCGTTCCTGAATTTAAGACGTTTTTGCCGAATCCCAGCCCAGAAAGACTGCAGGGGAAAAGATATTTAGTGCCTTGAAAGCATCGCATCGGGGGAAACTGCACGCCAAACCAGCCACATGGAGTAGGCAAGGTAAAGGTCACCCTTGCTCGAAAACCAGTTGTATCCGCCTCCAAGATGCGGTGCTCATCTCTGTTTATAGCTATAGAGTCTGCAGACATTTTTTGTGGACATGTGGTGAGCATGATTAAACACCGGAGTGCATGGAATGCTGTTCACCTTCCCACCAAAGTGGTACCTATTTACCTACTTGCAAAGCTACATGCAAAAATAGGTATACAGTACTGGGGAAATCGAGACTAACTCATGATAGATCAGTTAAAGCTTTCCTTAAAAAGGCTGAAAGCGTGCAAACCGAGCATGTTCTGTTAAAACAGGGATGGCAAACCTTGGCACTCCAGCTGTTCATGGACTTCAATTCCCAGAAGCCCTGATCAGCAGGAGTGCTGACTTGGGCTTCTGGGAATCAAAGTCCAAGAATATCTGGAGTGCCAAGGTTAGCCACCACTAGGTTAAAAAGTTGCCCAGCAGCAGCCAGTCATAGTGACTCTAGTGTTTTATTTAAGGTTGTTTTGGTTGTCAAATGTTATTGCCCTTTGGATTCAAAAGGGCAGAGATTAAAGACTGCCCTTTCCATCAAACCAAGGAGGACAGCAGACTTGTCAGAAGAAGCCTTCTGGTTTTAGAAACAGTTTTTTAAAAATAAATAAAGGTAGTTGATTAATTGCTCAAAAGACAAATGAGTAACCAGCAGCACATTACTTAAGGGTACTGGCTTAGTGGTTAAGATGCTGAACTTGGCAACTGGAAGGTCAGCAGGTCAGCAGTTTGAGACCCGAGTGTCGCATGACGGAGTGAGCTCCTGTCCCTGTCCCTGCTCCTGCCAATCTAAGCAGTTTGAAAACCAAGAAATTGCAAGTATATAAATAGGGAACGCTTTGGTGGGAAGGTAAATAGTGTTCCGTGCATTCCGGTGTCTAGTCATGCCTGTCACATGACCAAGGAAACATCTGCAGACGCAGACAGTGTTGGCTCTTTGCCTATAAACGGAGATGAACACTGAACCCTAGAGTTGGATACGGCTGGCTTTCAAGCAAGGGCAACCTTTACCTGAGAGAGCACCCATGCTTGCAAATACCTGACAGAGAACTATTGGATGTGTAGACTCAGCTTTATTTCTGTGCCCACCTCCCACCTGATGCTTCATGTTGGTCAAGGGAGAACTGGCACTTTTCCACGGGGATCTGCAAAACCCCAAACCTAGTCTTCTCAAGGTCCCCACTGGGTTCTCCTCACCTGAGACTGTGAGTTGACATTGGCCCCAAAGTTCACGAGTTCCCGAACAACGTCCTCCTGTCCGGCGAGGGCTGCTATGTGCAAAGCCGTGTTCCCTTTCTGGAAAACAGAAATGGGAGGTGATGATTTGAACAGGGAACCAGTGACAGAGAGAAACAGCCTGGAAAATGAAATTACAGAAGCAAGGACTTCTTCTTCAAGTGCCCCATCTGATTCTGAATACGGTGTTGGCGATCATCATGACAATCAGCCATGAAGACTGTCCTGGGAACAATATAATAATGCAGTGGATTTCTATTTGCTTTCCACATTGCAGCGTGACACCCGTACCACTGATCCAGTTCCGCGAGTCCCTTTCTGGTCCTGAGCCCTTTTGGCACCCAAAGTCCTCCTCAGCCCCAGACCAGGATGGATGAAGCTGCTGCCCTCCATCAAGATGGACTCAAGTGAGATTTAACCCACTTGGGGACCATCACCCTTCCCTGTGGACTTTGGCACCCAAAGCCATGAGCCCTCAGGGGTTGTCAGGTTAGTTAACTGCTGCATGACAATTAGCGTTGAGTTGCTGGCAGGAGGGTCTACTCCAGTGGTGGCCAACGTTGGCACTCCAGGTGTTCTTGAACTTCAATTCCCAGAAGCCCTGATCAACCTGCATGCTGACATAGGCTTCTGAGAACTGAAGCCCAAGAACACCTGGAGTACCATTGGTCTCCTGGCCAGATTGACATGTAAAGAATGGGAGCCAAGATTCCCCACAAGCTTTGCATTTCAAGGGCAGCTACTAAAGTAATCTCTCTGCACACTGATAGGTCAAAATGGGTCGGGTGACCTCTATATAAAGGACCTAACCCAAGGTCAGGCTGATTTGCCACTCCCAGCGTTGAATCTACATTGGGTCATCTCCTTCCTGCCCATCAATGGCCATTGGCTTTCCCATAACCTCAGATTCCCGAGAGTTGAGTCTGGACCCCTTATTGCCAAAACTGCTATGGCTCCTTACCTTGGTGGTGGCCTCCAGAACGATTTCCTTGTGCAGCAGTTCGGTGACCATCTTCACGTGTCCCTCTTTGGAAGCTAAGTGCAAAGCATTTAACCCATTCTGGAAAGAGGAGATAATCCATTAGACCACAGAGCTCTGTTTCTCTATTAAGTCCTTCTTTGGTAGTTATTCTACCCTTCAAAGGAGTCCCAGCAATGGAATTCATAAGGTTTCTGTTCACCTTGACTCACCCGAGGAATATTTAAGACATTTTGGTACAGCAGATCTTTAATACAGGTAAAACCAAAACACAGACAAATGTGTCTGAAGAAGGAAGTTCTAAGCCAGGAAAAGTCCCACGGAAATAATTTGGTTAATTGCAAAGGTGCCACAAGGCATTTGTTTTAAGTCGCACACGGAAACAACTAAATTCTGGGATGGCTAGTGTTACATTGAGCATTTCTATATGCAGTGCCATGAAAAGATGAACTTATGGAGAGGACAGGACTCGGTGAAAATGACAATAATGATGACCAAAATTGAAGACAGATTGGAAAACAGTAAGACCAAATTTAAGATGGATCGATTCAGTAAAGGAAGACGTGGCCTTGAATTCACGAGGCTTTAGTAGGGTGTTAACGACATGATAATCTGGAGACCCTTAATTTATAGGATTGCCATGATCTGAAAAGAACTTGATAATATGTAACAGCGGCATGTTTAATATCAAAATCACACTGCAGTTGAACACGGATCTTCTGTACATTTTCTTTGTTACATTAACATCTTTCCACTTTTAACATCACCCCATGGAGGCAAATTAACATGAGACATCATGAACAGCCTAAATGAGCCCTGAGACTAATGGGGGCTGGTGGTCTAATTTCACCCAGATGATAATTCTGCCCTGGATTTTAGTCTAGTCCCGTGTTTCCCAACCTCTGGTTCGTGGACTTCAATTCCCAGAAGCCTAAGTTAATTCCCCAATGCACCGATCAGCCAATGGACTGACTTAGGTTTCTGGGAATAGACATTCCCCTGGGGGGCATGAGCCCCACATTGTGAACCAATGGTCTAGTCTGCCCAGCCTGTAAAGTCTAGGCCAGTGTTCCCTAACCTTTGGTTTGTAGACTTCAATTCCCAGAAGCCTAAGTCAATTCCCCAATGCACCGATCAGCTAATGTACTGACTTAGGCTTCTGGGAATTGAAGTCTCCCTGTGGGGCATGGGCCCCATGTCGGGAACCAATGGTCTAGACCCATGATGGCAAACCTTGGCATGCCAGGTGTTCTGGAACTTCAATCTCCAGAAGCCCATGTCTCTGTAAATCCACACAAATGGGTTTATTGTACATGTTCTTGGACTTCAATTCCCAAAAGCCCAAGTCTCTATGAATCCACACAAATTCACAGTGACTTAGGCTTCTGGGAATTGAAGTCCAAGAACACTTGAAGTGTCAAGGTTCACCATCACTGCTGTAGACTAATCCTGTCCTACAGAACAAGTTCATCACATGTTCTTTCAAGGTTCACTCCATAAATCAGGGTAGGCTTAGATTTACCAGCCTCCACTTGCTCGTGGCTGAGTGGGGATTTGAACCTGAGTCTCCCCAGCTGTGATAGAACCCTCTAACCATTACACTGCATGAAGGATTATCACCTCACATATCGGGCCAAATGCAGCTGAGTGCTGGCAGAGTGGTTTAATTTCAGCCCGGGTGGCTCACTCTGGAAATAAAAGCTTCTGCTCCCTGGATGATGCCCTGTTAGAAAGAATCATCTGCCTTTGGAAATGAACTCCGCTCACCCTACCGTCACAATGACCTGCTTGCTGCTACAAGCCAAATCACAGGCACAGGGTGTGAAGCATTCAGTGCCTTCAACCCTACCGAACGAGGGAGCGAAGAAAGGAAAAGAGACACAGGGAAAGAGGCAGCGAAGGGACTTGAGGAATTCGCCAGCGAAAGCTAGTCTGGAAAAGGAGGGTTGGAAGTGGAAATGGTGAAGAAAACAGTTGAAAAAGAGCCTTAGAATCTTTATTTGTGTCCTATAATGGGAAGCGTCACTCCTGGGGGTCCCAAACTCACCATTTAGGTAACGGTAAAAGTCACCCTTGCTTGAAAGCCAGCATCTCTGATTCTAAGGCTCAGTGCTCATCTCCGTTTACAGCCCAAGAGCCAGCTGTTTCTGTGGCCATGTGGCAGGCGCATGGAATGCTGTTACCTTCCCTGCCCAAGTGGTACCTGTTTATCGACTTGCAATGTCTTGCTTCCAAACTGCTAGGCTGGCAGGGGCTGGGACAGATGATAGGAGCTCATTCCATCATGCAACGCTCGGGTCTTGAACTGCTGACCTTCCAGCCATCAAGTTCAGTCTTAACCGCTAAGCCGGCACAGCCCCATGCATCATTTAGTGGAAGTGGAAATTTAAAAATTGGAGGGAGCAAAAAGGTATTAAAACTACACTGATCTCTGTTGATTCCCTAACACGTTTATCTAAAAATAGCCATGTAATCCCCCCCCCCCCCAGTGAGATCTTCCACTAAAGTCGCCCAACCCCAGACCTCCCCACTCACACAAACACAAACATATGCATCTAGATGCAGGTTAGGTCAAGGAATCTGAGTTTTCTTCCCTTTCTTCGCTCCGGTCTCTGGAGTGGCACATCATGACAGATGAGAAATGGAAATGCTTGTTCTCTGATGGTGGCGATGAGGAGGAGGAGGAGGAGGAAGAGAGGAGAGCCTCGAAGTTGGTGCAGATGGCGATGGTGATTGGATGGTAGCTTAAAAGGGCCTCGCTCGTTCAGGTGTGACAATGCAGGGCTTGTGGACTAGGTCTGACCACACGCATCCCTCCTTTAACTGATACAGGACACGTGAGGTTGGACCTTGGCCACAAGCGTGACAAATTTCCCATGGTGCAGAAGAGGACACAGACAGCTTTTCAGGGCAGACCATGAATCCCAAAGCCTAGATTTCAGAAGCCTCTGTTTTGGATTGGATTGTTTTTGGATTTCAGGACCCGGTAGCAGAATCGGTGAAAGATCAGCTCCTTGTTAGCTGCATTGTTAAGAATTTGGTTCCTGGGAATTAACACCCTTCAATTTGTTTATGTTTTAAGCAAGTTTCTAGTCCTTCTACCTGTTATGCACTGTCAAGTTGGAACGAACTCATAGCTAACAAGACTTTCAAAGCAAGTGAGGTATTGGGGGAGTTTTTCTTTTCTTTTGCAGAGTGGGGATTCAAATCCAGGTATCCTGTGTCCTATTCCATCCTTCCCTCCACAACACCACACTGGGAATCTTCTAGGCCAGTGGTCAGCAAACTTGGCTCTCCAGCTGTTCTTGGACTTCAGTTCCCAGAAGCCTTGATCAGCAGGAGTGCTGACTTGGGCTTCTGGGAATTGAAGTCCAAGAACACCTGGAGAGCCAAGTTTGCAGACCCCTGTTCTAGGCCATGGTTTTTCAAGCTTGGGCTGCCCCAGATGTTCTTAGATGTAAATGACCAGAAGCCCAACTCAGTACAGCTGCTGACTGAGGCTTCTGGGATTTGAAGTTCAAGAACATCTGGAGACTCAAGGTTGAGAAGCCCTGTTCTAGGCAAGTGATATTTCAGTGGGACCGCTGGGTGAGATTCCCACAATATATTAGCTATGGAGGGTTTGTTTGGGTGGGGTTGGGATGGGATGCAGAATATTCCAAAATTTGGTATGAAGACAAACTAAAATGCAGAAAAACAGAGAGAGCACTTGTAAATTTCCTAGATCTCTTTATCAGGTTAGTTACGAAGGGAAATAATGACACTGATCATGATTTGATGTTGAAGACATGATACTTGCACTTAGACATCATCATCTTTTCTGGCCATGCACAGTAAATTATGCAGAAGGAGAAAAACCGCTGAATTAGTCATGCAAAATAAAGAAGAGAAAATATGCATACATGTTGCTTTTAATGTTGGAAGCACAGCTTCTCTCCGAGTAGAAAGTGGAGTTTTACTGCTGTATTTTAATTTCACTTGGCATGCTGTTAACCTAGTAAGGTAAAATGACCACTAAAGATGGGCTTTTTACCCCCCGATTCCCCCTCCATCCACAAGCACTTTCTGTTCTGTGGAACAATGCGCAGAGCCAGCAAATCAAATTTCAATGAACCCGAGAGTTGGATATGACCGGCTTTCAAGCAATGGTGACCTTTACATACTCGGACATTTTATCTACAACAGGAATTCCCAACTTTTCCATGCGGGGGGCCAGATCATGCTCTCTCAGTCAGCTTCACAGGCCGGATGGCCATTTTGCCCTATCTGCATGATGGAGGTGGCCATTTTGCCACAACAGCATCAAAGGGGTAGCCATTTTGTTTGGAGGGTTGGGAGGCCACATGAAATGGTGCTGAGGGCCGGATCCAGCCCACGGGCCTTAGGTTGGGAACCCCTGATCTACAACACCAAAACCGCCTTTCGGCCTGCAAATTCCTGCATAAAATCTGTACCTAGCTAACTTTGCCGCTAGCTCTGAAAGAGTTTCAAGTGACCTTTAGGTTGCCTCAACCCATTCCTTCCTAAATCCCCAATGCAGGGCTGGTCTGAGCTAATTTAAGGCAAGTTCCAGAAATGGGAAACCTCCCTTTCTGGCCATTTCCCACCCATATATTCTGGGAACCATGGGGCCCCAAAAAGCAACATTTCCCCGTCTTTAGATGCTTCCTGTGTTAAAGGCAGCCACCGCCTCTTCAGAAGGAAGATGTGAAAAGCATTTGGAAACTCTTTGGCAGCTGCATTTGCTGGGAAATGTGTTACCGCAAGGTGAGAAAACGTAGACCTCTCCGAAGAGAACCTCGGAAGACTAGAACAGTGTATCATGATGGTGGGCTGCGCTTGAGCACCGTCAAGACCCAGCGTCCGAGCCTATTAGGAGGAGCAATCCCCACCTTTTTAAGGTGAGGCGCAAATGAAATATTCTGGAAGAGCGCCTAATGCAACGGAAAGCCTGTAAGCTGTACGTACGGGAATGGATCAATAAATTGAAGTCTCCGAGGGCTCTTGCTAGCTCTTACCAAGCTGTGATGCCTATCAGGGCTTCCTCTAGAAGAGCCCGGAAACATTAGGCAGTTTCTTATCCTTGAACTGAGTAGTTGAAGCTGAATAGCCTCCAACCAGTGAGGAAAGAACTTTAATTATTTCTTCTTCTTCTTCTTCTTTTTCTTTTTCTTTTTCTTTTTCTTCTTTTTCTTCTTTTTCTTCTTCTTCTTCTTCTTCTTCTTCTTCTTTATCCAATCCCATGGCAATCAGCCATGAAGACTGTCCTGGGAATATGACACAATGGCCTTCCATTTGCCTTCTGCATCGCAGCATGGCATCCGTACCACTGATCCAGCTCTGTGAGTCACTTTCTGGTCCTGAACCCTTTTGGCACATAAAGTCCTCCTCGGCCCCAGGCCAGGAGGGATAAAGCTACTGTCTTCCACCAAAATGAATTCAAGTGGGATTTAATCCACTTGGGGACCATCACCCTTCCCTGTAGACTTCACCACTCAAGGTCATTAGTCCTCAGGGTGGTTGGGTTAGTTAATCACCGCCTGGCACTCAGAGTTGAGTCGCTTGCAGTAGGGTCTACTCTATTACCATAGCAGGATAACCTGACCAGACTGCGACTGGACAACAACAACAACAAAAATGTCCTTAAACCTTTGCCACAATCCTGTAGGGCCAAGAGTACCCATTCCACAACAGCTTCTTTCCAGATGTTACAGACTGCCTTAAACGGCTCTGAAGGGAGCTGCTTCTTGGAATGATGCACGTCCACCATCTTGAAACAGTTCTAACCACATCTGGAGACCTATATGTTTTTTGTCTGAAGGATTGGGTTAAAAAAAAAAAAGCAAAGCTATTCTTCCAGACTATATCTTCTCATGCACACCTTTTCACAGTCCTCAAAAGTAACTTTTCTGAAATTGAGATTAGACAGAATCACAAAATGGGCTTCACGTCCACTCCCATTTGGAGAGAACCACTTCAGGGGGTGGGGCTGCTTTGCAGTAAATGTGTTACAGCCTATGGCAGTGATGGTGAACCTTGGCACTCCAGGTGTTCTTGGACTTCAATTCCCAGAAGGCCAAGGCAGCCCTCCTGCTGATCAGGGGTTCTGGGAATTGAAGTTCAAGAACCCCTGGAGTGCCAAGGTTCATCATCACTAGCCTATGGGGTACACATAAAAAGCTTCCTCAAAAATTGTGGTATTTTTGACTCACAGTCATGTGTACCCTGGCCAATATCCACCTTGTGTTGCCGGCTAATCTTTCTCACACTAGGTCAGGCAAAAGGAACTGCAGAATGGACTCACCCAAAGGTGGCTTCATTTTGCCAGTTTCCTATCTGACCTAAACACAGAAGAAGATTGCAACCTATCATCCTCATCCTCATCATCAACAACAAAGCCCTTTAAAAATGAAAGAAGACTCCTTGGTTGTTTTGTCTTATAAAACAATACGATAGTACAGTAAAACCTCAGATAACACTAAAACCTGGTTCCACAAGTCTTGGTGTTATACGATTTTTAGTGTTATCCGATGCATGTTAAAATCCTATGGGATCCATAGAGATACATTGTAACCACACAGGCTTTATCGGTTGTTATCCGATGCATCCCATAGGATCTTAATGTTATCCGATGCAATTCTTCCCCCCAGATTGCTTAATGTTATGCGTTTTTAGTGTTATTCGATACTAATGTTATCTGAGGTATTACTGTACTGGCAAAAGCTGTCTAAAATGTTCCCCTACTTTTGCTTGGAGATTATATTAGACCTCTTAGTTCAGTGCTGTCTGGATCCAGAGCAGACACACTATAGGGCTCTGTAGTACCCCAGTTCCCCTCAGCTCTTGCAAGCAGGGCTTTGCATGAAACTGATGGGCTCTGTAGTCAAATTCCACCTGAAGGGCCACCTGCACCCTTTATTTTTCAGGCCAGGCCTTGGGAAGAACTATCTTTTTTGACCAAAGCTGCCAGTACATATTTGGATTCTGGGAACTTCCATCCAGAAAAGTAACTTTTTTCAAACCCACTTCTCTTCCTTCCCTTCCTCTTCTGCCTGCCCTGCCCTGTCTGGCTCCAGCAACTCATGAATTGTCAAGACGAATGAGCACGAGCGCTCCTAAAACTCTGAGAGACCTCGGTGGACGAGCCTCAAGGACGTGGACGTGGACAGAATGCCAGTGAGCTGTTTTCCATGCACACCGGCTCTTCTGGGGGACAGAACAAACCAATGCTCCTTGCAATGGTGAGGCTGTGCCTTCGGACGAGACGGGTGAATCACCGTCTGATGGAGAAGCAAGTGGTCCCCTTCCTGTTGCTGAACACACACGATGGAGGCAAAATGGACCATGCAAGGACAAAGGTCCCATCCTGCCGTCGTCGTCTTCTACTTCTGCTTCTTCTTTGCTTCTTATTCTATACTTTCGGATGGTGAGGGAGATATAAGGATCTTGTTCCATCACTTCTAGCAGCCCCCACCAATGTCATTTGGTGTTCTTGTAATGTGTCTTTGTCCTCTTTCTTCAAAAGGAAATAATTGGGGAGGGCCTGGCCATCAAGAATCTATATCAGTGGTGGCCAACGTTGGCACTCCAGGTGTTCTTGGACTTCAAATCCCAGAAGCCCTGATCAGCAGGTGTGCTGACTAGGGCTTCTGGGAACTGAAGTCCAAGAACAGCTGGAACACCAAGATTGGCCACCCCTGGCTATGCTAAACATAGAGACGGTGTGGGGGGAGCAAAAAAATCTTATGTGTGCCCCCCCAACAATGTTCATTTTCCACAAGGAATCTTACCAGCCCTTTTGAAACAATTGTGAGAAAGAATCATGAAGAGGCAAAACAACGACAACGACAACTAGAATACTGATCAAGCAATTTCCTGGATGAAAGCAATCTGGAGGCAGTGGATGGAGAACATCTGGGTAAAGTTCCACAACCTACCTGATTACAGGTGTTAATATCCACACCATTCTTCAAGTGGTCTAAGGCTTTTTCCAGATTCCCGGATCTTGCCGCTCGCAAAAAGCTGGTCGCGGCATCGGCCTTGGAGAGAGGAGAGGAGAGAAATGGTCAGCGGTGCACCTCCACAGGGAACGATTTCCACATTAAGGGGCCACCACCCAAGAAGGCTCGTTTCCACGTTATGGTCTTCTTTGCCATTCGTGGCGTCGGGAACAGAAGTTACGTATCCCAACTAAACAGCAATTTAGGAGGCGGCATCATGACACTTAAATAAAGGCCAGGGTTACCTTAATAGGGGAGACTGCGGTGGCTCAGTGGTTAAGAAGCTTGCCTTGTTAGTTGGAAGGTTGGCAAGTTGGCAGTTCAAGACCGGAGTATTGCATGACAGAATGAGCACCTGTCTCTGTCCCAGCTCGAAAGCAAGAAATTGCAAGTAGATAAATAGGGACCACTTCTGCGGGGAAAAAGATCTTGGGGACATGAAAGGATCCTCTGAGCGGAGTTCCTCCAGCAAAAATCCTTTTAACCCAGAAAGCACCTTTGGGTGCTTCTAACGTGATAAAAAAAATCATAAAAGGGATATGCCTGCATCAAATCCCCTAGCTTGCCTTCCATAGGTAAAGGTCAAGGTCTTCCTTGTTCAAAAGCAAGTCGTATCTAACTCTAGGGTTCATTGCTCCTTTCCTTTAGCTGTCTGCATGTGCAGACATTTCCATGCTCATGTGGCAGGCAGGACTAAAATCTGGAGTGCATGGAATGCTGTTACCTTCCCCAGCGAAGCGGTACATATTTATCTACTTGTAATTTCTTGCTTTCCGACTGCCAGGTTGGCCAGAGCTGGGACAGACAATGGGAGCTCACTCTGTCACGCGTCACTCGGGTCTTGAACTTCTGACCTGCCAACCTTCCAGTCGTCAAGTTCAGAATCTTAACCACTAAGCCGCCGCAGTGCCTTTGCCTTCCATAACAAGTGGCAAAAATGAATCTTATGTGCCAACACCCTTCAATGCCCTGTTTCTTCAACCCCTTCTCATTGGGTTTTTCTGGCAAATGAAACTCTCGACGTACGGAGAAAAGCGAAAGCATGCCAGATATTACAAGGGGGGGGGCATATGAACGGCTTATTTTCAATGTCAGCTCCAAGATAGTTTGCCAGGTAGAGCAGTGGTTGCCCCCCTTCCCAAATCTCACTTGAGTCAAGGTGAATAATATCCCAAGCCAGCCAAGTCCCTTTGGCCGGCGAGACAGGCTGTTCCATGAGCCCATCTATCCCTGGCAGTCAAACTATGTCACCAATAAATTAACCAGTAATGTGTTGCCCTGGTGGCACGGCAGCTAAACCGCTCTCCTGCGACCAAAAGGTTGTGAGTTCCATCCTGACCAGGGCTCAAGGTTGTCTCAGCCTTCCATCCTTCTGAGGTCGGTAAACTGAGGACCGAGCATGTTGGGGGCAAAACGCTAATTAACTCGTGAACTGTCCTGAAAGAGCTCTCAGTGCTATGGGGGCCATATCGAAATGTGATTGCTTTGCTTTTGCCTTGTTCATACCGGTCCAAATCTGAACCCACGGGCTGAAAACTACAGAACAGGGGATTCTCAATGTTTTGGCACCGTGGGCCAGACCGCACACCCTCAGACAGCTAAGCGGGCTGGACATGTGGTTCTCGCTGCTGTAAAACGCATCATGGCTGCCATACATGCGTTTATGGCAGCAGCGGGTGCATTTATGGCATGTTTCCGCCGTTTCCGCCACTTCCATCAGCGGTGGTGGCGGCAGTGTTTGCTGTGGGAGCGAGGGTGGCGGGCCGCATGAAATGGTGTCATGGGCCAGGTCCGGCCCACGGGCCATCGGTTGCGATCCTCTGCTATAGAAGATAGCATTCCTGACTGGCCAACCTATCTAATTTTCCGCCTCCCCCTCTAGGGTAATAAATTCTCCAGGGAACGGAAAGAACAATGCATTACAGCAGCCGCTGGGATGGTCCTCAGCTTCTTAAACTGACTTACGTAAGAGATCAGGGAGAAACGCCTGCCATTCTGTTAATGAGAACAGGGGAAGGGGGTGTGTGTCGGCGGGTGTGATTAGAGAAGATCAAAAGACACCAGTGAAGAGCGAGCAAATTCTGTCCTCGCCAAGATTTTCCCTCCTCCCAGGAACCCATCGTGGGTCTCATCGCACGTGATGTAGTTATGTGATGGCAGCAACATATCTAGACAACCATGCTTCAGTTGGATATCTGATCCAGTTTAAGCCAGGTGATATTCATCATTGTCATCATATCGCATTTCACATCAAGTTGATGCTGACTTATGGGGACCCTTATGTGCAGATTTCTAAGCAGAGAATGGTGATAGCTCAAGTATGCTGAACTGGACGGCCGGAAGGTCAGCAGGTCAGCAGTGCGAGACCAAAGTACTGGATGATGGAGTGAGCTCCCGTCTCTGTCTCAGCTCCTGCCATCCTCGTAGTTCAAAAGCAAGACATTGCAAGTAGATAAATAGGGACCACTTCAGCGGAAAGGTAAACAGTGTTCTGGGTACTCTGGTGTTTAGTCATGCTTGCCACATGTTCACAGAAATATCTGCAGGCACAGACGGCGCGATGGCTCTTTGGCGCATAAACAGAGATGAGCACTGAATCCTAGAATCAGGTACGACTGGCTTTTGAGCAAGGGCGACCTTTAACTTGACCTAAGTAGAGGATACACAGAAGTGCTCTACCATTCCTTTCCTCTAGGGGGACCACTGGGACCACTATGCAGCTTGCCCAAGGCTACCTAGAATGCCTCTTCTCCCTGGAAGCACAGAGGGGAGAAATTGAACTCCAAACCATTGGCTCCGCAGCCAAATTAGGTCAAGGAAAAGTCGTATCTGACTCTAGGGGTTGGTGCTCATCTATGTTTAAAGCCAAAGAGCCAGCGCTGCCTCCATCTGCAGACATTTCCATGGCCATGACAAGATACCGGAGCGTACAAAACACTGCTACCTTTCCCGCCAATGCAGTACCTATTTATCCATTTGCAATTTTCTTGCTTTCTAACGGCTCAGTTTTCAGAAGCTGTGTGGCAGACAACAGGCGTTCACTCCATCATGCAGCACTCGGGTCTTGAACTGCTGACCTGTCCACCTTCCGGTCGTCCAGTTCAGCATCTTAACCGCTAAGCCAACACACCCCGCACCCCCACTTAGCTTAGCCCAGGCTAAACAGACCAGACGGCAAAACTTGCACGAGCCTTCAGGAATGGAAAACACACACATACACACCGCCACTTTTCCGGCCGTACACTTCTCGGAAGGAAAGCAGCGGAGGCAGGTGGCCGAGAAAGGGGGGCGGCCGGGACGCTTGGGCTATAATTAGCCAGGGGCTTTCCTAAGCGGGACCCTGGGCTGGACTAGGAGGAAGGCCTGGAGTCCGAAAGTAAAGAAGCCGACAGCAAGCAGAGAAGGGAGATTTCTGGGTCAGGGTCCAACTTCCTTCCAAGTAGCCCAAACAGGTTTCCCTTATTTACTCCTCCCTCTCCATAATTTGGACACTCTACGTCATACATATATATGTTTCCCCAAGCGGTGTTTGCAAATTTCTCCTCCTCGGTGTTGCCTCGATATTTACTTTCTGCTGTGAAAAGTCTTTCCCTTCCTGTGGGCTTTGATTCTTGTGATGGTTTGTTTTTAAAAGTGTGGTTGTTGGGAAAATGGATGGCTTGGTGAGGTTTCTTTTCGACAGCGCACGTTGCGCTTGAGGTGAAGTGTGACTGGCTCGTAAATGAACCCAAAAAATGAAAGTGGAAAGGTGACGGAAAGCTTTACAGCAGGGGTGCCCAAACTACAGCCCATGGGTCGGATATGGCCCCCGGTGCCGATTCATCCGGACCATGAAGTCCTCATTGCTCCCGGAAGCAGAGATAAAATGTGCCCATACGGGCGCATTTTACTTCCACTTCTGGGAGCATCAAGGGCTTTGTGGGGTGGATGAATTGGTACTGAGGGCCGGATCCAGCCCACAGGCCATGGTGACCAGCCCCCTGACCATATGTCCAGACCACGGCCCAAAAAGATTGGGCATCCCTGCTTTACATGGTGTAAAAAGACAGTTGGGGGGAACCCAGAGTCTCGTATGAAGGAGCCGGTCTTCCTCCCCTCAGACACACAAAGTTCAGCCATCCCACCGCCCAAAAGATAGGGCCGGCCCTGCCGTTAGACGGAATGAGGCAGCTGACTGAGACAGAGAAATTTTAGGTTTCATAAAAGAGCTGAACTTAGTTAAGATGCTGAACTCGGCAAATGGAAGGTCGTTAGGTCAGCCGTTCAAGACCCGAGTGCTGTGTGACAGAGTGAGCATCTGTCATCTGTCCTGGCTCCTGGTAATAATAATAATTTTGTGTCAGAGATTACTCTGGGTTGAAAGGATTCTTGCTGGAGAAACCCCACTCAGGGGACGCCCAAATGAGGCTCCTTTCATGTCCCCAAGTGCAGCCCTCGGTTATCGAAACCCGACCTTCCAGTCTCCAAGCTCAGCATCTTAACCACTGAGCCACCGGGGAAGCTGCCTGGCTCCTGTTAACCTAGCAGTTCGAAAGCAAGAAATTGCAAGTAGATAAATAGGTACTGCTTCGGCAGGAAAGGTAACAGCATTCCGAAAGCCAGACACATTCCGGCTCTAGAGTCCAGTGCTCATTTTTGTTTACAGCCAAAGAGCCAGTGCTGTCTGTGTTTGCAGACTTTTCTGTGGTCATGTGGCAGGCACAACTAGAAATTGGAGCCAGTACAACAATTTTTACTACCCACTCTGTGGGCGGGGTATGGTGGGCGTGGCCAGGGGGAAAGCCCTGCATTGCACCTGAATTACAACTACCATACTTTATTTCAAAACTTGGATGGGCAGAGGGGCCAGCTGGAATTTCTGCTACCAGTTCTGCTGAACTGGGGTGAACCCGCTGAATCCCACCACTGATTGGAGCACATGGAATGTTACCTTTCCCACCAAAGCAGGACCTATTTATCTACTTGCAACTTCTTGCTTTCGAACTGCCAGTCTCCTCCAAAACAACGGCAACATCTCAAAGCACACCATCACGGCCTCCAGCTTGCAAATCACACACCTACAACCAGGCCAGGGGGTACCCCTGGCCCATAGGAGCCACACAACCACACATGTTCCAACACCCATAATCAAACGATGTCAGACGCTGGAATCAAACTGAGGCCCAATTCAGGCCACAAGCACACAATATTGGAAAGGTAGGAAAGCAAAGGGGGAATGGAGGAAGCGTCGGCATTATCTACTCACAGAAGCATCCGGAACCGGCTTGCCCTGTAGCGCTGCCATGTTCCAGAGCCTGAGCCGAAACCCGAGACCTCTCTCTTAATCTCTCCCCTTCCGTCCGTCCTTCCTTCGCTGTTCCCAAGGCTTTGGACGCACCAGATCTTTGCACTACATCCTGTCTAAAAATACAGGCTCTTCGTTTCCCCTCTTTGCCGGCGAAGCCACGGCAAAATGAGCCAGAAGCTAATGGAATCTGTTCTTTAGCTCCTCGCCCCATCGTCAGGTCAGGCAGTGATATTTAATAGCTCTTCGCCCGTCGCGGCAACAAGCTGCCGGATGCCAACCCACTCGGGCCGGAGGACCCACAGCTGCCAGGGCGGTAGGCAGGAGAAAGAGGTGGCAAACACCCCAGGGAGCAGAGGGCAAAAGTCCAAGTCGTGTGGCCACCTCAGTGGTCCCCAACCATCCATTAATGATGTGCCTCCCTCATCAATTAAGAAGGGCCAGATTCTAGTAGAGCCAGATTTGAGTTACTAGACTCCATGAATAAAGATGGGCCTTTCCACCACTTACCATCTCATGAAAGAACATGCTTATGTGGTTCTCCAGATATTGAAAATATCTCTCATATTTTATTCAATATTAGATTTAAATACCTTGCATCCCTATTGGGGGGTGGGGGAACAACTTTTTGGGACTCTAATCACAAACTGCCCTATCTCCTCTTGGGTTCTAACATGCACATCATATGCAGAACTGCCAAGCTCATGATTTTTATTTATTTATTTTTATTTCTTTATTAATCGCATTTATATCCTGCCCTCATCCAAAGGCTCAGGGCAGCTTACAAAATTAAAAAAAACCACAATTAAAACAGATTTAAACACATTAAAAGGTTAAAAAAATTAAAAGTTAAAAAATTAAAAAGTTAAGCAAATAATTAAGGCAATGACTAAAAGAATCCAATATATCAATCAAATTGTGGTACCCTGCAAGGGAGATTCACTTATTTAACTATAGATATGCATAATTGTATTCACGCACCTTCTCCAGCTTACATTCCTTTTAAAAGTAGCTCAGGTATGTACATACCTGCATTGTATTGTATTGTATTGTATTGTATTGTATTGTATTGTATTGTATTGTATTGTATTGTATTGTATTGTATTGTATTGTATTGTATTGTATTGTATTGTATTGGATTGGATTGGATTGGATTGGATTGGATTGGATTGGATTGGATCAGATCGGATCGTATTGGATTTCATTGCACTCCATTGTATTGCACAGATTTTAATTCTTCTGCTATGTTATTGATAAGGTTGTAAGATTAATCAATTAATAAACATTCATTCATTCATTCATTCATTCATTCATTCATTCATTCATTAAGGAGTTTTTAAGGGGGACCAAACTTGTTTCACATGTGTGGAATCGCTCCGTATTAGCCCTGAGCGTCTCTGCAGCAGGGTATGCTGCTCCGGTATGGAGCACATCCACACATGCAAAACAGGTTGCTACCACAATGAAGCCATGCGTATAGCGACAGGATGCCTCAAAGCTACACCAGTTGAGAAAATATACCTTCTGGTATGGCTTCACCTAAGATAAGGAGAGAAGTAGCAGCAGATGCTGAGAGAACTAAACAAGAGAATGACGTCCTCTGGATGGAGATGAGCCTCAAGTCCACTGGTTCAGATCCAGGAGGAGCTTTATGGCAAGAACAAACATTCTTGAGGGTACACAAGAGCAAAACCAAATTAGAAGATGGAGGAAGGAGCTCATTGGACAAGGAAGAACATTAAAGGAGAAGATGGATGAGGAACTCAGCCTCCCCTACATCATTTGGAGGACCCTCAATAGGCTGAGTGTTGGAGTGCCTCAATGCAAGACCAACAGGCTCAAGTGGGGGCTGATGGTGGGCAACAGCATGATTGTGGAGAGATGCAAAATCTGACTCATTTGCTGGTCTGCCGATGACTGCCAGAAACATGGACCAATGGGGACTTAAGTTTGGCCAACAACAAAGCCAAGAAAGTGGCTTCATTTTGGCACTCCAGGTTTTGATCAGGACACAAAAGAAGAAGGAAAGGAGACCAGAAGGACATACGAGATGGCAATGACAAGTGGTTTGCCCTTCTGTCAGGGCCATCCCGAGACACTTTGACACCTGAGGCAGAGGAGATTGGCTCTACTGGCAGTTCAAGTCCCGACTCCCCAGGGGCAGACTGGGACCCCACCTATGAAAATCCCCAGAAAACCTTCCTGGAAGTTATGCCCGGGAATATCAGAGCCCTAGCATCGCTTTTCCTTATTTTGGGGTCTCTGCCTATTTATAAGGGGGGCCCTGAGTCACTTGTGGGGCAGAGAGATGAAGCTGTGATGCCAAGGATTGCACATCTGGGAACCAGCCACTGATGCCCTCCTCCCCAATCTGCTGCCTGAGGCCTCAGAAACAAAACAACAAATAAAAATCGCAAAGCACTCAAGAGTATTGACTCTTGGATCCAGGGAGCTTTAAACCTGGAGGGCGATGAAAAGATTAAACTAGAAGCAGATGACATGTTTGAGACAATTTGGCACCACTTCTGTGAACTAAATATGGAATAAAATAAATTTGCCAACAACAACTAGAATGAACCGATGGGGTTCACTTTTTTCTGGTTCCCTTTTCCCATCCGGAGTGAGATCATCTGTCCCAGCTCTTGTCAACCTAGCAGTTCAAAAGCAAGAAATTGCAAGTAGATAAAGAGGTATCACTTTGGTGGGAAAGTAACAGCATTCTGGTGCCTAGTCAGGCCTGCCCCCCACCCACCCATCCCGGGATGCCAATGTTATAAGTGTGTGTGACATTGTTGCCCCTCCTGAAAAATATTTGTGTCCCCACCCCCCATCTAGAATCCTGGCTACGGCCCTGGTTAAATGTAATTGTGGCCAGTAACTAGTTACCTTCCAATTCCAGGGTCAGCACATATCTTATTATTTCAATAACATTCTCTGTTGAGAGACAGGGGCCCGGTAGTTCCATCGTTAGAAAATGGCTCTTTCATTTGGAGAATTACTTTAAGGGACTGCAGAGCTCAGAAACCTTAGTTATTTGGCTAAGGAGTTCTTGGCTAATCGTCATGATGGTCGCCAATGTTCAGAATCAGATACGGCACAAGGAGGAGGAGGAGATCTTGAGGGAAACAGGGAACTTTTCCAACCCCTGTTTTCATCTGGGGAGGAATTGGTTGCTGCACCAACCTTTCTTAGCTTCATGCAGGTTTTCCTGAAACCTGGAGAATTCAACTCTTCCCTCTAATGGTGAAAGAGCATCTCTACAACGCAGACTCCCTTTCTTCCCCTGCCCTGTCGCATTGCAAAGTGCCATCCCATCCCTGGGCCAAGATTTGATGGCTTCCTGCACTGCAGGTTGTTTCCTGGAGGTAAATCTTGCATGGTTGTTTCTTTTCCTCTCCTTTGCTGGGAAAAAACTCAATTTCTCCTGCAGATCTCAGTCAATTTCTGCAACTTATTTCCCACATCAGCAGAAATGAAAGAAACCAGTTCTGAGGCTAAACGAGAGGCAAAAGGAGGCTCCGCTTGTTTCTCATAACATTAAAATGCTTTGGGGTCTATAGAGGAGCAGGAGTAAGGCAGGCAGGCAGGCAGATGGACAGAGAGACAGACATTCATCGACTGAAGATAGTCAAGCAGAAGGGAAAATAACTAGTGCGAAAATAACGGAAGGCAAGCAAATACATTTATAAAGACTTCCTTTCCCTTCCCCTAATCAAGTCTGGTCAGGTTATCCTGCTCTGGTCTTAGAGTAGACCCTACTATCAGCGACTCAGTGTTGATCGTCAGGCAGCAGTTAACTAACCTGGCAACCCTGAGGACAAACGGCCTTGGGTGGGGAAGTCCAAAGGGAAAGGTGAGGGTCCCCAAGTGGATTCGGTTCCACTTGAACCCATCTTGATGGAGGGCGGCAGCTTCATCCATCCTGGCTTGAGGATGATGAAGAAGATCTTGTGTGCCAAAAGGGCTCAGGACCAGAAAGTGACTCATAGAACTGGCTCTGCGGTACTGGTGTCACACTGTGATGCGGAAGGCAGATGAAAGGCCACTAAATTACATCGTTCCCAGGACAGTCTTCACGGATGATCGTCATGATGATCGCCAGCATTTGGAATCGGATTTAATCCACTTGGGGGTCATCGCCCCTTCCTGTGTATTTTGACTCCCAAGGCTGCTTGAGTTACTTGCAGTAGGGTCTACTGCATTGAGTTACTTGCAGTAGGGTCTACTATAACACCATACCAGGATACCCTGCCCAGACTGTAGCCCTTTAGCATTGCAACACCCAACAAATGAAAACAATGGAGAAGAAAGAGCTCTCCGTGGTGCTGAACCCATTTGAGAGTTTGGCTTCACCAAGTTGGAGGCACTTTACAGACGGGGTTCTCAACCTACTTCAGCTCCGGGCTGGACCACGACCCCTCAGACAGCTGAGTGGGCCGGTTTGGTTGTGTGTGTGTGTCCCCCCCCCCCCCGTAAATGCCGCTGTAAAATGCATCCATGGCTGTTGTAAATGTGTTTACGATGGCCTGCTGGCTCATTTACGGCTGTTGTAAACATGTTTACAACAGCCGTAAATGGGTCCATGCCCAATTCTGGTGGCAGCTGTGGTGGCTGCAGCGAGGTCAGAGACCAGATTATTTGGCACCATGGGCCACATCCGGCCCATAAGCCATAGGCTGAGCACTCCTGTTCTACAGGGTGCAGAAGAAAACCCACTGCAGACACGCCTTCTCCCTAGCATCAGAACCCCTGGATTCTCCTAGTTGTCATGGACTTCTGAGCGTTGCAATCCCACAACATCTGGAAGGACTTGCTTTGTCATTCCTTGGCTGTGGCTCGCTCCACACCACGTGGCAGTTGCCTGCCGTTTCCAGGGCAGGGGAGCCAATTGGCGGCACAATCTGTGAGCGGTTCCTTTCCAAATAAGTTAGGTGCAGTGCAGTGACCAACCCAACAGGGTTTTCTCCCAAACTCTTGGCATCCAGTCCTGTTTCCATCCTTTCCAAAGCCTCCTTCTAGCAACTTTCATGGAATATATATATATATATATTTAATACATCTTAAATGAGCCAGCCAGCTCAAAGATCTGGTGGCAGAGAAGGACTGTTTCCAGTAACTAACTCCCTTGCTGCAGTTTGACACAAATACTGAAGTGGTTCAGGCAGAGAAGTGGAGGGGGAAACGGAGCTTTAAAAATAACTGGCCTTCTAGAGGACAATGTGCTAAAACAGAGAGAAGTGGCTGAGGTCAAGATCTAAGGATTGACATATCAGTGCAGGAGTTCTTCACCTTTTTAAGCCCAGGGCTGGGTCAGGCTCCCTCAGACCACTTCGGGGCCTGGACGGCCATCTAGGGCTCAGTGCTCATCTCCGTTTATAGGGAAAGAGCCAACACTGTCTGCGTCCGCAGACGTTTCCATGGACATGCGGCAGGCATGCCTACACACTGGCGTGCACAGAATGCTGTTTACCTTCCCACTAAAGTGGTCCCGATTTATCTACCTGCAGTTTCCTGCTTTTGACCTGCTAGGTTGGCAGGAGGTGGGTCAGAGACAGGAGCTCATTCCGTCATGCAGTACCCGGGTCTCAAACTGCTGACCTGCCGACCTTCCAGTAGTCATGTTGGGGGCTTCTGATTACCATATATACAGAATTTCTAAGGCCCAAAAATGAGCCCCCAAAAGGGGACACAGTTTATACTCGAGTCAACGACCATGAGGGTCCCAAAACCGTGCCAGATTGAGATGCGCCAACAATTTAATTAATTTTACCATATTTTCATTTATTTTGATTATTGAAACCCACTAGCAGCTGCTGCATTTCCCACCCTCAGTTTATACTCAGGTCAATCTATTTTCCTGGGTTTTCAGGTCAAAATTAGGTACCTCGGATTATATTTGGGTCAGCTTATATTCGAGTATATATGGTGTGTCTATTAATTTTTGCACTAAAGCAATATTTAACGGCTTGAAAAGGACGTTATGATGGCAGGACCTCGCCGCCGCCGCCACCCTTAGAATTTGCCTGTGGCCAGAGTGGAGAGGCTGTTATAGTATTGTATTGTATTGTAGTATAATATTATATGCTGTTTTTGTAGATTGAATTTTGTATATTGTATTGTGAATTTGTTCTGTATATTGTTTAATTATCATGTGAGCCACCCTGAGTTGGGTTCCCTGAGTGCGAAAATTAAATTAAATTAAATTAAATTGTTGTATATTACTGGAACTGCAGTGGCTCAAGTGGCTAAGATGCTGACTAGGACGCGGAAGGTCAGCAGTTCGATTCCCGAGTACTGGAGGACAGAATGAGCTCCAGTCTTTGTCCCAGCTCCTGCCAACCTAGCAGTTTGAAAGCAAGACATTGCAAGTAGATCAATAGGGACCACTTCAGTGGGAAGGTAACAGTGTTCCGTGTCTAGTCATGCCTGCCACATGACCATGGAAACGTCTGCAGAAGCAGATAGCACTGGCTCTTCGGCTTTGAAACAAAGATGAGCACTGAACCCTAGAGTCGGATACGACTGGCTTTCGAGCAAGGGAAACCTTTACCTTTACTATATTACTGAGGACCACCTGTTGGTCCTCATTTGGTTTTAAGTGTGTGGCTCAGTGGTTAAGAAGCTCGCCTTGTTAGCTGGAAGGCCGGGAAGTCGGCAGTTCAAAACCTGGGTACTGCATGATGGTTTGAGCTCCTGTCTCTGTCCGAGCTCTTAGGGATATGAAAGGAGCCTCATTCGGGCGTCCCCTGTGCGGAGTCTCTCCCGCAAAAATCCTTTCAACCCAGAATAATTCTCGATGCTAAATTGTAATTAGTTTGTTTTTTGGTTTGGGATGGAGGTTATTTTTGTGCCTACGTGTTTAGATGCCTCCTCACTGTTTCGACAAGGCTGGCTCTCTGCTTAGCCCTCTTGACGCAGAAAGCACAACACGCTGGAGCTCAGTCTAATCTCTCTTAAACACAGACTGGTGCGCATTCAGAAGACAGCCAGGGGCCGGTTAATCTACGAGTAGCAGCCGGTTCGCCGGTTCTGAGATCAATGGCATTTTTTTGGAGTGGAAAACGCACCCTCCAATACAAGGCATCCCTCCCCCAGCCCAACACCTTCCAGGTTTCAGCTCCCACCAACTACAGCCTGCAGTGGATGATGGAGGTTGTGATTCAAGCATAGCTCAAGGGCAGAGAAGCTGAGGGAGGCGAGATGAGTGGTAAATACTGATAGCATCCACAGACACACCCCAAGAGTGACTCTCCACCCTCCTTGGGACCTATTTTATACTCCTAAAGCAGGGGTGCCCAAACTTTCCGGGCCATGGGCCGGTCACATGGTTCAGTGGGCCAGTCACGTGGTTTCTCCCACCAGAAGCAGAAGTAAAATGTGCCTTGCTGAAGCAAGCTGAAGGTACCAGAGCTTTGCAACATATTTAATCCATCCACCTTTAAGGTGCTGCATGCCTTTTGGCCGCAAACGACTCCAGAGGTGCCACTGGCAATCCTGGCTGGATAGAACAAGCAACCCAAGGTGCTCTGGAGGCGACGACACAGTAGTAGCCTGTGGTGAGGATACAACGGGACACGTTCTGGATCAATCCCAGAGCCTGGCGATATTTTTCCAGGCCCAACAACATGCTTAAGAAAGAGCCTCTCGTGAAACTGAGGCATGTCAGAGCCGAGTGAGGGCTTCTCAGAAGTGTCAAAAGCTACATGGGCACCTCCGTCAGGTTCTCTTGAGGCAGGGCTCCCCAAACTATGGCCTATGGGCCAGATCTCTCTCTCTCTCTCTCTCTCTCTCTCTCTCTCTCTCTCTCACTCACTCACTCACACACACACACACACACACACACACACACACACACACACACACACACACACACACACACACACACACACACACACACACACACTAATTCATCCAGTCCATGCTTCCCTCATAGTTTCCACTCCCAGGAGCAATATGGGGAGCATGGGCCGAATGAAGTGGTGTTGGGGGCCAGATCTGGCCCACACACCATAGTTCGGGTACCCCTGGTTTAAGCAGAGAAAATGGCAGCTTAAAATCTATCTCATCCTGTTGAAAAACAGATTGTAAGGTGCATTTTACCTCTGCTTCCGGTGGGAGGAACCACGTGACCGGCCCACTGAGCCACATAGCCGGCCCACTGAACCGCGTGACTGGCCCATGGCCCGAAAAGTTTTGACACCCCATCTTCAGGCTTCTGACCAAACCCTGCACTGCATCAAAACCAATTGACCAGCCACATCAACAACAATACGTATATATTTTTCTGTTTTCAGATTCTAACCATGCTCTTCTTTAATGCTTTTCAGAATTTTTACCTGACGCGTCCAAGCAAAATGTTCCAGCTTCTCCTATGTCTGGCCAAGGGCCAGAAGAAAAATTATCCTACTGCTGCTTTTTTTTCCATTAACAGAGTCAAGTAAATGACTCTCTCTCTCTCTCTCTCTCTCTCTCTCTCTCTCTCTCTCTCTCTCTCTCTCTCTCACACACACACACACACACACACACACACACACACACACACACACACACACACACATAAGGAAGGTTTGCTGGACTTGGCAGAGAAGGGAAGGAAGACTGGGTTCTCCAACCACCCCACCCATCTACTTTATCACTGTCCTCAGCTGCACGTAGATCCAGGGTAGAGAATAACTGATCCTCAAAGTATTTTGGACAACAATTCCCATCACCTAGCTTCTGCAGTTGGAAATTTTTATTTTTTAGGCTAAAACTGTCAAGCCCTTTTCTTGCAGCCAAGAGATGCTGGAAGATGATGTTGGAAGGAAGGAAGGAAGGAAGGAAAAAGATGAGACAGATTTAAAAGAATAAGTACATCAGAACAAATTCAGTAAGGCAGGCTTACTGTATGTCAACGGCAGACTGTCCAGTTTATAAGGAACCCTTTCTCTAAAAGCAAATAAAATCCGCTTATTGCAACAAATCTCGGGATATTTTGCAACGCCGAGAGAAGGCCTCTCTGCACCATTGGGTGCCTGGAAAATAGAAATGCTTCATTGGCTCTGGGTTTTAGTCTCAAAACATTATATTTTGGGTACAACAGTATCCAGAATCCCCCCCTTGCTAGTGTGGCTATTACGGTTTGTCCAGAAAAAGAACTTTTCCTGGGGTCTGTTTACAAGCATAATTCAAAGTGGAGATTTTGAAAGCTCAAGTTGACTACTGAGTTGACTATATGACTAGGACTTGCCATATGACTTAAGTCCAGGCTCTCTGAAAGACTACATTCTCCCACTTGACCGGCCCCGATTTTCCTTAAGCATTAATTCCTTAGGAGCAACCTTACTTTCTGTTCCAACATGGTAAGACGTGGCCTTCCTAGTTGAAGCTCCCAATTTTCCACCTTTTTTTTTTTTTAGAAAGACAAAGATATTTCCACAAAGACCTTCTAGTTTAGATAGATTTTCAGTGTTGAAGTTGACCCACAGCTGGAGTGGATTTATACCTGTTGGGGGGCTGCTCCATACATCCTTCAAATGTGCTTTTTATCTCATCGTTTTAGCTGTTCTGTGTGTTCTTTCTAAACTTGGTTTTAATGTACTTTATAAAATAAACTCTTAGAGAAATAGCTGCCTCCCTCTCCGACTTGAATAGCCACAAACTGTAAAACAAAGAAGCCCGAACCCTTGCTTGGGCCTCACCACTTTCATGGCAAACTTCACAGCTGTTCGGCCCTGATAAGAGGTTTTTCGACTAGACAGGGGTGTGTCCTGTACTCTGGTGAAATTTTGAGAACTTCGCGGAACAAAACCACTGAGGAACAAACTTTGGGCACCTTTGGAAACCACCGTTTGCAAACAACCCTGATGACCTCCAGAGGTGTTGGATTAAAACACCCATCCTCCACAGTCACCGAGCAGCACTGGTTGAGAGGATGGCGAGTGGAGACTAAAATATCTGGAGGAGGGAACCAGATTGAGGAGGGGCTTGAAGATCTGAACACCTCTGAAGGTCTACAGTTCTCAGAATGACATAAACATACCTTAGAGGTCATCTATACCAATCGCTTGTTCAGTGCACAAACCTCATGTCTCCAGCAATCTTGATAATTGGCCATAAAGCCTCTACTTCAGCTATTTGTCTCATTCCGCCTAACAACAGAGCCGGTCTTGACAAGTGGAAACCAGGAGAGGAACCAGTATCAAAGCAGATATGATAGAGGGTTCCCCAACTTCTACCTGAACGCCTCCAGTGTTGGAGCGCTCACCATCTCCCAAGGTCATGGGCTCCGTTGTCTTACTGCTCTAACAGTTAAGAAGTTACTCCTGATATCCTGCCTATATCTGGCTTCCTGTTGTTTCACACTATTGTTAACTGCCCTCCTTTCTGGTTTCAGAAAGCTGATTCCCTCTAATGAAGGGGTTCCCAACCTACGACCCATGGGCCGAACATGGCTCAAAGCACCATTTCATGTGGCCCGCTGCCGCCACATCAGGAAGTGAAAATGGGCATGTTTACGGCAGCCGTAAAACACACCCGCATGCGTAAACACGATTACGTCGGCCGTAAATGCTCTTGTGGCTGTTGTAAACGCGGAATCAGGTACATGTACTTCTGCTTCCGGGGGATGTGGTCCAGCCTGCTCAGCTGTCAGGGAGGGGGCATGGCCAGGCCTGTGGTGTAAAAAGGTTTGCTGCCCCCCTGCTCTAATGGCTTGGAGAAAGCCTGCTAACACAGCGTAAAACCTAAACATCTGCTCCGACTCAGCATTTTTTTTTAAACCTGACAGGAGCCAGAGATGTTCACACCTGTCTGGCCTACATATTCTGGACCGAAAAAGGCTCCAAGCAGGAAAGCTGTCTGCCTAAATCTATGCAAGCAAGCAAAGCAATTCCACTTGTCTACCACCCCATAGCGCTTCGTGCACTCTCTGGCCAGTTCACAAGTTGATTAGCATTTTTGCCCCCAACATACTGGGTCCTTATTTTACTGATCTTAGAAGGATAGGAGGCTGAGTCAACCTCGAGCCCTGGCCAGGTTCAAACTCACAACTTTTTTGGTTGCAGGACAGCAGTTTAACCGCTGCGCCCCCAGGCAAGAGACAATTCTGACCAGGCAGGCAACGACCATCCATAAGGACTCTGGAACAGGAGGCATGAAACCCTTTCCTGACACCATTTCCTACCTGTCTGGTGTGCAGGTAGACCCATGGGACTATCTCAAAAGATCCACGTGCCTGGGATTTGCAGCCAAACCAGCTCAAGGATGCTTCACACTAAAGCCGTGATGGCAAACCTTGGCACTCCAGCCGTTCTTGGACTTCAATTCCCAGAAGCCCAAGTCCCTGTGAAGCCACATGTACGTTGGAGTAAACCCATATGTGTGGATTCACTTGGGCTTCTGGGAATTGAAGTCCAAGAACAGCTGGAGTGCCAAGGTTGGCCATCACTGCACTAAAGCATTGTGGGACTACAACTTCCAGAATCCTCTGGGCAGAACCCAGGAGGTTCTGCTTCACCAGCAAGGGAAACAGAAGAGGTTCGTGGCTTGCCTCATAGCACATATCCTCGTTGATATTTAATAACAATCACGAGAAGGCGGTGGTAATATCAAATCATCCCTGAACTCTCAATCTCTGACTTCACAACCAGATGTCTAAACCACTGGACTAGCCAGCCAGTCAATTTATATGTACAGATGCAAAATTTGCACTTACAAATAATTTAAGGTGGACAATGATGTGATCAAATCCCCTCTTGAACCTGCTGACCAGGCAGGTGAGTTAAGTGGGGGGTCCCCTATCTACCTTCTTATGGGTCATAATCTTTAAATCAGATTTGACCTGGAAAGCTCTTCAAATGGAAAAGGTGATTTGACCCATGGCCTCCCTAAAAACTCAAAACGTAAAATGATCATCAAAACCATGAAGTGGCTGAATAAGGCATTAAAAATGTTCAGGTATGAAGGTGGGTAAAGGTAAAGGTCGCCCTTGCTCAAAAGCCAGTCGTATCCAACTCTAGGGTTCAGTGCTCATCTCTATTTATAGCCAAAGACCCAGCACTGTCTGCGTATGCAGATGTTTCCGTGAACATGCGGCAGGCATGCCTAGACACCGGAGTGCACAGAACGCTGTTTACCTTCCCACCGAAGTGGTCCCTATTTATCTACTTGCATTTTCTTGCTCTCAAACTGCTAGCTTAGCAGGAGCTGGGACATAGACGGGAGCTCTTTCCGTTGTGTAGTACTCGGGTTTTGAACTGCCGACCTTCTGCCTTCCAGTCAGGGTCTTAACCACTTGAGCCTAATAATAATCAAAGCAACTCAACTTGAAAGGTCTAATGCCTACCCACAGATATAATAATTTAGTATCAGAAATTATCCTGGGTTGAAAGGGCAGGATTTGTTCCCCATCATCCTAGAGCCCAAAGTCCAGCCAGTAGGCCGGATCCAGCTCCCAACATCAATTTGTCAATTTTAATTTTTTTAACAGTTTTAAATTTTAGGTTTTTAGGCAGTGTTTGTGTTTTTATTGTGGTGTTTCTTATGACTTGTAAACCGCCCTGAGTCACCTCGGTGAGAAACGCAGTGGATAAATATGAATGAATGAATAAATAAATAAATAAATTCATCCAGCCCACGCCACCCTTGTCGCTCCCAGAAGCGGAAGCAAAACGTGCCTGTACGGCTACATCATAATGGGCTCTAACTACAGGAAGCCAGATCTAAGCTAAATATCAGCAAAAACATCTTAACCATTAGAGCAGTAGGGAAGTGGAACTAATGACCATGAGAGGTGGTGAGCACTCCAACACTGGAAGCGTTCAAGAGAGAATTGGAAAGCAACCCTCTGTCCAATCTGCTTCGATTTGGATTCCTGCATTGAGCAGTGGCAGCATTTGGACTCCATGACTTAAGATGCCCCTTCTTCCAACACAGTTATTCTACGATTCTACCAAGCTGTCCTTCGAAGAGATGCCTTCTCCAAGGAACCTCCACTTCGTTGTAGCCCTGCCTCTCTGATCCAAAATAACAGACCCTCAGAAGACAAAATCTCAGATACTCACATGCCAGGGCCACTCGAAACAGGCCATTTTGATCACTTGTTCCGGGGGAACTTGTTCCTTACGCCCCAGAGGGCACCGGAGAGAAAGTGGGTTTCCATAGATTGGTTCTGCAGTAGCAAGGGTTGGTCTTGGCTCTTATCACTACAAAGGGGAACATTTTATCCCCTCGCCCCTGTCTGCACAGGACGGGAGGGGCTCACACTCTGGGAGTGTAAGATATCGAGGGCAAAGACCCAGCTCAGCTCATGGCTTTCCTCAGAGCAAGCACGCAGGGCCCTTATCGCCAAAGCACAGTCCGAGGGAACGTGATGCGGCTGGACTATGAAAGCTAAGAAGGTCTATGTAGGGTTGGAATCTAGACAGCATCTGGATCCACTGGGAAAGAGACGTACTGGGTTTCTACATCCCAAGGTGAAAGACAAGCAGGATATAAATGCACTAGTAAAGAGAGAAGAAGGAAGCTGGGGCAAATTATCCTGCTCTGGTCATAGAGTTGACCCTACTACCTGCCAGCAACTCAATGCCGATCATCAGATGGCGGTTAACTAACCCCACAACCCTGAGGACTAACGGCTTTGGGTGGCCTTGGGTGGCCTTGGGTGGCCTTGGGTGGCCTTGGGTGGCCAAGTCCACAGGGAAGGGTGATGGTCCCTAAATGGATTAAATCCCACTTGAACCCATCTTGATGGAGGGCAGCAGCTTCATCCATCCTGGCCTGGAGATGATGATGAGGACTTTGTATGCCAAAAGGGCTCAGGACCTGACAGTGGCTTGTGGAACTGGACCAGTGGTACTATGGGTGTCATGCTGCGATGCGGAAGACAAATGGAAGGCCACTGCTTTACAGGGTTCCCAGGACATTCTTCATGGCCGATCGCCATGATGAGAGCCAATATTCAGAATCAGATATGGCACTTGAAGAAGAAAAATGAAGGGTGGAGACTAGAACTTCCTAGCTAATTGTGTTAACCGGTAGAAAAGTGGAAGAAGATTCCAGAAACATAGATCACACAAGAAGCCTTTTTTCCAAGCTCCTTTCCTTGGGGACTTAAACTTTATAAAGGAACCCTGTGTGCATTTTCCCCATGAGGACTAGAAGTTTCATCTGAAATTAAAATGCACCTTGTCAGGATTCCAGAGACAGAAATGTGGGTTCTGGGATCCTTAGCATCGTCGATGTGGCAAAAGCATCTCTATGCTGCCTGAATATAGGGTTCAAGATTTAATTCAGTAGAGAATTCCACAGGGCCGTTTGTGGCCTGTTCCCAACATTCAACAAACTGAACAACAAAATATGAGCCCACCACAATGGGGCAAATTTTCACAAAGTGGAATCGCAAAACTAGGAGTGGAATAGATTTAATCTTCAAAGCAAAAGGAGCTTATATGGTGGGCTTAGAAAATGTTAAATAAAATAAAATGCCCACAGAAATGATTGAAACTATTCTCTGCTTTCACAAGGGGGGGGGGGGAGAGAGAGACACACATTCTGTGAAAGGAAAGGGGATTTAGACTAGATATTCATGGGAGAGAGGGAAAAGGAAACGACAGGCGAAGATTAAGATGCATCAAAAAGTCTGAAGCTGCTTCCTTTCTGAAGGATGATATTCACTCCTTAAGGTTTTCTAAGATGGGATGGAGTCATAGCAGGCTATTATAGCTCTTTTAAAGTTTGGGGTAAAACTAGGAAGGGATTCATTACTCCACTAAACCACCAGCTGCTATCATTGGGTGAGTACCAAAGGTTCTTAACCTTTAAGCCATGGGCCAAACCATACCCCCTTAGACAGCTCAGCGGGCTGGACTGGTGTCGTCCCCCCCCCCCGGCCATAAATGCTGCCGTAAAATGTGTCTGTGGCAGTCATAAACGTGTTTAAAACAGCTGCTGGTGCATTTACATTTGCTTCTGCTTCCGGAGGTGGCAGTGTGGGCCACATGAAATGGTGCTGCGGGCTAGGGCTAGCCCACAGGCTGTAGGTCGAGAACCCCTGCATTAGACTGTAGCTCCCATTTTCTGGAGGAAACCCCCCTGGGTCCATCTTTGGATTTTTTCCCATCAATCAGTACATACAATTTTGCCTAGTTCAGAAAACAGTTTCTTCTCTCTGAAAGAAGCCACCGTTCCTCACTCAGGAAATTCTAGGAACAGCTTTCCTGTACATCTAAAGGGCACCAGGATGGGCAAAACAGAATGAGTTATATCACTTTAGGTGGGGGAATCTGCTTTTGAAGAAAGGATCGAGGCGGGTGGATGTCTAAAGCATCATCAGACACTGGCTTAACAGAAGGGGTCAACAGCTCTCCCTTCCTTTCCCTTTTCCAAACAAAAACAGCAAACTTTTTAAAACTCCACAAACAACCCATTCCCTGCTTCACTGGCCAAAACTGAATTACATCTTGAACTTGGAAAAGGTTTTTTTAATGGCCTGCAGTTTCCAGAACTGCCATCCAGAGGTTTGGTTCAAAAGTCAGACCTCCTGCTGATCAGGGCTTCTGGGAACTGAAGTTCAAGAACAGCTGGAGTGCCAAGGTTCGCCATCACTGGTCTAAACCATGTTCTTTTGCATTGTGTGATCAGACACAGCTCTTTCCTCATTGTTTATCTTAGTAAATAACCAAAGAATGCATTCCTGCTTTTAAAACATATTAACCCTCAGGGGTTAAGATGCTGAGCTTGACGACCAGAAGGTCAGCAAGTCAGCAGTTTGAGTGAGCTCCTGTCTCTGTCCCAGCTCCTGCCAACCTAGCAGTTCAAAAGCAAGAAATTGCAAGTAGATAAATAGGTACCACTTCAGCGGGAAAGGTAGCAGCATTCCATGCACTCTGGTGCCTAGTCTGAGATTGGCCATGACTCAAAGACGGCTTAATTTATTTATTTATTTTATTTATTTATTAAAATTTGATACCCCGCCCCAATCGGGAGGACCCGACTCTGGGCGGCTTACATCCTAATAAAAGCAAAACAAAACCCAAACACTCAGTTAAAACATCAGGATTAAAAATTATCAGAAATTTAAAAACAAGAACAGAAACTACACCCCAGTAATCCCCAATCCAACTCAGGAAGGCAGTCCTTATATGAGCCACTTGGTATGGGAACCCACGCTCCCGGGTCCCCACACCTGATCTGCCAGCCAGGTTTTCACGCCCTTCCGGAAGGGCAAGAGCTCTGTCTGCAGGCGCAGTTCGGTGGGCAGGAGGTTCCAGAGGGTCGGGGCGGATACGGAGAAGGCTCTCCTCCTCGTACTGGCGAGGTGCGCCTCTCTCGCTGAAGGGACAGCAAGGGAGCCTCTCCGATCCGCCCTGGTGGGCCGGACAGATGTTCTTGGGGTGACGCGGTCTCTTAGGTATCCTGGCCCACTACCATATAGGGCTTTAAAGGTAATAACCAGCACCTTGAATTGCACCCGGAGACATACTGGCAACCAGTGCAGCTCCCGGAGCAGCGGCGAAGCACGAGCATAGCGCCCACACCCCACCACTACCCGGGCCGCCGCATTCTGGACCAACTGGAGTCTCCGGATGGTCATCAGGGGCAGCCCCATGTAGAGCGCATTACAGTAATCAAGTCTGGAGGTGACCAACGCATGTGTGACCGTGAGCAAGGCATCCCGGTCTAGGAGTGGGCGTAACTGGCGTATTACACGAAGTTGTGCAAAAGCCCTCCTGGCCACGGCTGCCACCTGCTCTTCGAACAGTAGCCGTGAGTCCAGGAGGACCCCCAGATTACGCACCGGGTCTGTTTGGGGCAGGACTGCCCCATCCAGAACCAAAGATGGCAGCTCCTTTGTTAACACAGGACCCCTTACCCACAGCCACTCAGTCTTGCCGGGATTCAGCTGTAGCCCGTTGTCCCCCATCCAGACCTTAACAGCCTTCAGACACCTGGAAAGGACTTCCACCGCACCGCTTGGGTCCCCACGGGCAGAGATGTATAACTGGGTATCATCAGCATACTGATGATACCTTACCCCGTGGGAACGGATGATCTCACCCAGCGGCTTCATATAGATGTTGAATAGGAGAGGAGAAAGTACCAAGCCCTGAGGCACCCCATATTGCAGGGGCCTAGGGCTGGACTTCTCCTTCTCCAGGCACACCGACTGGGTCCTGCCCCTCAGGAATGAGGCAAACCAGGACAACACTGTGCCCTGGATCCCCAGACCCTGGAGCCTACCCAGAAGGATGCCATGATCGACTGTATCAAAAGCCGCTGAGAGATCGAGAAGAGCAAGGACAGACGGTTCCCCTCCGTCCCGCTCTCTCCAGAGATCATCCACCAAAGCGACTAGTGCGGTTTCGGTACCATATCCGGGCCTGAATCCTGACTGAAACGGGTCCAGATAATCCGCTTCATCCAGGACTCCCTGCAACTGCTGCGCCACATCCTTTTCCAAAACCTTACCTAAAAAAGGTAGGTTGGACACTGGACGGTAGTTGGAAATTTCGGAGAACACGTAATATTTCGGAGAACACGTCATGCCACCTCAGCCCAGCACACGACTCTGTTCCAGTGCAGGCGCTGAAGCAGCGGCTATCACAGACAAGAGTTCCGGTGTAGAAAAGTTCCTTTTTTGGCCCACACGTGACAGGTCGTGGGCCACGTGGACTAGACCATTCTGAAGCACGCAAGCTAAAAAAAGCAACTTTCTTACATTTCAGTCTTCCATTGCTCTGCATGGCTCCATGTGCAGAATAGGCTGGCAATGGGACATGCTTTACACAGCTACTTGATACCCACTATGGTTCTGAGGCTGGCCAGCCACTTCCGATTTAGGAGAAGCTCTCCCTCACTTGAAAGCCAGTCCTATATGACTCTAGGATTCGGTGCTCATCTCCATTTACAGCCAACACCGTATGCGTCTGCAGACATTCCCATGAACGTGTGGAAGGCATGCCTAGACACCGGAGCGCACAGAACGCTGTTTACCTTCCTACAGAAGTGGTCCCTATTTATCTACTTGCAATGTATTGCTTTTGAACTGCTAGGTCGGCAAGAGCTGGGACAGAGACAGGAGCTCACTCCATCATGCAGTACCCAGGAATTGAACTCTGACCTTCCAGTCAGCGAGTTCCAACATACGGCCACTTTAATGGAGTTCTCAAGATATAAGGAGATGTTCAAGGAGCCAGTGTCATGGTTTCTCAACCTTGGACCCCCAGATGTTCTAGGACCTCAATCCCCAGAAGTCTTGACTAGCCTGGGGGCTCAAGGTTGAAAAACCCTGGATTATACTATCACCCCTTTCCATGACTGAGCAGGGATTTGAACCCGTGTCTCCTGGGTCCTAGTGGGGTCAAACTGTCCATGCAACTGCAAATCTGCATCCTTGATTCAGGACACAGGGGAAGGTTTTTGGTTTGGCAGGGAACGAAGACGCACATCTCTAGGGTTTGGTGCTTTGGGAAGAGATGGCAATACAGTATTCTCTTTGGAATAGTTTCAGATCACACAGTGCCATCTTGCGGTCACTTTACCACTGCCACAGATGCTGCCGTTCCAGGGGTGCCCAAACTTTTTGGGCCGTGGGCCGTGCATGTGATTCAGGGGCCTGGTCACTATGTTCGGGGGGGGGTCCAGATCCAGCCCCAATGCCAATTCATCTGGTCAACGAAGCCCACGTCGCTCATGGAAGCGGAAGTAAAATGCGTGTAAGGGCGTGTATTACTTCTGCTTCCGGGAGCAGTGCAGGCTTCGCAGGCCAGATGAATTGGCATTGGGGGACGGATCCGGCCAACAGGATGCAGTTTGGGCACCCCTGAGTTAGAGGGAGATGGTGATTTGAGATTGTAAATTCTGAGATGGAGAATTAAACTCCTGACATTAACGACCCTCCACATCCCTTATTAACACAGTGATGAGGCTTCCTTTATGGACTTGATCTATCTAAGCCAGTGGTTTCCAATGTGGGGGCCCTGCCCCGCCGTGAGACTTCAATTCCCAGAAGCCTAAGTCAGTACATTGGCTGATAAGTGCTTTAGGGAACTGAATTAGGCTTCTGGGAACTAAAGTCCAAAAACCCAAAGTTGGGAAACATGGATCTAAGCCAACAGTGTGATGTGGCTATAGAAAAGGCAAATGCTATTTCAGTCATGTAGTACTAGGGTTTCGAACTGCTGACCTGCTGACTTTCCAGTCATCAGGTTCAGCATCTTAACCACCGAGTCAGGCTAGTCACACTCTATTCAGCTCTAGTCAGACCACATCTAGAGTACTGTGTTCAATTCTGGGCACCACACATCAATTCAGGGTTCTTGACTGCTGTTCTAGATTCAGGTCCTTCTTAGGTTTTGAGCACTGGGTCCTTCGTGGCCAGGTCCCCTAAGATCGTAAAGCTCAAACAATTGAATGCTGCTGCTGCTTCTTGTACCGTATCTGATTCCGAATATTGGTGATCACCATAGCAATCAGCTATGAAGACTGTCCTGAGAATATAATGCAGTGGCCTTTCATCTGCCTTCTGCATCGCAGTGTGACACCCATAGTACCACTGATCCAGCTCTAGCAAGTCACTTTCTGGTCCTGAGCCCTTTTGACACACAAAGTCCTCCTCCTCAGCGCCAGACCAGGAAGGATGAAGCTGCTGCCTTCAATTTCAAGAAGGATTCAATCCACTTCCCTGTGGACTTTGACACCCAAGGCTGCTAGTCCTCAGGTTGATCAGGTTAGTTAATTGCAGAGGCACTGGAAGTATGGTCTACTCTATTACTATCGCGGGATAATTTGGCCAGACTTTCTGACACACGCTAAAGCAGGGGTGGCTAATCTTAGCACGCCAGCTGTTCTTGTACTTCAATTGCCACAACTCTAAGTCCTCACACCCACTGATCAGGGCTTCACCACCGCTGGGTTAAAGCCTGGCAGACCAAGGCAGAATTTTGCACCTCTCCGTGGTGCTGAAATCCACTTGTAAAGGAGATCCAGTCCTCTGCAGAGCACTGATCAAGTTCAGTCTAGGATATGGAGCAGATTTGCTGTCCTTGTGAAACTGGAGTCACCAACCTCTCTAAGTTTCCTCTTTCTCTCACTTTTCATGGAAACTCAACTCTTCTGTCTTGCATGAGGGCTCTCTCTGAAGCATTAAGCCACATGGCCTTCCTTTGAAGACAGGGGTTAAACTGCTGTACTGCAGCCACAACACTGTGAGTTTGATCCTGACCATGGATCAAGGTTGACTCAATCATCCATCCTTCTGAGGTTGGTAAAATGACTATCCAGCATGTGTGTGTGCTAACTAACTTGTGAACCGCCCACAGAGTGCACTAAGCGCTATGGGGCAAGGTATAGACGTGTGATTTCTAATTGCAATTGCCTATTGGCCACTGCAGTGGCTCAAGAGGCTAAGATGCTGACTGGAAGGCAGGAGGTCAGCAGTTCGATTCCCGAGTACTGCAGGACAGAATGAGCTCCCGTCTTTGTCCCAGCTCCTGCCAACCTAGAAGTTCTAAAGCAAGAAAGTGCAAGTAGATAAACAGAGACCAGTACAATGGGAAGGTAAAGAGCATGTCATGCACTCCGGTGTCTAGTCATGCCTGCCACATGGCCATGGAAACGTCTGCAGACGCAGACAGCGCTGGCTCTTCGGCTTTGAAACAGAGATGAGCACTGAACCCTAGAGTCGGATACGACTGGCTTTTGAGCAAGGGAAACCTTTACCTATCAGGAGATTAGTCTCTTACCCACATAGCATTTCTTGCAAAACCAGCAAACCCCGTGCATTAAATCTGCTTGTGCAGAAATTGGGAAGAGTGAGCTTCATTCTAACGTCCCTTTTGAGCGGAGGCTGCCAACACAATATAAACAGCAAAAATATTACATTTCAGGTTTTCATTTGCCTTCTGGCCTGTTCTGAGCAAGCAAAAGCACATCGCTCTGTCAACACCATCATGTAACACAATGCATCTTCCCAAGAGGGAGTTCAGAATAAGAGCGCTCCTTCTGACCAGCACTAGAAACCCCAATAACCATCGGTCACCCCACAAGCAAGACTTTAGGGCAGGGGTTCTCAAACTAAGGCCTGTGGGCCAAATCTGGCCTCTGACACCATTTCATGTGCCCCCACCCCACCCCTCCAAGGGCATTTGAGAAACAAAATGGCCACCACCGTTTGGAGCTATTGAGACAAAATGGCCACCCCCATTGTGTAGGCAGGGTAAAATGGCCATCCAGCCCTCGAAGGGTACTGGGAGAGTGTGACCTGGCCCCTGGCTTGAAAAGGTTGGGGACCCCTGCTTTAGGGGCTCACAAAGACCCTTCGATCCCACCTCCACAGCCTAGCAAACTTTGCTGTGCTTAAAATAACTGGGGCCATATATGAGTCCAACTGGTCAGTCCAGCATCCACAAAAGACCCACAGAGTTCTCCAACTGCCTTTTCCCCTAAGAGCTACATGGCAACCCTCTGGGGTTGTTCTCCGTGGCTCCTGTCCATGGCTGGCAAGCCATAACACGGTCAAAAGCCAGCACCTGGCACAGAATAGGCAAAAGGCATGCTGGAACTGAAGCAAAAACCCTCGAGAGAATGTAAATGGCAGATGAGCCACAATGGACAGAGCCAGCTCTGGGATCTGGCTGGGAGAAGTGGCGCGTGGATGTACATGGATGCAGTAAACAGCGCATGGAAACTTTCCTTTGTGAACAACCAAACCCTGAGTCCTGTGGTCAACACGGCTTGGAGTTGTTCCCTTAAGAAAGCCATTTTCCCACTTCAAAGCAGACCTTCTTTGACTTCTTTCTTCCCCCAAAAGGCTTATAATTAGTAATTCCATCACTGATGTTTCCTTGAAACAATGGGGAATAGTGGTTACAGTGGTTTCCGTCAAAGTTAGCATTCTTTAACTTTTATATGGACTGCAACTTGCAGCTCTCTAAGGGCTGATAGAAACCATAGTCCAAAATATCCAGAGGGCATACGGTTGAGCAAGGCTGGACTTGATACTTTGGACTACAGTACCCATTGGCCCCCAGTTTAGGCCCTGGGGGCGATGGGAGCTGTACTCCAACATTCTGGGATTGCTTCCATCCTTCTGATTTTTTTGGAATAGTTAGTCTGTGGTTCAGGCATCTCAGAAAACAAAACAAAACAAAATAAACAAAAAAAAATAAATAAAAAACAGTAGCACTTAAAGTCTAACTGCTATATTTTTATTGTTAACTTTCGTGGATCAAGTCCACTTCATCAGACAAAGAATGAAACTTACAGGCATGTTCTGTATATACCAAATTCAGGGGCTCAAAGGGAGAAGGGGTGTAGTCAAGCAAGATGACAGACAAGCGAGCACAAGATTGCAGTTTCACCCAGCCATTAGCAACAATAGATTATTCAGATAAACTCTAAATGACTCCCTTTCAATCTTAAGGTTGCTGAGTAAGGCCACTACGGTATCTGATCAACTTGTGACTGCATGTCAGGGGGGGGAAACAAACACCTGTACCTGGTTTCTTTCTGTTTTACTAAAGAGAATTGGCAGGAAAGTTGTAATATAAAATCATATAGCAATCTGTGTATCAAATTTGATAATGTCCCAGAAACCCTTAACTAATATTTAGCCCCCTGTGATGGGTATCTAACAGATGGATGTATTTGATTTCTGCTGTCTCTCTTTCAATCCTAGTTTTGTAATTTCTCTGTTCCAGAATTGCAACTTTCAGGTCTTGGATAGAGTGTCCAGTTAGATTGAAGTGGTTTGAGACAGGTTTCTCCGTGTTGCCATTCCGGATATCTGATTTGTGTCCATTAATCCTTTTGTGTAAAGATTGTCCTGTTTGTCAAGTTCTACTTTGTGGTCTCCTGTGAATCCACAAGAACTGACGGCCACAGTGAGAGGAAAGCAAGGGAGATCTAGTGATGGGGAGGGAGTCTTTGAAGCTTTGCCTAAGCAGGTGGGGGTTTGTGGGTAACACTCCCTCTCCCCACATCTGAGCAGTGTTTGTGGCTGCTCCCATGAGTAATTTCCCCTCCTCCCCCCCAGATTGTGCAGCCTCCCTCCCTCTCTGGTTGCAAAACTGATCAATGGATCCGGGCAGGATCAATAGCAGGGGTCAAAGCTAGAAAGGTGGCAGGCTTGGATTCTTTAAGCCTTTGCGCCTAGGACTTCGGAGCGCTTGGAAGGGGAGCCTTCCTTGCAGTATTCAAGGGCTGGAAGGCTCACCCCTAGAAATCCAATTTCTCTCTGATCAATATTCAAGCCACAGGGAAAAGGCCGCATCTTACTCAGCTTTGTACTCACTCTCTGAAGAGAAGTGACAGGCCGGTTGGAAGAGCTTGTGCAGCAAAGATACCCGGAGTGCTGAGAAGAGAATTACCCCAGGCAAGAGGGAAGAAGATGGAAAGGCAAGGGGTGGCCCTAAAAACATACTTGGAAACTAAACCTTCTAAACATGAGTGCATAAAGAAACACAGCTGCAGGTGGTTTACGCTCCATGTGTAAAAGAATTTTTGCACCTGCCTCTAATTTGGTGGTTCCCAACCGTTTTTTGGCCCTGAATCACCTGAGCATCACAAAAATCCTGATTTTCCATACCCCTGCGTGAATTATAATTCTTATTACCGTATATACTCAACTATAAGTTGTCCTGAATATAAATCAAGGTACAGTACCAAATTTGGGCCTCTAAAACTAGGAAAACAGATTGACCCGAGTATAAGTCGGGGGTGGAAAATGCAGCAGCTGTTGTTGAGTTTCAATAATTAAAATAAATGAAAATATGGCAAAATTAATTAATTGAGACATTTGTGTGGGTATGTCTTTGAGTGTTTATGTTGACCCGAGTATAAGTCGAGTCCCAATTTTGGACCTTATTTTGGGGGCTAAATACCCCGACTTATACTCAAGGATATAGGGTATTCAGAAAGTGGACTCCTGTTCACGTGGAGGAAGCCTAAAGGGCCTTTAATGTAGTCTAAACAAGCTTGAATTGCCCCCCTTAAAAATCAAATTGTCCCCCTGTGGGGCATGTGTTCCACTTAGGGAACCCCAGCTCTAAATGTAAAAAGGAAAGTTGGAGATGTAAAGAAAAGATAGGGATGTATTTTCGCTTATGGTGGGATTGTAAGGGTGTAAATAAGAGTTGGATAAATGTGTTTGGACAAATGAATCCAATGTGTTCATTAAAACTGGAAATGTCTCCTAGACTAGCATAGTTAATGGAGTTTGATAATATAAAGGTGGGCAGAAATAAGAAAGAGCTGATGCCTTTTGACAGGTATTATGACAACAGCAACGACTAAGGGACGGCGGTGGCTTAGATGCTGAACTTGACGACGGGAAGGTCGGCAAGCCGGCAGTTCGAGACCCGAGCGTGTACGACCGAGTATGTTTAGATCTGTGTTCCCAGCTCCTGCCAATCTAGCAGTTCGAAAGCAAGAAGTTGCAAGTAGATAAATGGGCACCACTTCGGTGGGAAGGTAGACAGCGTTCTGTGCAGTCTGGTGTCTAGACAAGCCTGCCATGTGCCCACGGAAATGTCTGCAGACACAGACAGTGCTGGCTCTTTGGCTGTAAACAGAGATGAGCACCAGTCCCTAGGGTCAGATATGACTGGCTTTCAAGCAAGGGTGACCTTGACCTTGACCTAAACAGCTACTCAAGTCCTCCAGCTCCTGTGACCAGGCTGGAACAGGGTCAGAGATATCCTGTCTTTTCAGATAATGATGCAGAAACCTCATGTCTCATCTTCCCCCTCTGGCTGCCCTTCCATCTGGCATGATGGAGTTCGCATCTCAGAAGAACCAGCCAGACATTTTGTTACCAATTCAGTTCCGGCAAGCGCATCGTCACCTGAGCCGGAGTTATACACGGCTGCTGTCAGCAGGATTGACTGTTCCTCAAAGCAGGTTAGGAATCTGCACACAGTTGAACAAACTCCCTCTGCACAAACAAATCAAGTTCCAGTGGTGCGCTGCGCATTTTTCCAGCTTTATCGAAGGCCATTCCTCTCCATCTCGCCTTCCAGAGAGCCTTTGAACGCTGCGAAAGAATCTGGTTGTTGTTTTGGGTTGAAGCTAGGAAATTTCACCAGCACTTTGCAAAAACTGGTCGCTAACACACCAATCTCTTGCACCGAGCATGGAGGGAAATCAAAGAAGGAAGGTCAATAAGGGAAAGGTCTTCCTTGCTCGAAAACCAGTTGTATCCAACCCTAGGGTTTGGTGCTCATCTCCGTTTATAGCCAAAGAGCCAATGATTTCTGCATCTGCAGATTATTTCCATGGACATATGGCAGGCATGACTAGACAGCGGAGTGCACAGAATGTTGTTTACCTTCCCACTGGTCCCTATTTATCTACTTGCAGTTTCTTGCTTTCCAGCTGCTAGGCTGGCAGGAAGCTGGGACAGAGACAGGAGCTCACTCTGTTCTGTAGCATACGGGTCTTGAACTGCTGACCTGCCGACCTTCCAGTCGTCAAGTTCAGCCTCTTAACCATAAAGCTACCACAATCCTAAAATCAATAAACAAAGTCCAAAATCCAAGCTGGGGAGGCCTCATTATTGAGCCAAATAAATATAAGAAATGGGAGAAAGGCACTAAATTGTGTGCAGGCTTTTCTGACTCATCTCCAAAACCCCATTGTCGGATATGGGGGCGAAAATAGGCAGGAAAGCAAAACCAGATCTGGAACGCTTCTATGTCTTCCCTTTGTCCCGGGGGATGGGATGGGGGGGGGGACAGTGAGTATCCAAATATCAGTCTCTCGGATGATCTGCCGCTTATACGGAACTGCAGCACAACCCCAAAATTGTTTGTCATTGTTTGTGAGACCATAAAACTCAGCTGTGAGCATCGGCGCAGGGATTAAAATGCTGTCCTGGAAACAAATGGTTTTGAGTTCGATCCTGGCCAGGGCTCAAGGTTGACTCAGCCTTCCATCCTTCCGAGGTCGGTAAACTGAGTCCCAAGTATGTTGGGGGCAATATGCTAATTAATTTGTGAACTGCCCAGAGAGTGCACTAAGGAGCATCATGCGATTGCTTTGCTTCGGCTTGTGACACATTTTCAAGACCATGGGGTTTTCTTTATCACTCTCTTTTACCCCTTCAGATGCAACAGATATGATGATATAAACGTAACTAATGGATAATTAAAATAATTTACACAGAGAGAGAGAGAGAAAGAGAGAGAGTTCAACTTATTCATACTACTGGACATCCTTGTCTATTCAACCATCCAAAACTCTCAGATGTTTTGCCAAACACCGACTGACTGGAAAGCGGCAGGTCAGCAGTTCGATACCCGAGTACTGCACAACGGAAAGAGCCAGGCGTATGGAAAAAGGGGGCGGGGAGAAATTTACATCATTGAAGAGATTGGAAAGGTTACTTTTAGGGTAAACTCCCAGAATTATGGGATATGTAGTCCGAGAAATGAGACAATTCCATGCCTAAGGTAAAGATTTCCTTTGCTCGAAAGCCAGTCATATCCGAATCTAGGGGTCAGTGCTCATCTGTTTCAAAGCCAAAGAGCCAGTGCTGTCTGCTTCTGCAGATGTTTCCATGGTCATGTGGCAGGCATGACTAGACACCGGCGCGCATGGAACGCTGTTTACCTTCCCACTGAAGTGGTCCCTATTGATCTACTTCCAATGTCTTGCTTTCGAACTGCTAGGTTGGCAGGAGCTGGGACAAAGACAGGAGCTCATTCCGTCCTGGAGTACTCAGGAATCGAACTGCTGACCTTCCACCTCCCTGTCAGCGTCTTAGTGACTTGAGCCACTGCAGCCTAATTTTTAAGGGAGGTCAACTCCATGTGCCGGTCGGCCTGCCTAGTTAGAGTAGCTTTTGTGTCCTTATGAAGTGGGAAGGACGCTCATAAGCAAAAGTCACTTCAGGCCAGCCATGACATGTGTAACCAAAACACACCAATTTGATTTCCTTTCATCAGAACTGCGTAGCGCTAGCTCTGGATTTTATTTTTACCTCCTCTTCCTGCAGCTGATAGTGCTTGCAATGAATATTGCCGTGGTCTTAAGATTTTCTGCTTTTGTCTCTTTGGGTTCTTATTGTGTGGTTTTTATTCTGATCTCTTTTACTGCATATGCATTTTACGAGGCGTGATGTCATTTTTCTCTTTACGTATTGTAAGCTGCCCTGAGTGATGCTTGTACCAAAAGGGTCAGGTATAAATGTGGATGGATGGGTGAATTTCACCTCCTGGAACTCTTCAAGGCCTGGGCTGGCTGGGAACTATAGTCCCTGCTCCATCCCCTACAGATAGTTTCCCCCTTGTTTGCATCCATATGAGGCCAGGGCACTCACTGCAGTCTTTGATTTCCCTGACATTTAGGAACAAAGGTGAAGACCTAGAGAGATTTAGGACCCTTGGGTGGCAAAGTCCCCAGGGAAGGATGATGGTCCCCAAGTGGATGAAATGGTCCCACTGGAATCCCTCTTGATGGAGGGCAGCAGCTTCATCCATCCTGGCCTGAAGCCGAGGAGGACTTTGCGTGGCGAAAGGGCTGAGGACCAGAAAGTGACTCGTGGAACTGGATCAGTGGTATTATGGGTGCCATACTGCGATGCGGAAGGCATTATATTCTTAGGACAGTCTTCATGGCTGATCGCCATAATGACTGCCTATGCAGTATTCAGAATCGGAGGAGGAAAGCGGAAGACCAAGAGAGATTGGTACCTTCAGCAAAAGGCTCCCATTGTTTGTAACGCAGGACTCGCACTCTCTACTCAACATCCCTCAGAACCATCCCATCTTACCTACACAACAATCCTGTGAGCTAGGTTCAGCTGGAAGGAAGGGGTTAGGCCTGAGACTGTCCAAAGAGGGGATTTGAACCCAGACCTCTCTCAGCCAGGCATAATAACTCAGGGGAGAACTCCATTCAACCTCGAAGGCTACTTTATCTTTGCCAAACAGAAGCACTTTGCCAGTCTTGCTGCTTTGAAGCCTGCTTTTACCACAAGACACATTAATATTCACACATAATTAAGTCAAGCTGAGGAAATCATATAAGGGGGGCCAGGGGGGCAGAAAGTCCAAGGCTTTCATGTTTGGGTCTCCCCCCCCCCCCGACTTTCTCTTCCATCTATAATTAAAATGCAGAATGCCTCCGGACATTCATTTTTTGGATGGGGAGCCCAAAATGAGAGGGATAAGCTCTACGCTTTTGTGCCATAGGAGTAGAGAGACCCACGAGAAAGCCTTGCCTCGGAAAACATAATCTTAATATATTCAGAGAAAAGGACAGATTTAAAAGGGGGATGGCATCCATGCTCATAAACCCATTTCTTGCATTGCATTATAAAATGTGCTAGGCAAAATACAAACAAAATCCTCCAGATGTTTATATCCAGTAGAATATGGCATTTAAAAAAATACATTTCTAGGTTGCCATCACGAAAGGGAAAGCGGAAATCCCACATCTGCACTGCCGTTCTTCAATAAATCCCTATTTTCGGTGCAAGGGGTGGGCTAACCCTCTTAGGAGCACGGTAGCAAACAGGAAGGAAATCTGAAAGAATGAAGTAGAACCGTTCTCAAACAACACACTACACCAGGGGTAAAATGCACCCATTTTATTTCTGCCTCTAGGAGCGGCAAGGGCGGTGTGGGCCGGATGAATTGACATCGGGGGCTGGATCTGGCCCACCCCAGGGAAAGTGCGGGTGAGTGAGCAATGGGGAGGCCTCTTTTGTGCTCATTCATCCCCTTTCGCAAGTACTCGGGCGTGCGGGTTTGTTTTTGGTCCAGAGTCTAATTGAATTACATAAGATGCCACTGGTTGCAAGGCAGCAAAGCCCCGGAAACTCTTGCTTGGATGCGCCTCGACAAGAACTATGTCGGTACATACTAAGCAATTCTGCGGGGACAGGAGAATACGACCTCCACTAAAGGTGAGGAGGCTCTGGATGTGGGGCTTTCTCCCCGCAAGACAGCGCCTAGCTGTGCTACCTGTCAAAAGGTGTCACGCTAGTCTCTCACCTGCTTTAATAGGTAGATGTTGTTTAGATAACAATGATGATTAACAAATGGAAGGGGATTCCAGCCTCCTTCATGAATTAAATTAATCTTACTTACTTACTTACTTACTTACTTACTTACTTACTTACTTACTTACTTACTTACTTACTTACTTACTTACTTACTTACTTACTTACTTACTTTACTGTTTTTAAGATTTTAAATGTTTTAAATTGATGGATGGGGTTTTAATTGTTATTGCACTTCAGCTGCTTTTCCACCTGTCATTTATTGAATTTTTAGTATGACTTGTTTTAACACTGCAAGCACTACTCAGGATGGCTTACAATACAATTGTAAATGATGTGGCTAATAAGTAAATAAATAAATAAGTTGTTCCAGCTCAGTGGCTTTTCCACTCCAAATAGCATTACATACAAACTTTTTTTTTAAAAAAAGTCACAGAGTTTTATTATTAATGCCTGACGCTATCACGACGTCATCAGGATGGCTTCCAGGAATTACGTACGGCATATCCTCAGCTAGTCAACAGGAAGAAGGACCAGCCAGGAAGCTCCTTTCTTAAGAAGAGCCCGAGGGGCGCAGGAGTTAAACCGCTGTACTGAAGCCAAAACATTGAGAGTTCGATCCTTGCGGGGATCAAGGTTGACTCAGCCTCTACCATCCTTCTGAGGTCAACATGCTGTGGGGGGAAATGCAAATTACCTTGTGAACTGCCCAGAGAGTGAGTGCACTAAGAGCTTTTGTTGTTCAGTCACACAGTCGATTCCGACCCTTTGCGATGACCCCATGGACCACTGTCCGCCAGGCACTTCTGTTCTCCACCCTCCTCCTCAACTCGCTCAGCTCTGTGCCCATTGTCTTTACAATACCATCTAGCCATCTCATCTTGGGCCGCCCCCTTCTTCTTTTACCCTGTAGCACTAAGAGCTACAGGGCCATATATTAAGTCTGATTACTATTGTGAGTCTTCACCCCATCTTAGTCTGCAGTTGGCAAAAGATAGCCCTACAGCAGGAGTTCTCAATCTATGGCTCATGGGCCTGATCTGGCCTGTGGCACTATTACATGTGCCCTGCCACCACTGCCACTGGAAGAGGATGTGTTTACAACTGCTGTAAATGCACCAGTGGCTGTCATAAATGCGCCATAAATGCATCTGCAGCTGTCGTAAACACACCATAAATGCCCCCATGGGTGTCGTAAAAGCATTTATTATAGCCGCGGTCTCATTTTATGGCATTGTTTACGGTGGGGGGACCATCAGTCCAGCCCACTCAGCTGTCTGAAGGGGCATGGTCTGGCCCACAGAGTTAAAAGGCTGAGAATCCCTACCCTACAGATTCTGATGGACCCCCAGAACTCCTCACCACTACTTATGCTTGATTTAGTCACATCACAGCATTGCACAGTGTTTTTGAAATACAGTTAATTATGGATTCATGTGAAATACTGTATAGGTAAAATCCAAAGCAAATTAAAATCTTAAGACTTTGTCTTAGCAAAAATAGGCTACTCTCAGCCATTTACTAGATCTTCTTCTATACACATGATGGGGCATACATTGCATGCACATATGGGACTGCGATGGCTTAGTGGTTAAGACACTAAACTTGATGACTGGAAGGTCAGCAGGTCAGAAGTTCAAGACCCGAGTGCTGCATGACGGAGTGAGATCCCATCGTCTGCCCCGGCTACCGCCAACCTAGCAGTTCAAAAGCAAGAAATTGCAAGTAGATAAATAGGGACCACTTAGGTGGAAAGGGAAACAGTCTTTCGTTCACTCCGGTGCAGATGCAGACAGCGCTGACTGTTTGGTTATAAATAAAGATGAGCCCTGAACCCTAGAGTCAGATATGACTGGCTTTTGAGCAAAGGAGACCTTTCCCTTTAAGTGCTGCATTGATCAAGTTTCTCCACATTCACAGAAAATCTGTCCTGTATCCAAGTAGCCCCATTTTACTAGGTTATTCTTTGATCTTCTGGCTATGCTGCTTAAAGCAGCTCAACAATCTCTGGAGAGCCCATTTTTGTTTTGTTTTTTTCCCATCCCTGACCTAAATATTTGGTGGGAGGAGGAGGAGGAGGAGGAGGAGGAGAAGAAGAAGAAGAAGAAGAAGAAGAAGAAGAAGAAGAAGAAGAAGAAGAAGAAGAAGAAGAAGAAGAGAAATGATCCACTTCTTTTCCTCACTGAACAACCTGGAGTCAAATATTCTCTCTTCCTCAGCATGATCCATCTCAAAGAGTAACTACTGGTAGTTGCAGAGATAAAATAGAGCGAAGAAGAACTATGTAATTGCTCCGTCTGTTGCCTTGAGCGTAGGCAAGACATAAATGAATGCAAAAATATGAAATAAACATTGAGGCAATCTCAGACTGATCTCTTGGGGGAGTTGATCCACCCACTTGAGTGTTTCCCAACCTTTGGTTCTTGGACTTCAGTCCCCAGAAGCCTCAGTCAATTTCCCCAAGGCACTGCTCAGCCAATGTACTGACGTAGGAATCTGGGAATTGGAGTATCCCCTTTGAGGCCTGGGGCCCATGGTGGGAACCACTGCTCTAGATAGCGTCTCCTGAGCCAGCCATCGTCCCACTTCAGAGCCAGGAGAGGAAAGAACAGCCTGACATTCAGAGATGCTGTTAGGATGATTGCAGCAGAGAAACCAGCCCGTCTTCCAGGCCAGTTCGGAGCTTAGGAAACTGACGCTCCGTCATCCGGCGCAGATGGGGATCTGCAGGGGTTCCTCAGCGCTGATATTTCCACCAGACAGGAGAAGGAGAGTCCTGGCAACTGAGGCTTTCTTGCACGCAAACGGGAGTCAGCACGAGCACGCCTGCGTGGATTTGACCCCAAACATGCCAAAGACTTCCTCCAGAAATTCCACACAACTGGGAGTTCAAGATTCAGCATGGGCCGGCAAGGAATGGGACAGATCTAGTCCACCTCTGTGACTGTGGCAGGCGGCGTCTCCTGAGATTAAGTCCGGCTGCTGCTAATCCATTTAAAAGGCATGCCAAATCAAGGCTGCCAAATGCTCAACCAGCCCTCTGATTAGAAGGAGGGAAGCGAGTGTCTTTGATGAGGAATAGGAATTAGTTCCCTGTTTGTAAAGGGGGGAAAACGTACAAGGATCTGATCAGGTCTTCTCCAGCACTAGACTGGGCTACAGGAACCAGTTTTGGCACAGCCGGTGATACATCGATGATGATTCTGGAATGGTCATGTTCCTAACCAGGCCACGGATCTGTGCAGTAGCTCTGTAGGCAATGAATGACAGATCCATTCCCGCGTTTAAGCCGGTTTCTCTCAGCCTTATTTACAGCTGCTTAGGACAGTGGCTTAGTGCTTAAGATGCTGAACTTGACAACTGGAAGGTTGGCAGGTCACCAGGTCATGCCCCGAGTGCTGCATGACGGAGTGAGATCGCATCTATGTCCCAGTTCCTGCCAACCTAGCAGTTCGAAAGCAAGATATTGCAAGGAGATGAATAGGGACCACTTTGGTGGGAAGGCAATCAGCATTCCAAGCGCTCCGGTGTCTAGTCATACCTGCCACATGACCAAGAAAGCATCTGCAGACACAGACAACGCTGGCTATAAACGGAGATAGGCACCGACCCCTAGAGTCAGATACGACTGGCTTTCGAGCAAGGGCATCCTTAACTTTAAGCTTTAATTAAGTTTTTAATTTTTTTAAAGTTTTTAATTTTTTAAGTGTTTTTAAAATTGTTGGAAATCGCCCTGGGTCCCTTTGGGGAGGAGGGCGATAAATAAATATAAATAAATAAATAAATAAATAATAATTAAACTTTACCAGGATGAAACCTGGGATGTTTCACATGCAAACCTTGTACCCTGGATTTCCCCTCCAGGGATTTTAACGATCCAAAATTGCTTATGGGCACACAGTATTGTAAGATATAAAAAAGTGCAACGCCATGAGGACGCCACAGGATTGCAGGATAGAAATGAGCACGTTGCACAGCACTCAAAGGAAAAGGAGTGTGGCTGTTTAAATCAGTAGAATGGGAGAACCTAAATGTCATCTACATAAGAAAGAAGGAACCTCGATGGAGTTTGGCAAGAGCAAAATACTTAGAGATGGGAAGAGGCCGTTTGATCTATGCTCAGGTGCTCTGGAGAGCTAAAAGACAACCACAGCACCTTCAGGCAATTGGGGAGGGAGGGAGGGAGGCTGTAAAACAGCTTCTGCCCATCAAAGGAGCTCCTTCACATCAGCAATTCAGCTTGGGGCTCCCCAGAGTTCTGGTCGAAACCGACACCGTCACTGAGTCACCTCGGCCTCAGTTCGAGCATGTACAAGCAGCGTCGCCCACCTAACCCAGCCAAGTCCAAAGAAGAACCCTTTATGGCGAGGGTTCTCAACCTACGGCCTGCGTGCCAGCCCCAGCCCAGGGCACCATTTCATGTGGTTCACATCGCCGCCGCGTTTCAAACACATTTATAACAGCCATGATTCCATTTCCAAAATGCATTTACAACAGCCGCGGGTTCATTTTATGGCAGCGTTTACGGCGGGGGTGGGCCGAGTCCGGCCTGCTCAGCTGTCTGAGAGGGCATGACCCGGCCCACAGGACCCCTGCTTTACAGAGGGATTTTAGGACAGAAGTGGTGCCCCCTCCGCTTTTGCAGACAAGAAATTCCCAGATTCTTCCTTTTTCCCAAACTACCTTTCAGCTAAAACTACCCCACAGTACAAGAAAAACCTGCTCCGAGGGCTTTGCCAGGGCCGGCCCTGTCGTTAGGCAGACCTGGGCAGCTTCCTTAGAGGCAGCCATTTCAGAATAAAATGGCAGCAAATTGTGATCAATGGAATGCATTGTGCTCGGATATTCACCGGAGAGGACCAGGAGAGGTCCCTGAGGAGTTTTCCGCCTCATAGGCAAAGGTCGCCCTTGCTCGAAAGCCAGTCGTATCCGACTCTAGGGTTCAGTGCTCATCTCTATTTATAGCCACAGAGACAGCACTGTGTGCACTTGCAAACATTTCCATGGACATGTGGCAGGCATGACTAGCCATCGTAGTGAACTTAACACTGTTTACCTTCCCACTGAAGTGGTACCGTATATACTCGACTATAAGTCATTCCGAATATAAGTCGAGGTACCTAATTTGGACCTCTAAAACTAGGAAAATAGACTGACCCAAGTATGTCGGGGGTGGAATATACACCAGCTGCTAGTGAGTTTCAATATTTAAAATACATGAAAATACGGTAACATTGATTAATTTAGACATTTGTGTGGGTATGTTTTTGAGTGTTTACAGTGACCTGAGAACAAGTCAAGTCCCATTTTTGGACCCCATTCTGGGGGCCAAAAAAAAACCCCGACTTATACTCGAGTATATATGGTACCTATTTATCTACTTGCAATTTCTTGCTTTCGAACTGCTAGGTTGGAATATGCTCAAGTAAACTGGCAGATTTTGGAGAGAATACACGGCTTAACTTGCATAAGAGGAAGGAAGAAGTATTTGTTCATTTTTTTGTTGTTCTGCCTCAGGATGAAGAAAAAAAATCTTGCGCTTGTCCTTAAGATCTACAACCGGCTTCCTCAGAATAATAAAAAAACTATGATTCTCAGAATAGACATACTAGAATTGTGGCCTTAAAAAAATAATGTAACTTTGTGTGAACCCATAAGACAAGCTGATGCAATGCAAAACAGAAGGTAGCCTAACCAGAGGTATCTCAAAATCTTTCCTCACTCTCCTATATATTCTGTGCACGCATGAAAGCTCAAATTGCTGAGACATTTGGTTCTGAAGAGAACATGTAGTAAGCAAGTTTTCTGACATAAAATGTGCACAAAACAAGGGAGTTTTTTAAAAAAACATCAAAAATCACCGCTGCCTCCTCTAAACATTAAAGGAAGGTTGGGGCCAGAGTTTTGCTAAGTTAAATTTAGCAAGTCTAGGAAGTTACAGTTCAAAAAAAGAGGATTCTCCCCCCCCCCCAACTAGGTTTCATGGAATAGGAAAAAGTAAAGCAATCACACTTATAGACCATCCCACAGATCAGGGATTCTCAACCTGCAGCCCATGGACCAGATGCGGCCCACAGCACCAATTCATGTGGCCCACCACCACTTCCACCACACCAGGCAATGTCATGTGGTGGAGGGAGGGCAAAATGGCCATCCAGCCCCCGATGCTGTTTGAGGGAGCGTGACCCAACCCCAGGCTTCAAAAGTTTGAGAACTAAACTAACCAACTAACTAACTAACTAACTAACTAACTAACTAACTAAATAAATAAATAAATAAATAACTTTCTTTCTTTCTTTCTTTCTTTCTTTTTCTTCCTTCCTTCCTTCCTTCCTTCCTTTCCTTCCTTCCTTCTTTCCTTCCTTCCTTCCTTCCTTCCTTCCTTCCTTTCTTTCTTTCTTTCTTTCTTTCTTTCTTTCTTTCCTTTCCTTTCCTTTCCTTCCTTCCTTTCTTTCTTCCTTTCTTTCTTTCTTCCTTTCCTTCCTTCCTTCCTTCCTTTCTTTCACATCCTCCTATCGTCACACATACCCACACTTTGCTCTCCACAGTCCAGAAACTGACAGATAACTGAGCGGAAATGCAAAGCCAAATAATTACAAATGACAAAAAAAAAAGCTTTATTTATATCGCCCAATATGTTTCTTTATCCCAAAGTAATAGCATGTCTTCTTTAAAACAGCCTTGCATAGAGTGAAGTTCGGCTTTAAAAAAAAATGATGCACAAACCAATTTGACAAAAGCTGGACTTAAAACAAAAGCTGCAGATGTTGGGGGAGCAGGAGCAGAAAAATTAAAATTAAAAAAAAAACCAACAGAAGAAAGCCTTTCGTCAAACCATCTGGCTGTGCTTAAGTTAAGCGTTAGCAATGTGAGAAAACAGGCCACAGCTAAATCTTGTGGGTCAGTTAGAATACCAGGATCCCAGCTTGCCATGAAGTGACCCAGCCACTATGATCTTGGAGCCATCTCCTGTGGCACACACGAAATGAGACATGCAAGATTTAACGCCGGGACTGCAAAGGACTGCCGCAGTCTTGAGGATATAGACAAGGTGCACCTTCACAGCCAGTCCATTTGACATGGCCTTGTCTGCCTCCATGACCATTGGGAATCAGAGTTCCTCCTCCGCTCTTTTTCCCGTTGGGCCCAGTACGATGGTTTCCAGTGGCATTTCCTCCACTGAGGAGACCATCACCACACCTAAAGGGGCTCATCCGCCCATAGTCGTTGCCAGGTTAGTTAACCCGGTTAATTTGATGACTGGAAGGTCAGCAGTTTGAGACCTGAGTGCTGCGAGATGGAGTGAGTGCACGTTGTCTGTCCTAGCTCCTGCCAACCTAGCAGTTCAAAAACAAGAAACTGCAGGTAGATAAACAGGCATTCAGCATTCCATGCACTCCAGCATCTAATCATGCCTGGCACATGTCCACAGAAACGTCTGCAGATGCAGACAACACTGGCTCTTTGTAAATGGAGATGAGCACCGACCCCTAGAGTTAGACATGACTGCCTTTTGAACAAGGGAGACCCTGACTTTCTGTAATCATATTTTATCTAATGTATTGTACCACATTTAATTTGTGCCTAATCAGTCAATAAAGGATGCTGGAAACATATGAGAGGGACTAGGTAGGTCAGTGACTGCCAACCTTGGCACTCCAGGTGTTCTTGGGCCGCAATTCCCAGAAGCCCAAGTCGGCACTCCTGCTGATCAGGGGCTTCTGGGAATTGAAGTTGAAGAACAGCTGGAGTGCCAAGGCTGGCCATCAGTGAGATCGGCTGATCCTCCCCTGGGGGAGCAAGTGTGATCATTGCTTGCTGCAGGCTTCTCATGCGTTTGCCACCATCCTCTCCTCGGCCCCAGTTCGGTCTTTGCGAGAGCAGGCAAGCAAAGGGAAGATCCGGCAGAGGAAACCGGCTGGTTTCCTCCCAGCCTCCTGACAATGCCCCGGCCGGCGATACCAGAGGAGAGGTGCCGCTGCAGTAGACACGCGCATCCCCCACCTCCTGCAACCTCTTGCACCAATTTCACACTGCAGTGCTCAGCTCCCCACAGAGGCGGCTGGCCTGGGCCATTGCTGGGCGTGACCCCTCAAGGATGCATGCACAACGGACACACAACACACAGAGAGACAGATACAAGGTGGCTCAAACGGCCGCTCCCACTCAGGTGGGCTCCATCCTTTCCCTACCTGGGCATTTTGGCCACTCCTTTCCACTCTATGCCTGCCTCCCCAACTAGACAGACCAGAACCGCAGCACTTTCCCCCTCGCTGGTAGAAAACACACACACACAGCCAAAATTAGCCCCCTGTCTCCGCCACCGATATTTATGGGCCTTGCAATGGTATTCTGCAACTCATCTTTTTCCCCCCCTACATTCACAACGCACATACAGTCAAACGTCGCATAAAGAGCTCCTCGTTTAGAGAGTAACTCGCTTAAAGAGCAGAATTTTCTCTGAATGGTTGCCTCGCTTAACAAATAAAACCAACCAAAAACTCGCTTAACAAATAAATCGGGTTTCACAATCACCCCCACCAGAAATCACAATTGGTCACTTAACAATGGTGTTTCGCTTAAAGAGCAAACTTGCTTAAAGAGCAATCCTGTGGAACACTTTAAGTGAGGTACCACTGTATATACATTTTTATCAGAGCCACTGAAGGAGGCAGAAGCCGAAAACGTTCTCCTGAGATACTTCATCTTGGTTTCATGCTCATAACCTGTATGACGATGGCGATGGCGATGGCGATGGCGATGGCGATGGCGATGGCGATAATAATAATAATAATAATAATAATAATAATAATAATAATAATAATAATAATAATAATAATAATAATAATAATAATAATAATAATAATAATAATAATAATAATAATAGGCTCAAGTGGCTAAGATATTGACTGGGAGGTGGAAGGTCGGCAATTTGATTCCCAATTACTGCAAGACGGAATGAGCTCCCGTCTTTGTCCCAGCTCCTGCCAACTGAGCAGTTTGAAAGCAAGAAAGTGCAAGTAGATCAATAGGGACCACTTCAGTGGGAAGGTAACAGCATTCTGTGCACTCCGGTGTCTAGTCATGCCTGCCGCATGACCACGGAAACGTCTGCAGAAGCAGACAGCACTGGCTCTTTGGCTTTGAAACAGTGACAAGCACTGAACCCTAGAGTCAGATACGACTGGCTTTGGAGCAAGGGAAACCTTTACCTTTACTACTACTACTACTACTACTACTACTACTACTACTACTAATAATAATAATAATAATAATAATAATAATAATAATAATAATAATAATAATAATAATAATAATAATAATAATAATAATAATAATAATAATATCGTGTCAGAAATTATCCCGGGTTGAAAAAAAATTTGCAGCAGAAATTCCGCTCAGGGAATGCTCAAACGAGGCTCCTTTCGTGTCCCCAAGAGCTGGGACAGAGACCGGCACTCAACCTGTCATGCAGTACCCGGGTCTTGAACTGCCGACTTGGCAGCCTTCCAGCTAACAAGGCGAGCTTCTTAACCACTGAGCCACCGCAGCCCCTTGTTCAGTACCTTTCATATATGTGTGTGTGTGTTTTTTCCTAAAGAAATTGGAGGTAGGGCAGTCCATAACCTATTTATGGAGTGATTTATACAATGAAACACAAAAGCAGAAGACTTGGCATACATTGGAACTCATCCTATTGGTTCAGTGGAGGGGTTTTTTTAAAAAACATTTCTTTCCTTCTTATCAATGCGCAGCTGTTTCCAAGAATGGAAGCTCTCCGTTCAGCCCTTTTCTGAGCCAGCTTCACGTCACGGCTTGAAGGCTGCAAGTCAGACCCACGGAAGCCTGGATTGCAAAGCCTATTCTGCGGACTTATCTTTCTGTTTTCCGAAAGGTAGTCAGTCGTGTTAGTCCGTTCCAACAAAGACAAAATCCAAAAGGGCCACGGTCTGACCTCAGGTTGGTCACCCTCAGCTCCTGCCTGCCTAACAGGGTTGTTGTGTGGCTAAAGTAAAGAGGACGCATACGCCCAGTGCCTGAGCCAGAAGGACAGAGAGAAGAGGAGCAAAAATCAAAGAAATGCTACTTCTAGATCGGAACATGCGTGATCAAAAGGACAAGAGGGGCTGCGGTGCCTCAGAGGTTACGAGGCTTGCCCTGTTACCTGGAAGGCCGGCTAGTCGACAGTTCAAGACCCAAGTACTGCAGGATGGTTCAAGAGCCCATTGTCTATCTCAGCTCCTGCCAATCTAGCAGTTCGAAAATTGCAAGTAGATAAATAGGGACCTCTTTGGTGGGGAAAGATCTTTGGGGACATGAAAGGAGACTCATTCGGGCGTCCCCTGAGCAGAGTTCCTCCAGAAAAAATCCTTTCAACCCAGATTATTTTCTGACGCGAAATTAATATTATAAAAGGACAAGAAATGTTGGTGTTTGCAAAAGAGAGATTCGAGCTCATCTTAATGAATCCAATCCCGACAATATTTTTAGAAGGCGGTAAGCCAGTTGTATCCGATCCTAGGGCTCAGTGCTCATCTCCATTTACAGCTAGAGTTAGTGCTGGCTGTGTTTGCAGATGTGTCCGTGGCCATGTGGCAGGCATGACTAAACACCAGAGCACACAGAAGGCTGTTTACCTTCCCTATTTACCTACTTGCAATTTCTTGCTTTCAAACTGCTAGGTCGGCAAGAACTGGGATAGATGGCAGGAGCTCATTCTGTCATGCAGCACTTGGGTCTCGAACCGCTGACCTTCCAGTCATCAAGTTCAGCGTCTTAACCACTTAAGCTACTGCAGTCCCATTATAAAGAGGAAGAGCACATTAAATAGCAATTACAGTTACACACCACCCCGTAGTACTTAGTGCACTTTCTGGGTGGTTCACAACACATTAGCATTTTCACCCCCAACATGCTGAGTACAGTAAAACCTCAGATAACACTAAAACCTGGTTCCACAAGTCTTGGTGTTATACGATTTTTAGTGTTATCCGATGCATGTTAAAATCCTATGGGATCCATACAGATACATTGTAACCACACAGGCTTTAGCGGTTGTTATCTGATGCATCCCATAGGATCTTAATGTTATCCGATGCAATTCTTCCCCCCAGATTGCTTAATGTTATGCGATTTTAGTGTTATTCAATACTAATGTTATCTGAGATATTACTGTATTTATTTACCGATCTCAGAAGGATGTAAAGCTGAGTCGACTTGGAGTCTGCCGGGATTGATCTCTGATCATGAGCAGAGTGTTTAAGCACTCTGCCACAGGGATTCTATAAATCACTACCCTAATTAACCCCAAGTCTCAGCTAAATCTGGAAGGTTTGAACCATTGCTCAGAAAGGTTACTCTTAAAGGCAAAAAACCAAAGCTTAGGTCAGGGATTCTCAACCTGTGGCCCGCCAGCCAGATGTGGCCTACGGCACCATTTCATGCACCCCTGCCCCCCCCCCTCACTGCCTCCACACCAGGAAGTGCCGTGCTCATCCCCATTTACAGCCAATGAGCCAGCGCTGTCTGCATCTGAAGGTGTTTCCGTGGCCATGGGGCAGCCATGACTAGATGCCAGAGCACATGGAACGTTATTACCTTTCCAACGAAATGGTACCTGTTTATCTACTTGCAATTTCTTGCTTTTGAACGTGGCAGGAGCTGGGACCGATAACAGAAGCTGGCTCTGTCGTGCAGCAGCCAGGTCTTGAACTTCTGGCCTGCTGACCTTCCAGTCGTCAAGTTCAGCGTCTTAACCACTAAGCCACCGCAATCCCTAGGCTTAGACCTTGGCAATATCTCTTGTCCTCACTTTTCCCTGCCTGACGGCCCTTTCCCATTCCACTCTTTTTCCAACCCCTCTTACTGCAAGGTTTTATCCAGTCCTATTACCTGTGCTGTTAAATTAGCTCTGTACACCCTAACTCATTCAGACTCCAAACCTGCCCATCAATGGAGGCTGGTACACGAAGGTCAGTGGGGCACTGACTATCCAAGGTACAAAGTCATTGGGGGCAGTGTTAGGCTTCAACAGCTTGGACAACCCTCTAAAGTTTGGATGAAAACCCAGAGTGGATCCACGCACACATACACGCCATATTGGAACCAAGGCTGCTGGTTGCTGTTTTGATTCATACCCAAACATACAGATCCAACCTTATAGCAAGGGGAGAAAATCTCTGGTTTGCGATTTCAGGATGTTGCTTGTGTGTCAAAACATGGGGAAATGGGCTGGTATTTTTTTAAAATCCTTTTTTAATTAAAAAAAGATCAACTGATATAGAATAATGAAATGGCAAATTGCAGCACTGTCATGACTCACCATATTATGTGGGGAATTTTGGGAGATGTAGTCTAAATCGGGGGTGCCTGGCCCGCTGGTCTAAACAGTAACCTTTCCCAAACTCTGTTTGCCAATATTGCTCACAACTTCAGAGAGTACTACGGCATGGTTTGGAAAACAAAGCTGATTAGCAGGATTCAAAAGAAACATCTAATTTTAGCAAGTGACTCACCCACTGGGGTTTTCTGGACTTCAAAGAAGGAGACTCAAGCCATCCGCCCTGTTCAACATTTGTTTCAGTGGCTCATTAACTGATTAAATCTAAATGATGTGCTGGTGGGCGAACCTCCTCTATGGCGAAGGAAATGTGAGATACTTCATAAGGACCTGATCAGAGATTTCTCTTACATCAACCCTACGAGGTAGGCTAGCCTTCTTATGGCCAACTAAGCATGAAGACTAAAGTTTCATGCAACAACATCTGGACTTAGACATTGTCTTTGTTTTGCTGTAGGGGTGGGCAGGTTTAGGTTCTGTAGATGCCTCCATCCTCCATCACCCCGGCTTCACTGGCTAGAACAGTCAGCTCCCTAGTCCAATAATATCTGGATGGCTTCCTCTAACCTACTCCTCATGGCATGACAGATGCCAGCCTTTTGTCTTCTTGTTCTGCCGTATCCAAATCCAAATATAGGCAATCCTCATGGACATGTGGTGCTGGAGGAGAGCTTTGAGAGTCCCCTGGACAGCGAGGAGAACAAATTGGTCAATCTTAGAAGAAATCAACCCTGACTGCTCCATAAGTCAAATAGAAAAGATGAAGCTAAAGTATTTTGGACATCAAATGAGAAGAGAGGATTCACTTGAGAAAGCCTTGATGCTGGGAAAGGTGGAGGGCAAAAGAAGAAGGGGGCGGCCAAAAATGAAATGGCTAGCTGGTATTGTAGAGACAATGGGCACAGAACTGAGCGAGTTGAGGAGGATGGAGGAGGACAGAAGTGCCTGGCGGACAGTGGTCCATGGGGTCGCAAAGGGTCGGAATCGACTGTGCGACTGAACAACAACAACATGGCAATCAGCCATGAAGACTGTCCTGAGGAATTTAATGCAGCGGCCTTCCATTTGCCTTCCGCGTCGTAGTGTGACACCCATAGTATCACTGATCCAGTTCCATTGGTCACTTTCTGGTCCTGAGCCCTTTTGGCACTCAAAGTCCTCATCATCAGCCCCAGGCCAGGATGGATGAAGCTGCTGCCCTCCATCAAGAGGGATTCAAGTGGGATTTAATCCACTTGGGGACCCACACTCTTCCCTGTGGACTTCAACACCCAAGCCACTAGTCCTCAAGATTGTCAGGTTAATTAATCGCTGCTTGACACTCAGCGTTGAGTCACTATCAGTATGGTCTACTCTATTACCTTAGCAGGATAACCTGGCCAATCATAAAGAGGCAATCATAAAGTAAAGCTTCCTGCCCCAAATCGCTTACTATCTAGAACAGCTTCTGAAGAAGTGCCTTTTATACATGCTACGTGACTGTGGCAGCTTAGTGGTTAAAATGCTCAACTTGGCATCTGTAAGGTCAGCAGCTCAGCAATTTGAAACCCGAGTAAGCTGCACGACAAAGTGAGCTGCTGTTGACTGTCCCAGCTCCTGCCAACCTAGCAGTTTGAAAGCAAGAAATTGCAAGCAGATAAATAGGTACCGCTTCGGTGGGGAAGGTATGCAGACACAGACTCTTTGGCTGTAAACAGATATGAGCACTGCACTTTATAGTCAGAGACTACTGGCTTTCAGGCAAAGAGCGCACTGCTTCTTTTACCCCATGGAAGTGAATGGCTCATCCTTCCAGGAAGGGAAAATGGTCTGCTGAGTTTCTGAAAGCGGTGCAGCTTTCTCAGCAAGCAGTGCTCCACGATGGCAGGCCCCTGAAGGAGTGGGTGGATGGGGGGGAAGAAAAGGAGGTATTAGATCAGTGATGGAGAACCTTGGCACTCCAGGTGTTCTTGATCTTCAATTATCAGAAGGCCACATCTCTGTGAATTCACACGAATGGGTTTACTGCATGTACACAGAGAATTGGGCTTCTGGGAATTGAAGTCCAAGAACACCTAGAGTGCCAAGGTTCAGCATCATGGTATTAGATGCTTGCAAAGACCCAGGCTGGGCTGGGCTGCGCTGCCTTTCTGCAGCCCACTAAATTATTCATGGCTTGATGGGCTCCTTTGCCAAGCCAAGGTGACCGAGTGGATTTCAAGAAATTTTATCGGTGAGCTGATTTCTCCAACCTTAGCGGAATCGGGAGGGAGAGGGGAGGAAAAACCAGCACAGGAGAACCCGTCTGTATACAGCGGGGGACAAGACCTTGGGGCATAAACCCCAAATGCCACCCAGAACTAGAGGAGGCCTGCTGGATCCGTGGCTGAAGAGTGAGGCAATTCTTAAGTAAAAGGTCCAGGTCTTCCTTGCTCAAAAGCCAGTCATATCCAACGCTAAGGTACAATGCTCATCTCTGTTTGCAGCCAAAAAAAACAGTGCTGTCTGCATCTGCAGGCCCTTCCATGATCATATGGCAGGCATGAAAAGACAGAACACTGTTACCTTTCCCGCCAAAGGGGTACCTATTCTTGCAACTTCTTGCTTTCGAACTGCTGGGGGAAGATGGCAGGCGCTCGCGCCATCGTGCAGCCCTCGGGGCTCAAACTGCCGACCTGCACACCTTCCGGTCATAAGGTCAGCATCTTAACCATTAAGCCAATATGGACCATTGGGCTTGAGCTTCCAAGCACTGTGTCTGTCTCTGAAATTGGAAGAAGGGAAGGCCAGAGAAATCAGCAAAGATGCTCACTTTAGCAATCAAGGGCTGGATTCATTCCCTAAGCAACCTGCATTGGGGAGGGGGCAGAATGATGGTGATGGTGATGGTGATGGTGGTGATGGTGATGGTGATGGTGATGGTGATGGTGATGGTGATGATGATGATGATGATGATGACCCATAGTTTCAATATCCCTTTCCCTTTTTTAAAAAAAAATTAACCCAGTGTCTCATATAATACAGCTTGGAAAGACTCATCTTTTGTTTCATTTAATCTCCTTATCCCCATGCCAGCATGGCACTGAAAGGATTCTGGGAAATGTAGTCAGAAAAATAAACTTCCCAACATGAGACCAAATTGTTAAGGCGCTGTGATTTTCAGGGGCCTGATTTGCCACTCATTTGCATACCTCCTTGCCCTTTCATGTAACAATGACAGTAGGCTGTTACTTCAAGGTGTAACATGAATGATTATAGGGAAGTGCGTGTAGACTATTTCTATGCCACCCGTCTGCTTTAAATATTAACTGTCAAGGTGGCGGAGAGCAGCTGTAAAACAACGCAAAGAAGGTGCATTAAAAGAACCACAGCAAAATGACGAAAAGGGTGGGGAGGGATGCAGGCAACCACCAATTAAGAGATTAAAAGACAACAGGAGAGACAGGAATTTTGCAAAAGATCGTCTCTTAAACAAAATAGGTAAAGCAGGCAGTGGAGTAAACTGTTGTTTTTACTGCCTGGTTCATATCCTGAATTAAAAGTCCAGTCCGAACCAATTAAAATAATAATTGAATTCCCCGGTGGAGAAAGTATCATGTTCCTAGCGCTGCTTCGTTCATGCTGATGAAGAGAGACAATTCCGGGGGCCTTTCAATTCAGCCTTCATTTGATTTGATTTGGTTTGGTTTGAGGTTTCATCTTTGTTAAGCGAGCTCCCATCTCTGTCCCAGCTCCCGCCAAGCTAGCAGTTCAAAAGCGAAAAAAAATGCAAGTAGATAAATAGATACCACTTGGTGGGAAGGTCAACAGCGTTCCATGCACTCTGGTGCTTAATCATGCCTGCCACATGTCCATGGAAACATCTGCAGATGCAGACAGTGCTGGTTCTTGGGCTATAAACGGAGATGAGCACCGAACCCTAGTGTTGGATATGGCTGGCTTTTGAGCAAGGGCGACCTTTAACTTTACCAATTTCACAAAAGTTCTCGGGGAACCCATCCTGTGGTCAATACCGGGTCCTTTTCCCCTAATGGATAAGACCCCAAATACTCGCATATTTAGCTCGAAGCTCTTACTGACTGTAGCCAAGCCTTGGGCAATACATTTCAATGTTTTAGAATAAGAAAAAAAAAGCCATAGTAATACAAGCACGCAAGGAAGTAAAGTCTGCGGAAGGACATTGAGACGAACTGAAACCCAAACGAGGACAGAACTGGATCCAGTCCCGTGTACCCCTGGCACAAGTCAAATCCTAGAAAGGCCCATTTTCATGAGCCACAAAACAACAGAAGGAAAGTATCAACAGTAGCAGTAGTTCAACTGCTGTCCTTCAACCAAAAGGTTGTGAGTTTGATCCTTGCCGGAGCTTAAGGTTGACTCTGCCTTCCATCCTTCCTAGGTCAGTAGAGAAGTGTAATTGTTTTGCTTTTTGACACCACCTCAGAGCATTTTTGCTTTATCTCAAGAGACCAACCAGTGGCATTTGACAGACTGATGGCTGATCTAAAGGAACAGAGAAAAGAGATGTTTCTGTCTCCATATTTAACAGGATCCCCGGGTGTAAAAGCTGGTGCCGCCAGTCAACTACTAAGCAATGCTGAGGTGATTCGTTGGTGAAAAGACTGGCAGCTGATCCATCAGTTCAGGTATTTTACTTTGATTCAGGTAACGTATTTGCATTGTGCTTCTTTATCACATCACGCAAACCAACTCCGACATCGAATCCTCACCTAATGAAGAAAACGTCTAAGTCCAAGTGCAACTACTAAAATCAGCATGTCTGCTAAAACATGGAATTTTTTTTTAAAGTACAATTGAGTCAAACATGGAAGAACATTTGGGTTCACCAAATCTAAACACACGTCTATCTGTAAATGAGGTACTGTACAAGAAGCAGTTCTAACAGGGAACCTGGACTCTGGATCAGCACCATGGAGAGATCCTCTGAGATCAATTAAGTTGGCCCTTAAAATCAGCCTCCTCTGGTCACCTATCAGAATTGCAACCTTCCATAGGACTGCGGTGGCTTAGTGGTTAAGACGCTGAACTTGACGACTGGAAGGTCGGCAGGCTGAGACCTGAGTGCGACACAATAGAGTGAGCCCTTGTCTCTGTCCCAGCTCCTGCCAACCTAGCCGTTTGAAAGCAAGAAATTGCAAACACTCTAGATAAATAGGTACCACTCTGGTGCTTAATCATGCCTGCCACATGTTAACATCTGCAGAGGCAGACAGCGCTGGCTTTCTGGCTATAAATGGAGAGGAGCACTAAACCCTAGAGTCAGATACAACTGGCTTTGGAGCAAGGGAGACCTTTACCAGCAGTTTGAGACCCAAGTACTGTAAGATGGAATAAGCTCCTGTCTCTGTCCCAGCTCCTGCCAACCTAGCCGTTTGAAAGCAAGAAACTGCAAGTAGATAAATAGGGACCACTTCATTGGGAAGGTAAACAGCATTTCATGCATGCCATCTGGTGTCTAGTCATGCTTGCCACATGTCCACAGAAACATCTGCAAATGCAGACAGCACTGGCTCTTTGGCTATAAATACAGATGAGCACTGAACCCTAGACTCAGATATGACTGACTTCCAAGCAAGGGCGACCTTTATCTTTACTAAAAATAATATAATTGCATTTTATTGGGGGTTTTAGACACCTTCAAGTGTTATATAATTGCACATACAGTGGACATAAAAGGATTTGCCACCCGCGTCTCTTCACCATGAATTACCTTGAATCAGAAGGGATGGAAATCATGCTTGATTCAGAAGGTATGAGAAAAGTCTGTAACTATGCACTGCCACCTTCCTATCTGGCTTAATTCATTTACCACAACTCTTTGGGTGGGTGGAACCTTTCATCTCTAGATCCACGCCGTTCCTTGCCAGAAAGTGATTGAGAAGCAAGAAGGAGAAACCCGGGACTGTAATGCACTCTCCAAATTAACAATGCCATCATACATAATGGGGTTTCCTGCTTCTGCTTTGGCTGCCAAATTAAGGACTGGGGAAACCAGTTCCCAGCGCTTCGTCCTTGCAATATCATATCCGGACTATAAAAATAGATGTGCCAGGGCCCATTCCTAAATGGCATTAAGGCACACCGTCAGACAGCCGTGTTGAGGAAACAGAGGATGGATGTGGTCTGAGAAGACTTTCACCCTTGCGTTTTCCCTTGGCCAGCTTTGGAGAGCCTAAAGCCTAATAAATATAATATGTCTTTCTTTTCCTCCAGAGCCATATCTGATACCAAATATCGTCTCGCCTCAAGATTGTCCTGGGACCAATATAATGCAATGGCTTTCTATTTGCCGTCTTCGTCGCACCGTCACACCCCTACCACTGGTCCAGTTCTGCAAGTCATTTTCTGGTTCTGAGCCCTTTTGGCACACAAAGTCCTCCTCAGCCCGAGGCCAAGACTGATGAAGCTGATGCCTTCTATCATGATGGATTCAAGTGATGATGGTTCCAATTGACTTGGGGACCATCACTCTTCCCTATGAATTTTGCCATCCAAGACTGTTAGTCCTCTGGGTTGTCAGGTTAGTTAACTGTTGCCTGACAATTGGTGTTGAGTCACTGGAAGAGCAGGATAATCTTACTAGACTGGCAAATATAATATAATATAATATAATATAATATAATATAATATAATATAATATAATATAATATAATATAATATAATATAATATAATATAATATAATATAATATAATATAATATAATATAATATAATATAATATAATATAACATAATGCAATGCAATGCAACATAATGTAACGTAATGCAACGCAACGCAATGCAATGCAATACACATACTGTATATACTCAAGTATAAATCTAGTTTTTTAGCACCCCAAATGAGGTCCAAAAAGTGGACTCTATTTATACTCAGGTCAAAGACCCCAAGGGTCCCAAAACTGCAGTGGTTCAAATTCAAACATATAGTTTAAAAAATACACTAAAGCACTACTGTAAAAATTCAAAAACATACCCACACAAATGTCTAGATTAATTTATTTTGCCATATTCGCATGTATTTTAATTACTAAAACTCAGTAGCCGCTGTTGTATTTTCCATGCCCGACTTATACTCAATTTATGTTCTTAGTGTTAGAGGTCTAAATTAGATACCTCGACTTATATTCGGGACGACTTATAGTCAAGTAAATACGGTAACATTTCACACCTCTCTGTGTATCTATATCTACCTCCTCTTTCATCTGCAAACTTGCCTTCCCTCCAGTAAGCTCAAAGTGGCTGGGGATGGCTCTCCTCCTTCCTCCTCCTCCCCAGTTTATCCTCCTAACAACCCTACAAGGTAGTCAGGCTGAGAAAGCGTGACTAACACACACACACACTCTTCACAACATCCTTGGGGCCTGCCATTGCATCTTCCTGGCATCGGTTAACAGAAACTACTCACAATTTTAACAAAGCCTTCCCAGATACGGATGCTTTTCACTGGTGCCAAGAACTACAGTATAAGCAAAACCCACAAGGATAGGTGCCCAGCCTCACAATGCATGCCAAAAACCCTGATACAAATTTAATTTCTATAAATGGGGGGAAATCTGACAATGCTGCCGCCCGTTACTAAGCACCATTGGCTTTATTAGTTGCTATTGCAAGACCTGGGGCTTTACCCATGCTCAATCCTGCTATTGAGCTTTTGTGGCCACATTATGGCATGGCCACCTTTCAAAGGTGACCAGTGAAACAGGACAATCTGGTGGCTTTCACAGCGGCAATGAATCCGCTCAGGATTCTTACCCAAATGTTAAAGTTTTCCAAGCTGCTGAGCCTATTTTGAGACAGCAGACTCTGTAAAGTTCGGACCCAAACCCCATGCCAATTCACTTGCTTGCCTGGCCTCTGGTCCAAAGTCATCCAAGAAGGACATGACTCAGCAGGGGTTCAACCCTTGGTTTCCCAGATTCAGTGAAATGTTCTAACACCCGGGATGCCCAAAGTAGGGGCCATGCCCCACCAGGGCACTTCAATTCCCAGAAGCCTAAGTCAGTCCACTGGCTGATCAGTGGTTTGAGGAATTGACTTCGGCTTCTGGGAATTGAAGCCCGAAACATTGCTCTAACCACACTTCCTCCTTACTATTGAGATCCCCTGCTTGCATACATAGAATACACTTTTGGATTCTGCCCCTAAAAATGAAAGAAATATTTTGCATGAGCCTAACATGTGATCAACAAAGAATGAGGATCTTAGAAACAGCCTAGGTGGGTCAGATGAAAATTCATCTTTGGAAAAGCACCAGTTTCCCCAGTGTCTGGAGTAGGGGGGCCCAGCCTATTTAAGCTAGGGGGCCAGGTCACGCTCTCTCAGTCAAGGGCTGGACAGCCATTTTGCCCTGCCTGCACAATGGGGGTGGCCATTATGTCCCAACAACTTCAAAGGGGGTGGCCATTTTGTTTTTTGAATGCCCTTGGAGGAGTAGGAGGCAATATGAAATGGTGCCATTGGCTGGATCTGGGCCACAGGCCTTAGGTTGGGAACCCCTGGTCTAGAGTAAGGCCCTTCCCACATCATGGGGCCATCTTTATTAGCAGAGACTGGCCTCTGTTAACACAATCTGTGTGTGTGGTGATTTAGTGGTTAAGACACTGAATTTGGTGACTGGAAGGTTGGCAGGTCAACAGTTCGAGACCCGAGTGCTGCACGACGGAGTGAGTTCCTGCCTCTGTCCCAGCTCCTGCCAACCTAGCAGTTCGAAAGGAAGAAACTGCAAGTAGATAAATAGGTACCACTTCAACTGGAAAGGTAACAGCGTTCTCTGTCCTCCGGCATCTTGTCATGCTTGTCACATGACCACGGAAACGTCTGCAGATGCAGAGAGCGCTGTCTCTTTGGCTGTAAACAGAGATGAGCACTGTACCCTAGAGTCAAACATGACTGGCCTTTGAGCAAAGATAACTGTTACCTTTACTTTCCTAAACCCTCCAAATTTAGCACGCACGGTGCTTCATCTGGCAAATGGGGGGAAGTGAAATTAATCTCTGGGGGTTAATTAAAATTTCCCTTGGCCAAAGTTTGATGTGAATCCCCTTTCTTTGCTTGCAAGTTGGGCTGAAACCTGTCTGTCTGTCTGTCTGTTTTCTAACTAAATATGTAGACTTCCCTCTGGGTACACATGGAAAAAGTTACTCTTTTAAACCACCCCTTCAACCCAAAAGTAACTCCCCCCCCCCCCGCAATCTCTGTCCTCAGCTATCAAGATGGTTGCTATCTAGGAAGACAAAAGCTTGAAAATTGACCCTTTGGACTACAATTCTCCTACTCCTCCCCTCCCCAACCAGCAAGCCCAGGTATCTGGCAAGAGGATGCTGGAAGCTGCAGCCCAAAAAACAACAACACAATCCCCTCCAACCTGTATCCATCCTGTTATTCCACCTGCCTATGATTCAATAAATATTATGAGTCCGGTTGATGGCCACTGAAATGACTATAACCCATTTAAAATTTACTTTCAAGGAGCATCAGGAATTAATTAACTGCCCAGCGCCCCAGCCATTGTGATTTCATTTCATTTTTTTTGCCCGCTTGACATTGAGCTGAGTTGCTTCGTTCAACGACTCAGTTCATACAAAAGATCCCCCTCCCCGTTTCCCCCATTTATAGAAATTAAATTCATATTCACAAAGTCCTGAAATTAACTGGATTATGCTTGGGTGCATTTCCACCCAAGCAAAGAGCAAGTGTCATTTCAAACCTCACAACAGAGTCTAGACTTCCTTCCCTTCTCCCTGCGGCCAGGTAAGGCACCGAAATCCTGGCCTTCTGGAACAGATTTTTAGGTATCATTTTTTAGTTGGCTTAGTGGTTGACAGCTGGAAACCTGGAAGGTCCGCAGTTTGAGGCACGAGTACTACACAACAGAGTGAGCTCCTGTCTCTGTCCCAGTTCCTGCCAACCTAGCAATTCCAAAGCAAGAAAATGCAAGTAGATAACTAGATACCACTTTGGTGGGAAGATAAACAGTGTTTCGTGTACTCCGGTGTCTAGTCATGCCTGCCACGTGTCCACGGAAACCTCTGCAGACACAGACAGTGTTGGCTCTTCGGCTATAAATGGAGATGAGCACTAAACCACAGAGTTGGATATGACTGGCTTTCGAGCAAGGGTGACCTTTACCTTTTTAGTTGCATGAATCTATATGTAATCAACAAGGAATGGGGTTCCTGAAAGCAACCTAACGGTAGGAAACAGTTCTGGTGGATCAAACAACAATAATAATCTCATGTCAGAAATTATTCTGGGTTGAAAGGATTTTTGCCGAAGAAACTCCGCTCAGGGGACGCCCAAATGAGGCTCCTTTCATGTCCCCAAGAGCTGGGACAGAGACGGGGGCTCAATCTGTCATGCAGTACCCAGGTCTCGAACTGCTGACTTGCCAGCCTTCCAGCTAACAAGGCGAGCTTCTTAACCACTGAGCCCCTGCTGCATCAAATGAAAATTCATCTCTCGAAAAGTACTAGATTTCCCCGAGAATTTTCTCCCCAGTAAGCAATTTGTTTCTTCTTCTTCTTTTTACTCCTTGATACACTGGAGACCACTGTAGGAACGATGGGGCATCCTCTTAGCAAAATGACAAATGAATATAAATAAAGAGGTTCTTCACAAAATGACAAGACTTCCCCATAGATGTGAACCCTTAAAACACACACTTCACACAGGCAGTGTGGGGTGGGGAATTTAAAAGTGTGAGTTCCCTTTACAATATTTTCCTATTTCAGTTTGAGCAGTTATGCGGAATAGAGGAAGCCAGATCTAAGCTGGATATTAGAGGAAACTTCTTAATGGTTAGAGCAGTACGAGAGTGGAACCTAGAGGTGGTGAGCGCTCCAACGCTGGAAGCATTCAAGAGAGAATTGGAAAGCAACCCTCTGTCAGATTTGCTTTGATTCCGATTCCTGCATTGAGCATTGAATGGCCTCAAAGGCTCCTTCCAGCCCAGTGATTCTAGGTTTCTAGGATTCTATTATTCTTGTCCAGGTCTGAACAGCAAAATCAGAAAGTTACATAATACTGCATAACTGCAAAAATAGCAAACAGGTACAATATAAACAGGGACTGCAGTGGCTCAAGTGGTTAAGACACTGAACTTGAAGTCTGAAAGGTTGGAGTTTGAGACCTGAGTACTGCAGGAGGGAGTGAGCTCCCGTCTCTGTCCCAGCTCCTGCCAACCTAGCAAGATATTGCAAGTAGATAAATAGGGACCACTTCAGTGGGAAAGTAAACAGCGTTTCTTGCACTCTGACTTCTAGTCATGCCTGCCACATGTCCACAGAAGTGCCTGCAAGCACAGACAGCGCTGGCTCTTTGGCTATAAACAAAGATGAGCACCGAACCCTAGAGTTGGATACGACTGGCTTTCAAGCAAGGGTGACCTTTACCTTTACTTACAATATAAACTGAGGTCCATATTGCTAAGTTAGCTGGTAACATCACCACTGTACTGGCCAAAATCCTGTTGCTTAGTGTAGTAAACTGCACTAGAGTAGGCCCATTGAGCCAATGGGAATTTGGTGAGTCAACTTTTATATAAGTTCAAATTGATTCAAATGAGACTTGCTTTAGCAACCCAATTGACTTTCTCTCCACCTTCTATCTAACGTTCTTCATCTTGGGCAGCAACTGACTGTAAGCCAGGGGTGGCCAAACCTTTTGGGCCACAAGCCAGTCATGTGGTTCAGTGGGCCAGTCACATGGTTCAGTGGGCCGATCATGTGGTTCTTCCCACCAGAAGCAGAAGTAAAACGCACCTTGCAATCTGTTTTGCAACAGATATGTTTTGCAGCAGGATGGGATAGATATTTTAGGCTGCCATTTTCTCTGCTTAAACCAGGGGTGCCCAAACCACGGCCTGTGGGCCATATATGGCCTCCATTGCCAATTCATCCAGCCAACGTCATCCTCATCGGTCCCAGAAGTGGAAGTAAAATGCACCCATACATGAGCATTTAACTTCCACTTCCAGGAGTGATGATGGCTGTGTGGGCCAAATTAATTAGCATTGGGGGCTGGATCTGGCCCACAGGTCACAGTTTGGGCACCCCTGCTGTAAGCCATGGCCCACAAAGCACTGCAGGAGAAGAAACAAAGAATGGATTTTGCCTTCAAGGCATGCTTTACGTATGCCCCTCTTCCATAGTGACTCACATCACAGCAGTGATTTGCCAAGGTGCACCTCAATCAACGCTGTGTTGTCCTGAGATGGCAAGGTCTCCTCTTGAGTATTGTGTCTAGTACTAGACACAACACTAAGAAAGACACACACAAAGTGGAAGAGTTCAGAAGAGGGCAACAAGGATGACCAACCAGGCATTTCCTAGGAGGAAAGACTGAAGGAACTGTGTGCATTCAGCCTTGAGAAAAGTAGACTGAGCAGGGATGTGATAGGACTTTCTCAAATATTTGAAAGATCATCATAAAGAAGAGGAGCAAGATCTATTCTCAGTCATTCCAGAGCTCAGGACATGTAATGACATGCTCAAGTTACAGGAAGGCAGATTTCAGATAAATACTGTACTATGAAATGCTCCCTTACTGTTCAAGCGGTACAACAACGAAACCTCAGGAGGTGGTGAGCACCCCAATGCTGGAATCATTCAAGAGAAAATTGGACACCCGTCTCTCAGATATATTTTCTATTTGTATTCCTGCGCTGAGCAGGGGAATGGACACAATGGCTTTGTGTGGCCCTTCCAAAATCATTATTCTATGGTTTTAGGAGGTGGTGGCAAAAATTGATCCGGTGCACTTTGTTCGTTGACGGATCATTTCCTCTAGCTAAGTGTCATTTGAGGTTGCAACCATTGGGCGTGGAGCAGCTATGTCTGAATGACAAGTGAAACGCAACCGCTTGTAAAGAACAACCTTCCTCTTTAACCTGGGATTCTCCAGATGTCTGGATCCGTAAACTTCATTCAGCGCTGGGAGCTGTACTAGTCCGACCCAGCAGGAGAATGGTTGGGAAATGATGCTCTAAAATCCAGAGATTGGGACCCGTCCATTTCCGCCTCTCCCTGTGTCTAGATCTGCTCCAGACAACGACTGAATCAGGTAGCCGCAGAGATCCACAGAAAACCAGGTAGCATACAGGTTTATTTATTTCCCTCTCTGTCCGCAAATCCACATGTTAGGTAATTTATGATAGCCATCAACGGCAGAAAAAATAAGTCCCCTATGCATTTTAAATAAAAAGGTTATTTGCCTGGATAAGATTCTGATTCGCCCCAGGTGACTAGGTAAAGGGGTACAGCAGTACTACAGACATAGTCACACAGACCATCCTCACAGATTTAGGCTGCACATGCTGCATTCAAAAACCAACCCATCCAAGGACATTTAATCATTAAGATTTCTCCCGCAAAGAGTCAACGGTTTACGCAGCTTTCCTTGGCGGATCAAAACAAGGTTGGTATGTGTACCAAAGCGAGTGTGTGCAATACAATCTCTTTGTTAGAAACAACCAATGTGCATGCTTTGGAAAAACACAAAATGTTTCCTCTAACCGGGGCTTTAATGGGGGAAAGGAGGAAAAAATAGCACGTCAAATTGCACGTTAACTCGTTCAAAATGAGGACATAAAGTCCAGTCTTTCTGAAGAAGTCTTTGTCTTTCCTTCCCCCTTCAGCCTCAAACATCCAGCTGGAGAAAGAGTCCTGAGCAACACAAAAGCTTACACATTGCAAGGAACAACCCTTAGAAATCCAAACAGTAGGCCGCATCCTTGCATGCTACCTGCCACGGGTCAAAATGAACAAGGGAAATTCTTTGAGGAAGCTCCTGTTCCTTCACAGTTGAGAAACCTTTAAATTCCCCCCTCCATCCCACTAGTTACAAGCCCCCATCACCTCAGCCATGGGTGGGTGTTGGGGAGGGGGACACAGGGATTGGCAAATGTGCCTCAGAAGACCATTCCATCTACAATTGTGGGCAAGCATCCCTTAGAAGAAATGGGGTGGCCCTTATAGTCAATGAAAGAGTGCGCAAAACAGTAACGGGATACAAACTCTGCAATGACAGAACGATCTGTGTTTGCTTTTGTGGATCAAATCAGAGGCGTAGCTACCGCCGTATCTGCCGTATCAATTATATGGGGCCCCCGGGCCACGGAGGCCCCCAACGTGCGTAAGCAAAACAAATCTTTACCCTTCCTAAGGGCCCCCAAACAAATTTTTATATGGGGCCCCGCCAAGGCACACTACTCTTCTGGATCAAATCTACTTCCTCGGACATAAGAGTGAGACTTGGTGGCATCAATTGATGCACATTGTGTGCCTCTGTTACCTGATGTGTATGAACTGATGGCACTGAAGTCTCACTCTGACGAAGTGGGCTGGATCCAGGAAAGCTCACATTGAAAACACAGCAGTTAGTCTTTAAGGTGCCACAGTCGTTCTTGTGTTGTGTTTGTTCTCCCATATCAAAGCGCCCTTGTGTACTTTAGAGGTCATTTTTTAAAAAAAATTCAAGGGTACCTGGTGGCCCCGGAAATTATGAGAGACACCCCCCCAAAAAAAAAGTCTCATGCTAAATGCCACTAGATCTTTTATCCCTTGCTCAAATAAATTTTTTTTAAAAATCCCACAAAATTTATAATCAGTTGGGGGCTGTATTTGGACCCTGGTGCGTCTGGATGTTGACTTTCCCGTCCTTGGAGGCTCAGGATCTCGCGCAAAAGAGATGCCCAACCTAGAGAAGACGGGACAGGATCTGGGACTCTCCCCCCCCCCATCCCCACCCCGCAACTTGCAAGAGAAGCTTGTGCAGGGGTGGGGGTGGGGGGGAGAGTCTCAGATCCTGTCCCGTCTTCTCTAGGTTGTGTCTCCCCCTGCGAAGGGTCCCGATCCGCGGACCACCCCCACCCCATTCCCTGGATGATTGCGTCGCTCTCCACCCGTCCTTTCCAAAGGCACGAGTTCGCCTCCCCCTTCCCCGCGGCATCAGATCCCCCCGACCTCCGGCTGGCTGCGGGAGGACCCCCGGGGAGGAAAAAATGGGTCTAGAGTCCAGCAGCCCTATAGAAAAAAAGGGGAGCGGGGAAACGGACCTATAGACAGAAGGGGAGCGGGCATTCGGCCTCCGAAGGGCAAAAGCATCCCAGCCCCAAGAGGATCCCCTGGGGGGCCCCACACCCACCCTTGGAGCCCCAAACAACCCCATTGGGGGCGATGAAGACAAGCCAGGCGCCTTTCATGGAGGGGGGGCCACCCTGGGGAAGGCCCAGCGCATCATCAGGGAACCCCCTGGAGCCTTGGGGACCTTCGGACACTGGGCGCCCCACTGTCCCTGGGGGTGGGGTGGGGGCGACCTTTCCCGACCATCACCCTGCCTGCGAGGATCGGGGGGTTTGGGGGGCGCCGTGGATCCCTCCCCCTCCTGGCCCTCCCCCCCCCCCGGTCCCCCCTCCCTCCCCTCCGGCGGCTGCGCACCTTTTTCTTGCGGTCCCGCGAGCGGCTCCGGCGCTTTCGGCTCGACTCCTCCTTCTCCTCCTTCTCCTTCTGCTCCTGCAGGGCCTGCGCTTCGCTGTCCTTGATCTTCTTCAGCTGCTTGGCCGCCTGAGCCATGGCGAGGAGGAGGAAGAGGAGGAAGACCAGGGAGGGAGGGAAGGGGGACGCCCAGGAGCCCCCGGCCCCGCCAGCCGCCCTGCGTCCGATCAGCCGCCGCCGCCGCCGCCTTCTTCCCGGGGGGGGGGGAGGAAGAGGAGGAGGAGGGAGGGAGGGAGGAAGGAGGAAGGGATCCCGCCCGCCGGCCAGCCAAGGCGCAAGCAAGGCAGCACTGAAAGGGGGGGGGGGGCTGATCTGGGCTGGGCTGGAGCGCACCCCCCCTCCCTCCCCGCGTATCCGGATAGCAATAGCCAAGACACTTCTGTCCCATAACGCTGAGTGGACCCCTCTGGGCGATTCACAAGGCAATTAAGCAGTTTTGGTGGGGGACCCCCCAAGAAGGCTGGGGGGCTCATTTGGCCGACCCCGGAAGGATGGAAGAGACTGAGTTCAACCTTGATTACACACACACACACACACCCAACCAGGATCGAACTCAGAATTCCCTGCTGCAGGACGACAGATGTTTAAACCCCCGCGCCCGCCAGAGGGACGCGATGCCCCCCACCCCCGCTCCAGCCCTCTCCAGGCACCGCAAAAGGCGAATTAATGTATGAACCGCCCAGAGATTGCCCTAAGAAGCGTTATGAGGGGCTTTGGAGTAGAGGGTAAGACGCTGACTGGGAGGGGGCAGGTCGGCAGTTCGAAACCCGAGTACTGCACGGCGGAATGAGCGCCCGTCTGTGTCCCAGCTCCTGCCAACGCAGCAGTTCGGAAGCAAGACACTGCAAGCCGATCAATAGAGACCACTTCGGTGGGAAGGTAAACAGTGCTCCCTGCACTTCGATGTCTCAACTTGCCTGCCACATGTCCGTGCCAACCAGACAGCACTGGCTCCTCGGCTATAAACAGAGATGAGCACTGAACCCTAGAGTCAGATACCACTGGTTTTTGACCAAGGGCGACCTTTGCCTTTACCTTTAGAGGTCTAATTGCTATTGCCTCCCTACTTCCATTCCCCTAGGCCAGGGATTCTTAACCTGAGGCCCATGGGCCAGATGTGGCCCATGGCTCCCTTTCATGTGGCTCCCTACCGCCTCTGCCACACCAAGAAGTGCCATGTGGCACAAAAAAGGCCATCCAGCTCTCGAGGGTGTCTGAGGGAGCGTGACCCTGCTTTAAAAGGTTGAGAACTCCTACCCTTGGCACAAGCCAGTCGGGGGCGTTTATTCAAGGATGGGGGTATCAAAGTAGTGGCCAAGAGAGATCAGAGACTTTGGGGTAGCAACAGCAATAGCCATGGCACTTCTCTACTGCCCCATAGCACTTAGTGCACTAAGAGTCCTAGTCAACTTTGGGTCCCATCAGGATCGAATTCATAACCTTTTGGCTGCAGGATGGCAATTTAACCACGGCACAACCAGGGCTCTATAAAGGCAAGTTGCTTACTCTAGAACGGTGATGGCACACCTTGGCATGTCAGGTGTTCTTGGACTTCAATTCCCAGAAACCCCAAGTCAGCACTCCTGCTGATCACGAGAAGACCTCCGGGAGACCTGGGACCACATGTTAAGCATTCAGAAAGGGAGCCCATGAGCCTTTGGGTTCAGCAACCACAAACACTGAGCGCATCAATGGCACCTTTAAGGCAAATTCATAACCAGTGGCCACTTCTGGAATTACAATTCAAGGCTAAGAAACACAGTCAAGAGAGTTTAAACCGTGTCCTGAAAGATGGGTTAAAAAGCCTTCGATACATATGCAGAGTGGCACCGTGTGCTCTGTTGAGAAGGCGCTCCTTTCATTGTGCCCCAAACGCCACATCCCTGCCAGGAAATCCAGGTGACAATCTTCCTGCTGATGGTTTATCTTTGCGCAATCTGTTTTGGGGAAGGAATACTGTGCCTGGGGCAAAACAGAAAACATCCTCTTGGCTTGACAGTGGAAAGAATTGATCATAACACTGCATCGCAAACAAACAAATATTGTCTGCTACTTGGTCTAATCCAAATCAAGTAGGCAGGATCCAAATCAGAAGTTCGATTCTGCCTAGGATGTCAGAATTTTGAGTTAATTATGCATATAGACACGCTTATCTGGTTTATTAACACAGCTGTGCCTACTCATTTTTAGCTCAACTCACTCTGGTCTAGCTGTACTATCCAAAAAGATGGTTTTTCCCTAGAGACAAGCCCTTGGTCCATCTTGCCTTATATACCTATTTCTGATGTCATTTCACTGACTTGCACAGACATACCCGGCTGCTGCTGGAACATGCATGACACCAGGGGACGTGATTCATCTGAGGCAGCAGTAGGTATAGTGGTAGCTGCAACTGTTATGTTCCCATGTAAAAATACATTACCCAATTACCGACCATTGCCACCACCTCCGCCCACTTTACAGGCAAAGAGCCAGCGTCTTTCTCTGCAGATGCTTCCGTGGTCATGTGGTAGGCATGACTGGACATTGAAGCACATGGAACAGTGTTACCTTTCCCACCCAAGTAGTACCTGTTTATCTACTTGCAATTTCTTGCTTTTGAACTGCTAGGTTGACAGGAGCTGGAAAAGAGACAGGCGCTCAGTCCAGTAGTATGAATGCCTTATTATTATTATTTTCAGTTGAGTGCAGGAAGTTACATTTTGGAGAGAGCCATTCCAATTCCAGAAGGGACTCCAGTTGTTCAAGTGGTTAAGATGCTGACCTTGATGACTGGAAGGTTGGCTGGTCAGCAGTTCAAGACTCGAGTGCTGCACGACGGACTGAGCTCCCATCTATGTCCCAGCTCCCACCAACCTAGCAGTTTGAAAGCAAGACATTGCAAGTAAATAAATAGGGACCACTTCGGTGGAAAGGTAAACAGCATTCCATGCACTCTGGTGTCTAGTCATGTCGGCCACATATCTATGGAAACCTCTGCAGATGCAGACAGCTCTGGCTCTTTGGCTATAAACAGAGATGAGCACCAAAGCCTAGAGTCAGATACGGCTGGCTTTCGAGCAAGGGTGACCTTGACCTTACCTTACTCCAGTTCCTATGACAGAGGAGCCTGGCATGCAGTGGTCCATGGAGTCATGCGGTGGTCCATAGGGTCAGAAAGGGTCAGACTCGACTGTGCGACTGAGTGGCTGCAGCGGTGGTGGCAATTTCCATTAACCTGAACTCAAGCTAAAAATGGCCACACAAACTTTGTGGAAATCTTATTGCCTAAGTTGGGCTTTGACGCTCTAAGCCAGCCTGCCCTGAAATTCCCAAGTTCCTTGTCTATTGATTCATGTTCTAAGCAACCATGCCCTGATGCTCTGAACTCTCCCAGATTCATCTGCTGACAAACAAGGAAGGAAGACTTAACTCAGCTCTGCTTGGTATTTTCTCCAAGTCAGCTTTCCGCCCTTAAGATGGGGAAAAAACTTTCCTTTTTCTCCACTTTTAAATCCTTGCATTGCCAGCCAAAAGATTGACTTTTAAAGCATATTTTTTTAAAAAAAGAATAAAACACAAAAATATGACAAGAGTAGCATGACATCAACAAATATGTGCACCCACCATCCAGGGAACAGTATTTGTCTTCGTCTTATCATCTAAACAAAAAAATTTCCTTTTCTGATTCTTATCCCCTATTTCCAAAAAGTTAAATATTCTTGTCCTGATTTTATCCCTTAAGTTGTAACAATGTCTCCCCAAATCTCTCCAAAATCATATTTTCTTTATCAATCTCTTCTTTAACTTCAATTCACAGGTCAATTTGTCATTTATAGCAATCATCCATAATTCTTTATACCAATCCTTCAACACAAACAGAGTAAACAATTTTTCAATCTCTACCCATTAACAACCTTGTTACTCTTGCCATTACAATAATTATCGCTTTCTCATTTCTATCTAGCTTTAAATTTCCAACATCCATTCACAAGGCTATTCTAGGACACATCTCTAGTTTTAAAGAGAATCTTTGATTAATTTCTTCACTTTCCCCAACGTCCTCTTGACAACCTTATAATCCCACCATATATGAAAATATGTTCCTGCCTCCAACACTCCTTTTAAAAGTCATAACAGCTTAACCAAACCGGAGTCATATACCATCTCCATACAATTTTATAACAATGCTCCTTAATTCGCACCCATATTTTGTTCATGATCCTTTGTTTCCATATTCTCTCCAGCCAAAAGACGTTGGTTGGGGGTGTGATTATAAAGGACCGTTTCCTATCCAAAATCCTTGAGAAAGTCAGAGACTATCTATCTATCTATCTATCTATCTATCTATCTATCTATCTATCTATCTATCTATCTATTTATTTATTTAAATTTGTTTATCATCATCCTCCCCAAAGGGACCCAGGGCGATTCCCAACACAACAGCATAGACAACAATTTAACACCAGTTCAGAAATTAAAAGTTTTAAAAGAAGCTTAAAAACTTAGCATTAAAAATTAGGCATTATAGCTAGGAGGCACTGGGTGTCAAACCATCCAGCCAGCTGGGGAAATTGATCGATCCATTCCCCAGACCTGACCTATCCTGACCTCAGTGGCAAAACAAAGAAGCCCTTTTGCCCTTCTTTGCTAATATTAGAACCCGGACTCAAGCTAAATGGAGGAGAAATTTAGGACAGGGAAATCCTTTGCGCAGCACACAGTTTAACTGTGGAGCTGGCAGCCACAAGATGTGGTAGTGATGTCAGTAGAGGCAGGTGGATGTGGCCCTAAATGAAACAGTGCGATTGGTCACTGGATGCTTAAAACCAACCCCGATACAAAAAGCTACCTCACATCTTCTGCCCCTCCGAACAACCAGCCCCCAAAGACCACCTTAGGACTATGGAAAGCGAGAAAGGAGCTACCTGATAACTGTGGGGAGAACCACAGGACTCTCTACCGCCTGGCCAAGAACAACCCTAGCCTCTGTGGAAAGCTTTAAACAGACTTCCGGGGTTTAAGGATCAAGGGGTTATCTGAGAAAGTGGGGTTTCCCTGTAGACGACAGCGTGTGTCAATGTGGAGAAGGACAAAACATCTCCCATAGGATACAATGCACACGATGGCCTTCAACATGCACTGAGGGGGAGCTTAGGTTGGCAAGAGGAAATGCTGTTGATGTGGCCAGATATTGGGTGGATGTCATCTAGTTCCTGTTTGTTTTCTATATGTTAGCTTTAGCTTTGTATGCCGTTATATGCTTTGTGGTGCATCTGACAGAAATAAAGAAAGAACAGAAGACAACTTCTTCAAATAAGCACCGAACGAGATAGGTATGTGTACGTGTGAGATAAGGATAATAATTGCATGCCATCAAGTCAGAAGTAGATAAATAGGCACCGCCTTGTCGTAAAAGGTAACGGCTTTCCATTTGCTCTGGTGTCTAGTCGTACCTGCCACATGACCACAGAAACATCGGCATCCTTCTGGGCAGCTTGCTCATGGTTACATGGGCACACCTGCTGCCTCTTCTTCCAGGAGGCACAGCAGGGAATCAGACTCCCGACCCAAGCTGGTGAGGTGGCCCGATATTGGGCAGATGTCACCAACCCTTTCTAATTCTATTTTTTTTAAGATGTGCTAATTTTACCTTTGTGTGTTATTATATGCTGGTGGTGCCTCTGACATGAATAAAGAAAGTAGAGGCACAAAGTCAATCAGACAATCATTAGACAATCAATCAGACAATCACATAATTGTAACATCGGAACTATTTTGAAAGGTTTCACCCCTAGAAAATCCACACAATGTTGCTAAGTAAAGGTTGCCCTTGCTCAAAAGTTAGTCTTACCTTATCTGACTAGGGTTCAGTGCTCTTCTCTGTTTGTAGCCAAGGAGCCAATGCTGTCTGCATTGGCGGACCTTTCCATGGTCACGTGGCAGGCATGACTAGACACTGGAGTGTACAGAATGCTGTTTACACTCCCACCAAAGTGGTCCCTATTTATCTGCTTGCAATTTCTTGCTAGTTTGGCAGGAGCTGGGACAGAGACAGGAGCTCACTCCATCAAGCAGTGCTTGGGTCTCAAACTGCTGACCTGCAGACCTTCCAGTCATCAAGTCCAGCATCTTAACCACTTGAGCAGCTGCCTAATTCAGAAAACTGTGAAATAAGGTTTTGGTTCTTCTGTAGGAGCCAGATTCTAGCTTCGTGATTATTGCTTAACAAATGCGCTACAAATAAATTTGCTACTCCACGGTGTCTCACTAACAAAATCAATTTTTGGCAGCCTGCAAGCAGCCTACAATGACGCGATCTATTGATCCAGCACAGTGACGGTAGTGGTCACATTTTCACTAGCCTAATTTGCTTAGTGGTTAAGGCGCTGAACTTGATGACTGGAGGGTCAGCAGGTGAGCAGTTCGAGACCCAAGTGCCGTGCAATAGAGTGTGCTCCCCTCGTCCGTCCCGGCTCATGCCAACCTAGCAGTTCAAAACCAAGAAATTGTAAGTAGATAAATAAGTACTACTTTGGCTGGAAAACATTCTGGACCACAGAAACATGTGCAGACACAGACAGCGCTGGCTCTTTGGCTATAAATGGAGATGAGTACCGAACTCTAGAGTCCGATGCACCTGGCTTTCGAGTAAGGGAGACCTTTACCTTTACCTGAAATTTGAGCAGTACAATTGCTGACCTGGTCCATCACAATAAAGTAGACGGCAACTACAAATGGACTTCTGCTTGAGCATGAAATATGTGCTCTTTTCCATGTTCTTTCTCATGATCTCAGGATTTCAATTCTGTTATCCTCATGGGTGCTTAGGAGGAATGGGGGCGGGGAGCCTATTCTCTTCATTCCTGCTCCTTCACTCATTTGTGGATTTGTTGTGCTCTGAACTTCCTCAGTAAAGGTAAAAGTTTCCCTTGCTCGAAAGCCAGTCATATCCGACTCAGTGCTCATCTCTGTTTCAAAGCCGAAGAGCCAGCGCTGTCTGCTTCTGAAGACGTTTCCGTGGCCATGTGGCAGGCATGACTAGACACCGGAGTGCACGGAACACTGTTACCTTCCCACCAAAGTGGTCCCTATTTATCTACTTGCCATTTCTTGCTTTCGAACAACTAGCTTGGCAGGAGCTGGGACAGAGACGGGAGCTCATTCTGTCCTGCAGTACTCTGGAATCGAACTGCTGACCTTCCGCCTCCCAGTCAGCATCTTAGCCACTTGAGCCACCGCAGTCCACACGTTTGGTTTAAATATCAGCATTTGTAATGCAGACTGTGGTTTTAGAGCCCCCGCCGTTGTGTAGCTCTTTGCGACACAACTGCACCATAAGGGAGAGGTGAAATCTCTATCCGGCCACCAAGCTGCAAGTTTTCTGCTTCCTCTTGTCTCCTGCAGGCTGGAGAGCAGCTGAGGCGGGCGACTCCGATTCTGCAGAGATAGTAAATCCACTCCTGGTTTTCCACGATGCATTATAGGAGCTATCCTTGGTGCTGAAACCTCTGTCTCCAAATAGGCTGGGCAGCTCCGATCGTTTCCGCACAGTTCAGACTAAAACCTGGGGTGGATTTCCTGATCTCTCAAAATCAGAGCGAACCATTCCCACTGCTGTAAAATCACTTATTCCAGGTCTCACTCCTTATAAAGTTTATCTTACCCCACCAGGTATAACTAATGATGCCATAATGACAAGAACTACATTCTTTCCTGTGCAACCACACTCTTCCTGTTTTATAGTGTGTGTTTTTTAAAATTTGAGCTTATATTATTTTAATATAATGTTGTTTTTAACTTAACAATCTTTTATTTTTACCATTTTGTATTCCTTGTTTTGATAAGTATGTCGCCCAGAGAATATTTGTTGACCTACGGTAACATGCATCAAAGAAATCAATATCCATTAAAGGAAAGTTTCTACAGTATTTCTAGAACATTTTTAAACAAAAGATGAAACTGTTACTAGCTAACCAGAATGTGACATGGTAAAAGTAAAGACCGCCCTTGCTCAAAAGCCAGTCGTATCTGACTCTGGGGTTCAGTGCTCATCTCTGTTTCTAGCCAAAGAGCCAGTGCTGTCTGTGTCTACAGATGTATCTGTAGGCATGTGGCAGGCATGGCTAAACACCACAGAACACTGTTTACCTTCCCACCAAAGTGGTCCCTATTTATCTACTTGCCATTTCTTGCTTTTGAACTGCTAGCTTGGCAGGAGCTGGGACAGAGACGGGAGCTCCTTCTGTCCTGCAGTACTCAGGAATCGAACTGCTGACCTACCGACCTTCCAGTCACAAATTCAGCGTCTTAACCACTAAACCACCGCAGTCCACAGAATGTGACTATAGGGTACATCTAGACATATCACTTGTAAACTACGGATGCCACGTTGCTACTATCACTTTACAACTTCAGAAAAGATTCAGAAGCATATGGTAACTTCCTTCATAAGCAAACTAACTTTTACACACAGGTTCCCCCAACTGTGGATCCTTATTTGTGAATGGCCAGAAATGGGAATAAAGTTATTTTTTTCCATAAGTCTACCGCTCCCAGAGAATCCCAGTAAATAAACAGTGGTCATGGCAAGTGGTATATTTAATGAACAGAAGTCCAAAATAACAACTTTTCCCATCCCTATGAATGATAAAATACAGGTGGATAAAGAAAAAAAAATCCTGCCACTTGACTGAACAGACAGAAGCTGGTAATTTTTTTTAAACAAAAATACAGATTTTAAAATTAATAATTTCAGCTAATGCATAAACCCTTAAAGTTAATTTAATGATATATCTAAAAGCAGGTTCCTCCTGCTGCTTCCGCCACTTCTGGTGGCGGCAGGAGCATGGGTGGCGCACTATTGCCCATTTTCACCACTTGCACTGCTTCCCGTGGTGGCAGTGGGAGGAAGGATTGTGCCTTTTTCACCCATTTCTGGCCCATTGTCCATGCTATTGGCGCTTCCACGGCTTCCAGCGGCGGCTCCAGGATCCTTACCATGGGCCAGATTAAATGGCGCCACAGGGCAGATTCAGCCCGCGGGCCGTAGGTTGGCAACCCCTGTTTTAATATGAGGGTGAAACTACTCAAACCCACAGGTATGGGGCCCAAGGTTTTGGATAATCCTTGGTCACCAAAAGACTATTGATCTGCAGGTTTTATCTGATAAAACAGCAAAGAATCTGGCAAGCTTGAAGACGATGGTACTGTATTGTAAAATTAAGCATTTGTGGGGTAAATGCTGGTGGAATGAGATGCAAAGGGGGAAAAAAGAACCAACAGTCCCTGAAATGTATTCTTCCAAAGGTAAAAGGTAATGTTCGCCCTTGCTTGAAATTCAGTCGTATCTGACTCTAGGGTTCAGTGCTCATCTCCATTTACAGCCAAAGAGCCAGCACTGTCTGTTTGCAGACGTTTCCGTACTCTTGCGGCAGGCATGACTAGACACCAGAGTGCACGGAACACTGTTTACCTTCCCACCAAAGTGGTCCCTATTTATCAACTTGCAATTTCTTGCTTTCAAACTGCTAGGTTGACAGGAGCTGGGACAGAGACGGGAGCTCATTCCGCCATGCAGCTCTTGGGTCTCGAACTGCTGACCGGCCAACCTTCCAGTCATCAAGTTCAGCGTCTTAACCACTAAGCCACCGCAGTCCCCCCATTCTGTCAAAACACACGTCCCATTTTAAAAATATTCTCCTCTTTTAATTTTTGACATAATGTCTCACACTTCGTTCAGGGGCTTATTACAGAGTCGGTTTGCCAACCGGCTTTCATTACAGTTGACATGGCCTGGTGACTTATTCAGCAAAGTGGCTCCCTTATTTCACAAATTACTTGGGTTTAAATCACCAGATGGTGATGAATCCAAGACTTGCCTGGAGAGATACACCAGTGAAGAATTCACCAGTAGGAAATTTTCAGGTTCAGCGCCTTCAGACAGGGGTCTGAAGATGGTCCTTTACATGCACGAGTATCTTATTCGCCACCCGTCCCTTACATTACAAGAAAGTCACTGGAGACGAGTAGCACTCCTCTGACTTCTCGCAATAGTAATGGTACTTCTGTACCGCCCCATAGGACTTAATGGGTTCTCTGGGAGGTTCACAAAGTAACAAAACAGATTGCAAGGCGTGTTTTACTTCCGGCGGGAGGAACCACGTGAGCGGCCCGTGGCCCTAAAAGTTCGGGCACCCCTGATTTACGCTGATGGTGTTTATTTTTCAGTCGCACAGTCGATTCCGACCCTTTGCGACCCCATGGACCACCGTCCAACAGGCACTTCTGTCCTCCACCATCCCCCTCAACTCGCTCAGCTCTGTGCCCATTGTGTCCACAATACCATCTACCCATCTCATTTTTGGCCGCCCCCTTCTTCTTTTGCCCTCCACCCTTCACAGCATCAAGGCTTTCTCAGGTGAGTCTTCTCTTCTCATTTGATCTCCAAAGTACTTTAGCTTCATCTTTACTATTTGCCCTTCTAAGGAGCAGTCAGGGTTGATTTCTTATAAGACTGACCTATTTGTTCTCCTCGCTGTCCAGGGGACTCTTAAAACTCTCCTCCAGCACCACATCTCAAAGGCGTCTATTCTTCTGCGCTCAGCTTTCCTAATGGTCCTGCTCTCACAACCATACATTGCCACCGGGAATACCATTGCTTTGACTAGACGAATTTTTGTTTCCAATGTTAAAACACATTAAAAGAGTAGCCCCATCCACCCTAATCTTGGCTCAAGGTGGTACCCTGAGACGAGAAGCAGTCACTTAACATCTTAAGGCATCCCAGAGTTGGAAAACAGCCTGGGGGGGGGTCATCTTGACCAACTCATAACATGATCCTAATTACGGGTAAGCAAGGGAAGGGGGGAGCTCAGCCAGAGGGTTCAGAAGAAAGAGAAGAGATTTTCAGGAGGTCTCATTGACTGGCAGAGTTGAGCAGCAGAATCCGTCCTTGTGACTAACCGTAATTATTCCGTGGAGCAATAAGCCAGGCAAAAGTTGAGCTTAAATGAGGTCCTGGTTGCATCCCTGGATGCGCATCTAGTCCACACGTTTCATCCATGGATACAAATGGCATTTGTTCCTCAAGCACCAATCGGGGAACAGGATTCTGACCAGTCTCCCCTTTCTTCCATCCCAAGGGCCCGGCTAAATTTCCTGCTCTTTCACCTTCACACTCTTCGGTTTAACTGTCAGACTAGAGCGCACTGAACATTCCTCTGTGCTATTGGCCTAACATGGATGCTCCTGCACCTGCAAAACGGGTACAAAGAGATCAGGATATCTGATTTGTGTGCGAAAATTAATTCAACAAGTCACAGCTGGATGCCCTAAATTAGCATCAACAGATGGAAGAATCATTTTTCAGCCATTGGTTAAATCTCATGGACGACTCACAGCTGGTTCTCCACATTATAAAGTGTAACCACCTCCAAACAAAGCCACAATCCTCCACTGGGACAATCATTCTATCATAAAGGAAACAGTTGATTTGAATAATAAACCAGTGAGTATACTTCTGGATAAGTAGTAAAGGTTTCCCTTGCTCGAAAGCCAGTCGTATCCAACTCTAGGGTTCAGTGCTCATCTCTGTTTCAAAGCCGAAGAGCCAGCGCCGTCTGCTTCTACAGACGTTTCCATGGTCACGTGGCAGGCATGCTTAGACACCGGAGCGCACGGAACGCTGTTTACCTTCCCACCAAAGTGGTCCCTATTTATCTACTTGCAATTTCTTGCTTTCGAGCTGCTAGGTGGGCAGGAGCTGGGACAAAGGCGGGAGCTCATTCCGTCCTGCGGTACTTGGGAATTGAAAAATATCTCTTCTAGAAGCTCAAGTTTCATCAACAAACAGCCTTCGAAGTCCAGGAACTACCAAACATTAAGCAAGGAATGAAAAGTCTAGGGAAGCAAGGCCGAGTCATCTCCCCCCCCCCCCAAGCTAATTTCAGAAAGTGGAGTCGTTCCAAAATCTTTGGTTGTCAATTTAAAATAGGTGCCAGTAGCTGCTAATTTGCTTCCTGAAATTCAAAAATCAGTGGTTTGGCAAACGCTTCTTTGTCCCACCTGCTAGTTTTAGGACTTGACTCCCAATGTCTGCCGGCTGGCACCAGCAATGCTGAGAAAGAAGGAGACTGATTATGCCACTGCCGTCTCTCCTTTTCCATCCCATGGTCTCCAGAGAAATAAAAGAGTTGCATTTATGAAAACAAAAATTAACCCACATAAGATCAAATCTGATTGGCGCCCACACACACCCAACTCAGAGTAAACCTTCCGAAGTAAAGGGATTTACATAAACGTTGACTTATTCTGCCGCTGATTCAGTGGGTCTCCTTTGGGTGGGGAAAGCAGGTGGGATTTAGGTCAAATGCAGATTTTAAACAAACCAATTAAACAAGGACATGGTAAATAAGAGTTATCTCAAAAGCAGGGCTGAACACCAGAGGGGAGATGAAATGAAATGGGAGAGCGCCTTCTCCAGACCCCTGCGGAGAAGCCTTCACTCACCCACCTGAACCCCCAGGGCGGGTGGGGAGCACATGGACGCACTGGCATTGCAAAATGGGAACTGGCAGGCGCCTTCAGAAGCCGTGTGGGAATAAAGTGGCCTGCGAGGTCTCTGGGGTTGAATCCATGTGAGGCTTTGGGAGATTAACAACAGCATTTTGAACTGAAGGAAGGAAGAGAAACGTAACGGTAACGGTTTCCCTTGCTCGAAAGCCAGTCGTATCCGACTCTAGGGGTCAGTGCTCATCTCTGTTTCTAAGCTGAAGAGCCAGCACTGTCTGCTTCTGCAGATTTTCCATGGTCATGTGGCAGGCATGACTAGACACCGAAGCGCATGGAACGCTGCTACCTTCCCACCGAAGTGGTCCCTATTTATCTACTTGCCATTTCTTGCTTTCGAACTGCTAGGTTGGCAGGAGCTGGGACAGAGACGGGAGCTCATTCCGTCCTGCAGTACTCAGGAATCGAACTGCAGACCTTCCGCCTCCCAGTCAGCGTCTTAGTGACTTGAGCCACTGCAGTCCCTTAGGAAGAGAAAAGGCTACAGAAATTATCCACACATCTTGCAGTTACTGAAGCATTGCCTCCACCTAGTGTCTGCAGAACAGCTGTGCTAAATACATTGCAGGTTTATTGGGAAATTATTGGGTTAAGAGGCCGAACTTGACGACTGGGAAGGTCGTCAGTTCGAGACCACATGATGGAGTGAGCTCCTGTCATCTGCCCCAGCTCCTGCCAACCTAGCAGTTCGAGCACAAGAAATTGCAAGTGGATAAAACAGGCACCACTTCAGCAAGAAAGGGAACACCGTTCCATGCGCTCCAGCATCTTCTCATGCCTGCCACATGACACCAACAGTGCTTGCTCTTGGGCTGTAAACTGAGATGAGCACAGCCCCTAGAGTCGGACTGGCTTTTGAGAAAAGGAGACATTTACTGTAACCTTAAGCAATTTAGGCCAGGGGTTTGCAACCTACGGCCTGTAGGCCAGCCCCGGTCCCTGACACCATTCCATCCAGCCCGCAGTGACGGCCCTGTAAGCAGAAGTGGATGCGTTTATGGCAATTGTAAATGTGCTGGCACATGTGCAAGCGCACCCACCACAGTTTACAGCAGCATTTGAGGCAGGGGGAACCACATATCTGGCCCGCTCAGCTGTTAGAGGGGCAGCTGTCCGGCCCATGGCGCGGTAAGGTTGAGAACCCCTGCTTTAGGCTCTGGAAACATCAAGAGAGGTTGTTGGAGAATGGGGGAGAACAGTCTAAAAATGTTATTAGTTCCTGTTATAATTCCTTGCTTCTCCACAGTAGTAACTTTTAAACTGGTGGATTCTGGGAGATGTGATCCTGGCCCATCTCTTTACCTCTCAGTAATTTATAGGGATTGGGGGAGGCTATAGAGATTGACACTGAGCTGTGAAAGAAGGAGGACACACACACACAACCTAGTTCCGTGATGGCGAACCTTGGCATTCCAGATGTTCTTGGACTTCAATTCCCAGAAGCCCAAGCCCCCTGTGAATCCACACGGATGGGTTTACTGCGATTCATCCGGCCCGTGCCACCCTCGTCGCTCCCGGAAGCGGAAGTAAAACGCGCCCATACAGGCATCTCATCTCCTACCAAGAGGCGTGGAAGGAGCCCCAGGTTATAAGGACCCAAAAGTCTGTGAGTACATCTGGAGGTTCCCCAGACAACGCAGCACTTTGCCAGATGTTTCGTCTACCACAGGAGCACCACTGAATTGCTCTGATACAAGCAAAGCACCAGTTCCTATGAGACCCCTTTCTAGATAAAGGGAAAGGACGCCTGTGCTCAAAAGCCAGTCGTATCCGACTCTAGGGTTCGGTGCTCATCTGTTTATAGTCAAAGATCCAGTGCTGTCTTCATCTCCAGATATTTCCGTGGTCCATATGGCAGGCATGACTAGACACTGGAATGCTATTTCCTTTCCTGCTGAAGTGGTCCCTATTTATCTACTTACAATTTCTTGCTTCCGAACTGCTAAGCTGGCAGGAGCTGGGGCAAAGACGGCAGCTCACTCCATCATGCAGCACTCCGGTCTCGAACTGCTGACCAGCCAACCTTCCAGTCGTCATTTTCAGCGTCTCAACCACTAAACCACTGCAGTCCCTTCTATGAGACCCCTTTCTACTTTACTGTAAAGCAGAGAGCAAGATTGACAGGCAGACAGACAGACACACGTGGTGTTTTACCGACGGGGATGAGGCTTTCACGGAAAGCAACCAACACAACAGCCCTGCCGATGGCTGCCAGAAACGTGCACCGATGAGGCCTCAAGTTTGGCCAACAACAAAGCCAAGAAAATGGCTTCATTTTGGCAGTCCAGGGTTTGATTGGGACATGGAAGAAGAACAGCCCTGCTCTTAACAAGCGCAGCCAGAGAGGGCTAAGTTAACTGTTCCCATTCTGGTGACAACAAAAATGCAAACACATAAAAAAAACCCAGAGCACGCATCTTGCTTACGTTGCTTTGTCCCGCAGTGGCTCTAGAGTAGACCAGGACAAGGAGGCAGCCCCAGGTCTCCGGGTGGTGAGGCATCTTCCGTCTTGGGAGTCCTGGGGATAATTCAGCTTCCCATCCAAGCCTGAGCAGCCCCTGCCAGCCTGCCTGTCTCCACTCCACCTCTCCCTTCTTCCCCATCAGCCCATCATTCAAGTCAGGTGTTGCCAAACATCAGCTGCTGCTCTGTGCTCTGCCTCTAAGCCACACCTGGGCTTCGGACAGCCTCCTGCTGGCTCTTGAAAACTCTTCTCCTGGTCCTACCACCACTGCCTGGCTCCCCATCCTAACCCTTGCCCACCTGGCTCCAGCAATGATGCTGGAGAGATGCAGTCATTCAAGTGTAAATACAGATGGATAAAGACTAGTTTGGATGGCTTAGTGGTTAAGATGCTGAGCTGGGGACTGGAAGGTCGGGCTTCGATATCCATCTGAGAGCTGCACTAGGGGATGTGAAAGGAGCCTCATTCGGGCGTCCCCCCCCCCCCAGCGGAGTTTCTCCAGCAGTACTCGGGAATCGAACTGCTGACCTCCTGCCATTATTTCTATGGTTCATTACCACCACCCCACCCTCAAAGTAAGTGCCCGTTCTGCTAGCAAATGAACCTTTTTAAAAAAGGTGATGTTCAAACCTTCCAAAATCTATGGCGAAGAAAAATTCCATGTGCAAAACCAGACCTCCAAAATGGCTCAACATAATTTATTTTTTATGTTAAAATGTACAGAGTTCTTTTGAAAGTACTTGCTAGAAAGGGGGGGAGGGAAAAAGTGATATTACATACAAGGAGAAGGCGGGGTGGGTTGGGGGGGCGGTCAGCTCCGGACCGCATGACATGGAGAATTACAAAGGGTTTATTTTTTTTTTATCATCCAAACACCCCTTCCTCTTTTTAAGCTTACAAGTCACCAAGAACAAAGTACAAAGAAGTTACAAAACAGGAAAAAGGAAATATAAACAGACAGGAATAGACGCGGCTTCATTTTGTACATGCGGCTTTTTAGAGGCATCTGGAACTCTATCACACACTCTAGAGAGCTCTTTAAAGAGAATTTTCATCTTTCTTAAAATAGTCTTTAATATTCTACAACAAAGATAAAAAATTTTAAAGATGGAATGAAATGAAAAAGCTCTTTTTTTTTAAAAGGCATCAAAGTCACTAACAGTGAGTTTTTCTTAAATTTATTTTAGAAGATTACCCAAGTTTATTTTTATTTATTTTTTTGCTAAAAATACATTATTATTAATTTTTTTTTCTTAAACAGAAGTGGGAGGGGGAGAAAATGACAGGTACCAATATTACTGTGTCGGATATTTTTTTTTAATAATATAGAAAAGAATGTCGGTTCTCTACAATAGTTCTACAGTCACAAAGGTTTGTGGAAAAGAGGGAGCTGCCCGACTGATTTTTTAAAAAACCATACAAAAATCCCAAAAAAGGTAACAGCAGACAAAATAATAATAACAACAATAATAATAATAATTTCACGGCCCTCGTGCCAACAGCTTTGCTTTCGACACCCCTGGCCGGCCCACCTGAAATCCAGGAGGCCAAGTGGGCACAGGTGATATACGGGCAAAAGAAGGCAGCCGGAATCGCCTTGCGACACAGGTAAAGGTGAGCCTGGATTCACAGGTGTGTGTGTGTGTATATATATATATATATATATATATATACACACACACACACAGGGATGTGGGTCCTACTCAGCCGTGTACATATGCTCAGGAACGAAGAGAAACATTGGGCTGGAAGCCCTCGGGATTCTGCCTTTTTTATATATATACTTTTATATATATATATACTCAACCGTATAGAGGAAGTCCGTTTTAGTGCAGCTGAACCCCCACCACACCACACCACACCCACCCCCTTCCCAACTGCCTTTCAGGTTTCTTTGAAGGAGAACCAAAAAAGAAGATTCTTTACACATCTAAGTCGATCTAAGTGCATCTGTAGCTCTACAAGAATATACAGAGAACTTTACATTAGAAAGATAAACGCTAATTTGTGTGTGTGTGTCGTGTCTCCCCCCCCCCCCCCCGGAGCTGAACTGAGTGTGTGTCCCCACAAAGCCAACATCATCATCTTTCTGGGTGAAGGTGGGATGATGTCTGCTCAGATTCATCCTGCCCCCAAGGGACGCAGGTGAGAAAGGTGCCTGGCAAAGGAACCATGGAAGATGCTAGACCTCAGGGATGACCCTCGCAGCAAGACGACGCCAAGCAGGTCCCCCTACTGGTTAGCCATGGGCTGGGGGTGGAGAAGACCCTATAGCAGTGATGGCAAACCTTGGCACTCCAGGTGTTCTTGGACTTCAATTCCCAGAAGCCCTGATCAGCCAGAGTGCTGACTTGGGCTTCTGGGAATTGAAGTCCAAGAACGCCTGGAGCGCCAAGGTCGACCATCACTACCCTTTAGAGCTCTTGACAGATGTTTATAAGTATGTTCTGGCTTTCTGTGGGTATGGTTGACACGGCCGAGTTGCCCTGCTCAACAAGTGTCCCCACTTCTCTCGCCTACGCTTTCTTCAAGGCTGCACACAGTTCTTCTTTAAGCATGGTTTGCTACCAGCTCCAGACGAAGAGTATTGGCCAGCAGTGGGTTGGTTCGTTCGGATTTTACATGATAGCACTATTTCAGTTCATTGAGATGGTGGTGGGTGTGTTAAACCGTCCATAGTTCCTCCTGCTGAAAAAGAATTGGGGGGGGGGGGGGGAGCCAGCCAGGTTTGCTTTAGGGCTCTGTTACCTCACCCTCATTCCATCGCTTCCGAAGGAGGAGACAGAAGGAGAGGACCTGAAGAGATTGGGCCGTCTTAGGAACTGTGCACAGAGGAGAAGAGAGAGGGTTGGGTGCCTGAAGATGAAACCAATGGCTGTCTTCCATGCACTCTATGAGCCTGGTGGTCAGCAAAGTAAAGCTCTATGCCAGGAGTGGCCAAACTATGGCCAGTGGGCCGGATCCACCCCTGACGCCAATTCATCTTGTCATTCCCAGAAGAGGAAGCAAAATGCGCCCATATGTGTTTTACTTCTGCTTCCGAGAGCGACGAGGGCAGTGTGGGCCGGATGAATTGGTGCAGGGCCCAATACGGCCCATGAGCCATAGTTTGGGGGGGGGGCTGGTTTAAGCAGAGAAAATGGCAGCTTAAAATCTATCTCATCCTGTTGCAAAACAGGTGGCAAGGTGCATTTTACTTCCGTTTCCAGTGCGAGGATTCACGTGACCGCCCCCCTGAACCATGTGACCGCCCATGGCCCAAAAAAGTTTAGGCACCCCTGCTCTATGCTAAGCTGCTGAAAGGTTTTGTGCACATTTTTCAGGGTCCTTGTGGAGGAGGAAGAAACAAAAAAAACCACCCAAAAACAATAATAAAACACACAGCTCACAGGGGGGGAGGGACACACCATAACCCCCATTTTAAAAATGGATTCAAACTGTGAATCATGTCAAGACTGTGAAGGAGAATGAAGACCCAAACAAAACAAGAGAATTGCAACAACAAAAACCATGAAAAGAATAGAGACCAGGCCCCCTAAAAAATAAAACCAAAAGGGAACAAAAACCCCATCTAAGATCTACAATAATATTTAACTGGAAAAAGTTCCATCGTCTCTGGGCTTTATCTGTCAGTATAAAAGGTTCCTTTATTTATAGAGATAGTTCAGTTCGTTTTGACTGTGGGTCTCTCGTGTGTCGCCGTTTTAGTGACTGCGAGTCCGTCCTGCTCATCTTCTCATGTACGGTCCGTTGAGCGATTGCTTGGGCACTCCGGCCGCATTCATGTAGCTGTGATGCGAGGGGCCAGTGTACATCATGTTCCCGTGAGGGTTGGGCTGCATAGGCTGCTGGGGATAGGCCTGGCTCCCCATCATCCCCATTTGCATCTGCATAGGATACTGGGCTGTCTGGTTCATGTAGGCCGGGTTGCTATGGTAACTGCTGTTCATCATGGGCTGGCTCATCCGATAGCTGTTCATCGCGTTCAGGGTGTTCATATTCATGGAGTTGACATTGTAGGGGGCGGTGGGCATCAGGTTGACCCCCATGTTCATGCCCCGCTGGACGGCCAACCCCCGAGGGCTGGCCTGCATGGCTACGGCGGGAGGGCTGCGGCCGTAGAGCTGTTGCTGGTGGGCAGCCGCTGCAGGCAGAGGGGCCGACTTGGACCGGATGGAGATGTGCCCCTTGACGGGCATCTGGCCCTGCAGCCGCTGGGTGTGAGGGATGCCAATGTTGGGGGTGGACATGTTACACTGGAGCAGGGGCGAGGCCAGGTTCATGGTGGTGGAGGCCAGGTTGGGCGGGGGGGTCATGGTGGCTTGTGCTTGGGGCGCCCCGGGGGCCAAGGGGTGAGATGGGGCCAGCTGAGCAAGGCCCGGGTTGGACAAAGACACGCTGGTTGCATAGGACGTCACGGCAGGGGAGTGGCTGTAAGGCATGGCATGGGGGTCCATGATGGTGTTGGTCAACTGCTGCAACTTGGCCAAGCTGAACGTGGCCGAGGGCTGCGAGTAGCCCCCCGCCCCAAAATCCCCGGGGATCCTCTCGTAGATGCTGATGTTGCCGCTGCCCCCCGTTTCGGGGATTTCCATGATCATCGGAGCTGGAGTAAAGCTGTTGTTCATGCTACACTGGGATAGCGGCGGCTGCGGCTGTTGCTGCTGCTGCTGCTGCTGTTGTTGCTGTTGTGCCGGAGGCGGGGGCTGAGGCTGTTGGGGCGGGGGCTGCGGGGGCTGTGGGGGCTGCACCCCCGGCTGCTGGTTGCTGGGAGGCCTTTCCACCACGCAGCTCTGGGGGGACTTGATATTGCAGTTTGTGGGGGGCTGGACGCCCCCGCCCTGGGACATCAGGCTGCAGCTGTTGCCCATGCTGGCGATCTGCTGAGTGACCACACAGCTGTTCTGGGTGAGGCTGCTGGAGGAGGACAGGCCCCCGTAGGAGCAGCTGCTCTGGGAGGAGTTGTTGCCGCAGATGCTGCCCCCTCCCATGGTCGAGTCGTAGCTGCTGGGGTTCTCGTAGTTCTCCGTCGTGCTCTCGATGCTGCCCAGGTCGCTGAAGCCGCTGTCCACCACCTGCTGGGAATGGTCCGAGACGGAAGGCACGTCCATCATGGGGCTGGTCTCCATGTTCTGCATAGAAGGGGCGGAGAGCGAGCCCTGCTCGGGGCTGATCTGGGCGTAGCCGCTCTCCAGGGCGCCCGGCACGCTGGGGCTGCTGACCGAGCGCACCGACTGGCTGGGGTGAGACTGGACCGAGGAGGTGGGGCTGTTGTGCTGCGAGGCCTGGCAGTCCTCCACCAGGGATGACATGGGAGGGTCGTCCTCCGCTTGCGTGTAGCTCTGCAGGTTCTGACAGGCCGCCAGCGTCTCCTCGCAGTCCTGGTAAGCCACGTCGTGCTCGTTGTTCTCTTCCTCCTGCGTCAAAGACTGCACGGCTTGGACAGTCTCGAGGTCCAACTCGCTGTGAGGAAGGGGATCTTCTTCCTCCTCTTCCTCCTCCTCCTTGAGCTCTGCCAGCCCTTCCTTAGGAGGGTGCGGTGGTGGCGGCAGCGGCGGCTGCTCCTCCTCTTGGTCATCTTCGGAACCAGGGACGGGGTCCGACCCCACCGACGTCTCGTGGGAGGCCTGCTCCTCCTCGGAGTCTGCCTCTCCCTCACTCTTGCTTTTCACATCTTCTTCTTCCCCTCCTCCTCCTCCTCCTCTACTGTCCTGTGTGCTTGTTTCTAAAAAAGGCTCCTGGACTTCGGGTTCTTCCTTCCGCTCCTCCTTCTCTGCCTGTTCTTCCAGCTCATTCTTCTTCGTGGACTCGACGTGGCCGTCGTCTTCTTCGTCATCTGCATCATGGTCCTCGTTCTCGTTCGCTACGGCCGCAGCCTCCTCCTCCTCCTCTTCCTGATCGCGCTCGGGTTCTTCCGCTTCCTCCTCCTCCTCCTCTTCCTGCTGCTCTTCTTCCGATGGCCTCTGCTCTTCCAGGACCAGTGGCTTCTCGACCACTTCTTCTTCTTCTTCTTCCTCTTCCATGTCAGCATCCTTGACCTCTGCTGCTGGGCTACTGCTGCTCTCTATGGGGGAAGCCACCCTTGTCTCACTGACCGGTGTCCCTTCATCTTCCTCTCCCAGGTCCCCTGCCTCGATGGACCCATCGTCTTCCTTCCTTTCCTCCAGGACTGGCAGAGGTTCCTCCTTCTGCTCAACCGGCTCCTCTTCCTCCTCCTCCTCCTCTTCCTCCTCCTGCTGCACTTTGGGTTTGCGCCCTGGTTTGGAAGCAGCTTCCATGGGAATGGCTGATTCTTCTGCGGTGGGTGTGATAATTTTGCCCCTCTTCAGCTTGAAACCCGGCTTGCGCCCAGGCCTCTTCTTCCAGTGGATAGGCTTGCGGCTTTTGCCCTTCGGCCAGCCTTTCTTCTTCTTCATGGGAGTGGACGTGTCTGGCTGGAGGGGGGAATCTTTCGTTTCACATTTCCTCAGCACAGAGACCGGCTTCAATGTGGGAGAACCTGAAGAGGGGCAGGAAAACAGACGTTAATCTGATGAAACCACCACCAGGATGATCTGCTTGTAACTAAAGCATTTGCAACTAGCCAGTCATGTGCTTGTTCATAGTAATTAATTAGCAATAATTACCAAAACTCGATAGAAGTTCTTCTTTAATAGAGTGAAGCAAACACAGGGCCTTGCCATTTAATAATTTAAAAGCCAATATAATAATAATAATAATAATAATAATAATAATAATAATAATAATAATAATAATAATAATAATAATAATAATAATAATAATAATAATAATAATAATAATAATAATAATAATAATAATTTCATGTCAGAAATTATTCTGAGGTTACAGGATTTTTGTGGGAGAAACTCTGCTCAGGGGATGACCAAACAAGGCTCATTGCATGTCCCCAAGAGCTGGGACGGAGATGGGCACTCATTCCATCATGCCGAAGTCGGGTCTCGAACTGCCGACTTGCCAGCCTTCCAGTTAACAAGGCGAGCTTCTTAACCACTGAGCCACCATGGCCCCCCAATAAAATTCGTGTGAGAGATTACCCTGGCTTGAAAGGATTTTCAAGTCCCCTTTCATGTCCCCCAGATCTTCCTCACAGCACTCAGGTATTGAAACCCTACCTTCCAGTCTCCAAAAGTGGCCTTTCAAATCAACCTCCCACTTTACAGAAGTCGGTTTCTTCCTTGCACTTGATACCCCTTGGATTCAACTCACGTGAATTCATCTCAAAAGCTGTTCCCAGGCGGCTGCTTCTAATGTTCTGTAATCTTTTCCTTTTTTTAAAAAGTCATTGTGCACTATAGCCAACTATTTTACCGCAATTGGGTACACAGGGGGCTAGCTTAGTTAATAAAACATAACAGCTGCCTAATAGGTGACTACAAAACGACTCAGCTTCGCAGATGTATTGGAAACAGTGTCAGACCTTTCCAACTGCTGTTTTAAGAGGTTAAATGCAGTTTAATTGTCCAAATTAGAGAAGGGGGCATGAAAGCTGTTGGGAGGGAAGGCTGAAAAACTATAGCCTAGCACCAACCTCCCCGTATTGTTTTTGTTGGCAGAGAGAACATTTCTGCCACATGGAGCTGAACAAGTGCAATTTAGCAGCCCACTGCTAAAGAAATGTGCAACGCAACCATCTAATTAAGGTTTGGTAACAGATGAGCCTTGAGTTGGAGGGCTCGGGGGAAACCCAAGCACATAACAACAGTCGAACACTAAATATGCTCATCATAACACATTATGCTCAGTGGTGCTGGCTTTCTATCATTTAAGAAGGTGGAAAAACTACTGTTTATTAAAAATAGAAGAGAATGGTGAAGAGATATACTTTTGTCTTCTTTGTCTTCTTCTGCCGTATCCAAATCCAAATCTTGGTGATCCTCGTGGTGATCACCATGAAGACTGTCCTGAGAATAAAATGCAGTGGCCTTCCATTTGCCTTCCACATCATGGCATGACACACGTAACATCGATCCAGTTCTGCGAGTCACTTTCTGGTCTTGAGCCCTTTTGGCACACAAAGTCCTCTTCTACCCCGGGCCAGTATTGATGAAGCTGCTGCCCTCCATCAAGATGGATTCAAGTGGGACCATTTAATCTACTTGGGGACCATCACCCTTCCACGCGGACTTCATTATCCAAGGCTGTTAGTCCTCAAGGTTGTCAGCTTAGTTAGCCATCGCCTTACACTCAACGTTGAGTTGCTGGCAGTATGGTCTACTCAATTACCATAACAGGGTAAGCTGGCTGGACATATTTTAGCTTCTGATGGAGGCTTTTAAAGCTTTTTGATTCCAGAAAAGCCATTTTATCTGGGAGAAAGGTACTTGATGACACTTATAAATCTACTCCTGGAGTCTGGAGGCCAGCAAGGTGACAGAGGACACAGTAGACTCTCTCTGTTGTTGCCCATACAATGTGCTTCTCAAGACCAGGCTCTTTTTTTAAGAGTATGAAAGAAGTACTGAAAACATTTAAATGGAATCAAGATAACATAGAACATAGCAGATACCCTCAAACCAGTCCAAGCTTTAAAAAAGGTTCTGGCTAGACTGAGAGGCCTATATTATGCTATGGGGTTTCTTTAGCTTATGGTGGCTTTTTCTGTTTACAAATTAACAGGCGCAAAACATGTTCCCTGTTCTCCCAAGATTTTGTAGCGATAAGCAATCAAAATACAGTGAGATGGCAGCCAGAATCCTCCTTCGTGCTTGTGATTGTGTATCCCAGTGTTTTCCCAAACTTTGATTTTGGGACTTCAATTCCCAGAAGCCTCAGTCAATTCCCCAAAGCACTGACCAGCCAATGTCCTAACTGAGGCTTCTGGGAATTGAAATCCATCAGGGTTCCATCGCCAAGAGAAGAACCAACTGAAACACTGTCTTTCCTCTTCCCATTTTCCCAAGATGATTCTGGCCGAACATGTGCAGGCACATTTAACTTCCACTCCAGGAATGGTGCAGGCCAGATTATTTGGCGCTGCAGGCCAGATTCAGCCTGCAGGTCATAGTTTGGGCACCCCTGCCTTAGATGAACCCTACAGAGCTCTTTTCTTATGAGAGGGGAATTGACTTACAGACTCCTGTGAGAAACATACCAGTGGCATCGTCCGACTCCTCTCCAGCCCGAGATCCCCTCTTTGAGGAGGGCCTGTGCCTGAGAGAGTTCTGGGGTTGCAGACGGTGAAGGTAACCTCTAGGGAACAGCTCACTTTCTTCCTCATCCTCCTCCTCCTCCATCTCGAAGGTGGGCTCCAGCTGGGGCATCGGCCGCTCTGAATCCGAGTCCTCAAAGGGTTCGTCCAGGACCTCTGTGGTTTCGGAGATGGTCTCGGTCACCACGCTGCTGTTGTGGTATTTGCGCTTACGGACCCGCCTCTTTCGGGGAATGGGCTTCTGTGCAAAACAGAGAAAACGAAAATGGAGCATTACACACTGCAGAACAAGACACTGAACTCCGTTTGCCAGTGTGGTGGGGGCTCTCTTGGCCAATGAGAACGTGAGAAAGGAAAGGGAGATGATGGACACTCAAAGATGAAATCTAACTGGGTAAAGCTAGAGAAAAGGTGGGACAACTGGTGGGAGATGGGAGTTGTTTATCTTAAAGTAATGCAATGCTTTACTGTAGGAGATGTGGCCGCAGGAGCTCAACCGTAACAAGGTAGAGATGTAATTTTTAAGTTTTAGCTGGCTAAAGCCAGGAAATATTTAGATCAGAGGTTCTCAACGTTTTTCAGCCACAGGCCAGACTGCTGAGTGTGCCGGACAGATGCCATAAAATGCAACTGCAGCTGTTGGAAATTTATTCACAATGGCCGAGGACTCATTTATGGCTGTAGTAAATGTGTTTACGACGGCTGTAGACTCATTTACAGCTGTAGTAAATGTGTTTACGACAGCCATAAATGAGTCTGCGGCCGATTCTGGCGGCAGCATTGGTGACTGGTACAACACTTGGGGGGGGGGGGCAGATTATTTGGCACTATGGGCCAGACTGGCCCACAGGCCATTGGTTGCAAAACCCTGATTTCCATAGTTATACCTTTCTTGGTTTCAAAATGAGAAATGGGGGAGGCGGAAGAAAGTTCTTTTTGTGTGTGTAATGTTTTGAATCCCTGACTTTTAATCTTTCTTTTTATACATAATAAAGCTTTGGAACTTTTACAGAAGACTTTTTGATTTTAATGAGAAGTCTAGGCTGGCTGGGAGTACTTCCAGTATTTTTGAACCACATTGCTATTGTTCCCCAAGTCTGATCTGGTCAACTTTTTAAACAGAAACAACCAGGGAGAGAAATCGGCCATGGATTTCCAGAACTCTGGAAGGCCATCCTAAGCGACCAGAAGCACCAAAGGTTTTAAACTGTTGCCTTATGAGGATGACAGGATTGCAAGGGGCGGTAAAGGGTCCCCATCCCCCGGATAGTGGGAAATAGATTAAGGCTTCCAGCTGCTGAGGCAAACAGGTAGGGACGGGAGGATGTACCTTTCGTTTCAATGTCGGCTTGGTGAGGATTGGTGGGGAGTTAGAGCAGGGGCTGATGGGCTCTTCTTCCTCTTCCTCTTCTTCCTCCTCCTCCTCCTCTTCACTGCTTTCACTGAAATGCCTCATCAGGGTCCGATCCCCCTCGCTGTGCCGCCGGGATATCCGGCTGCATTCCTCGGAGATCCTGCTTTTCATGGCCTCCAGGCTCTTCACCGGTCCTCTCCAGACCTCGATGTCCTCGCTGTATCGCCTCTGGGTGGAGGTGGGCTTCTCGCCTTTGCCATACTGCCCTTGGGGAGCAGCGGCTTTTTCCTCGGCTTTACCAAAGTGCCCCCGGGGCGCTGTGCTCTTTTCCTCACATTTGCCACACTGGCTCTGAGAGGAGCTGGTTTTCTCTTCGCTCCCCGCAAATCTCCCCCGAGAGGCGGCCACTGCTGCTGCTGCAGCGGCGGCGGCAGCAGCCTTTTCCTGGCATTCTCCACACCGACCGCTCCGGGCCATGGCGGACTTCTCCTCTAAAACCAGCTTGGACTCTTTCTCGACAAAGGACTCCCGCAGCTTTTTGTTCTTCCGGCTCCATCGGCCTCTCCGCGGCGTCTGGCTGTTTGCAGGAAGGCCAGCCAGGGGAAGACTTTGCTTGTTTGGCCGGACGGAATTGGCGAGAGGCGTGATGTCGGACTTTTTTTCACTCTCCAGAGGAAAGCATGATTCCCTTTCTTTCCTCTCCCAGGACACAGGTTTTATCATCTGTAGAGAACAAAAGTCCGACCAATTAACATGCTTGAGACTTTCATGAGACCAACAACTTCTACAGACATCAAACAAAAACAAACCTATTCACATGTTAAACTGTGTAGCTTACAGCTCAGGAATGTCATTTCATTTCAATATGTTAATATTAACCTTATCGCCTTTTCAGCTGCTAGTCATATCAGATTTTCTATTTTCTCCCCATTTTCCCCTGGCCATCTTCTTCTGGCCTTCAACCTACAGGCCAGTGATGGCAAGCCTGTTCTTGAACTTCAATTCCCAGAAGCCCTGATCAACACTCCTGATGATCAGGGTTTCTGGGAATTGAAGTTCAAGAACAGCTGGAGTGCCAAGGTTCACCATCACTGCTATAGGCTCTTTCACCACCTCTGACCTTTTGCCTTAATTCCGATTCTTCCATACACCCTCCTTGTTCCCTACTCTCTTAAAAAAAAATATTTTCAAGGTATGTCCCAAACTGAGCATGTTGCTGACAAGTTAAGAACACTCAGTTCATGTATTAGAAAACTTAACAAAGTTAATGGGGGAAATGGCCCATAAGGTGAGCCTGCAATTAGAGTAGATGAACATGAGTGCAATGTAACCTAAGTTTAAACTGCAAAAGAGCCTAGTTTTCAAATCGGGGGCCAGACATCTGCTCAGAAGAATATATGCTTTCGATCAGGGGTTGCCAACCTTCGCACTCCAGCTGTTCTTAGACTTCAACTCCCAGAAGCCCGTCAGCACACCCAATGACCAGGGCTTCTGGGAAATGAAGTCCAAAAACAGCTGAAGCACCAAGGCTGGCCATCCCTGCTTTAGATAAAGCAGATTTAACTAGAGTGGACACCAGCTAAAGGGCCTCAGAAAGATCTCTGCCTAATAATGTGAGGATTCTGCAGTTACACTGGGCTATATCAATGGTCTAACTCCGTATAAGGAAACATCTTGGTTATTTATATGTCATTTTCTTGAATAAAATATCTTAGGTAAAGCTAAAGGTCGCCCTTGCTCAAATGCCAGTCGTATCCGACTCTAAGGTTTGGTGTTCATCTCTGTTCATAGCCAAAGAGCCAACGCTGTCTGTGTCTGCAGACATTTCCGTGGACGTGTGGCAGGCATGCCTCAACACCAGAATGTACTGAATGCTGTTTACCTTCCCACCAAAGTGGTTTCTATTTATCTACTTGCAATTTCTTGCTTTCAAACTGCTAGGTTAGCAGGAAATCTCTTATGACTGTACAAATGAAAGGAAGCAAAATGGGAAAAGAGATAATATATTTTCACTCATATTCTTGAGCAAGAACACCTCTTTTAACCACCTGCAGTTTTAAATTATCTTTCAAGTTCTCATTGTACAGGAAAAACATGTGAATGTTTATTCTATACTAGTTTAGAAAAGCACACAGGCAAACTGACCTCTACGTCTCTTTCCTTTGACTGCTGTTCTTCGCCGTCGGCATCTTCAGCTTCTTCTTCCTCGTCTTCTGAAACCACTGAATTTGAGACGATGACAGGAGTCCAGCGCAGGCATTCCGGATCCACAACAACCGGTCGGAGATTCTGTTTCAGTTTTGCCATATGATCTTGGATAAGCTTCTCCCGCCGAACAATCACAAATCTGCGAGGAAAACACCTTAAGTCAACTGATGAGGAGTAGAGGTTGCAAACACACACCAAGGAGGAGAGCAAAAAGTCACAAGGAGAAGAGTGTGCCAATGGAAACGACCTGTGTCGTTTCTCTCTGAGAATATGCAAAGGGCTGTATAGTAAGAAAACAAAATTAAAAGATTACAATGACACCACACACGGGGGTCTGTGGGCATTGTAATCACCTAGATGAGTAGCAAAGCAAACAGAACTCAGCTTCCTAAAATCAAAACTTTTGAAAAGCTGGGAAGCAGGGGAATAAACATGAGGACCTTTCAGCTCTTATGGTTGGAGCCAGAGGGAAAGTATGGACTGAGACTGCTTAAAACTTAAGAGGCCAAACTGTTCATAAAGGAAGCTCTAAGTAGCAGCTCTTTAGCAGCACTAACATCATGCAACACAATGGAAATGACACAGGTCTGCCCAATTTGGAAAATTTATACAGACTGCAGAAATAGGATCGTCTGGGTACAGAATATGCACATTTGGGTTTCTCCGCCTTCATGAGACCTCTTAATGGCAAGAACGTACAGAGGAACCCCGGGTTACGAATGCCTCGAGTAACGAAAATCTCGTAATATGAAAGAAAATCCTGAGAAAATTATTAGATATGAAAAACTTTTGAGATACAAAAAAAGTTTCCCCAGGGGGGCATTGAGCCTGGGAGGTATATGGCCCCACCCCCATATGTGCTAGACTCTGTGGGTAGCACGTGGAGTCGAGGATGGAGGTTTTTGATCATTTTTTCCCATCAAGTTTTGGCGCCAGGTAGGGATCTGAGATTTACTGTTTGCATGCCTGTTAATGTCTTTTAACACAGATGGTCGTCCGGCACATTACCAGAGCTGGCCACTAGAGGCTGCTGTCAGAAGTGCCAAAAATGCAGTAAAAACCAATGTAATCCATTCCGGAGGTCAGAAAAAAAGGAAGGGGGGTATTTTATCTGTTCAAAATTTTTTATAAAGTGGCAAAAACACAGCAAAAAAATGCCAAAGTGCAATTTGTGAAGATTTGAATAGGAAAAAAAATCTGTTTACTTTTTTCTGACTCCGGAATGGATTATTTGGTTTTCAATTCATTCCTATGTAAAATCATGCTTCGAGATACAAAGTTTTCACAATATGAAAAACTCAGAGGAACGAATTAATTTTGTAACTTGGGGTTCCACTGTGTAATGATGTTTTAAGCAGCAGATGGCTGCTCCCATTTGCTACTGCAAAGCTTCAACTCTCCCAGTCAACACAAGGAAGCAATTAGGTTGTGTATGACTTGCCAGCTCTTCCCTGTGATAGATTTGAATGCAGTTTCTCTTTTCCATTGTTAGTCAAAGGAGGAGAGTAGGCAAAGAAAACCTCAGGTTCTATTAGAGCTGGATGTACCCTCCCAGAGAAATAACTGGACTACGATGCTCACTGATCATTACGGAAATCAAGCATCCTCAGGTGATGCAGAGTGGAAGTGATGTCCTGAGGGCAGATGCCCGTCAGCTTGCTTAGCTTCTTGATGCTGATCTGCTTGTCGTTTTGGTGATAAAGGCACTCCAAGATTACACTTTTCCAATAAGCCATGTAGGAGAGACGACCCAAGTCAGATAATGGCTTCTCAGGGGATCCTGCTTGACCTTCACGTTTTGATAGGAGATAACCTGGGCAAAAAAGAGAGAAATCACTGGGGACTGGGCTTCTTAAGACAGCTGTGTTTTCTTCCTCCCAAATGCCACCTGGATATCTGCTCTGCTTCCAACTAGTTAAGGAAATCTGCTCATAACTGGCTCTATAACAGAAAACACATGCCACTCTCCTAAGTACATAGTCCAGAGGTTATTTTTGTGGATTTCATTATCACCTGTTCCTCTCCTCAAGCATAACAAAATCCCACAACAGAAGGGTTTCATAATTCTAATATCTGCTAAAGGCATTTTGACCAGAATCCTATTGGGCAATACACATTTGCATATGGGAAATCATGTAAGCCAATGCAGCTAATTGTTACTCATTAACAAGGTGGCAGATACATGCCTGAATGCAACCACCACCTCATTAATGTGAGGCATTTTGCCGCTATAACATGCATAAGTTTTCATTATGCAAGTGTAAATAAATCATCAGTAAGATTCTGGCCTTTGAATTCTTCAGATAAAAGACAGCAATTCAGAATTCAGCTCTCTATTCAATGAAAAATTCAATTTCCAAGTACAAGTAATTCTCCCAGAAATCACGCAGTGTTTCAGCAACAAATCCAAAGATCACACAGAAAAGCAGTGGAGGGAAAGGCTCTTCATGCTTGAATTCAGAAAATATTCTCTCATTTTACTTTCAGTGTTGATGATCAGACCACAAGATGGCAGTTTTTTCTTACGATACTCTACCAGCAAAACCTGCGGCAAAGCATCCCCTACACGGTTTGTGCTTGTTGTGTTTGTCCAGACAGACTGTTTCTTCTTGAATACTATACTACGGTTTCCCTTTCATATCATAGTCACTTAGGCCTCGGTGGGATGCTCTGGGACTTAGGTTCTTGCCCACTTACATTTATTTTAAATTCTGCAAACCTTTGAAGTCTCCCGAGTATGTTCTCCCTGTTGTTCTTTGGGGCTCCATTCACTCAGTAGCTGAACTTGGGAGATAGGCATCAGGTTTGTGCCAAAATTCCCAAAGCAGCTGAAATCCCAAAGTCACTTTAGACCAGGAATTCTCAACTTTTGGTGTCTTTGGACTTCAATTCCCAGAAGCCTAAGTCAATTCACCAAAGCACTCATCAGCCAATGTACTGATTTCATTGTTGCCTGCAACTCGTATCCAAGAATGCATTTTTTCCTGAGGTAGGAAAAATGCCGTTGGCATGTGTTTGTTTAAGGTGGATACCAACTTGCCATAAAGTGACCCACACACTACGATCACAGAGCCATCACCTGCAGCATGTATGAAATGAGACATGCAGGATTTGACACCAGGACTGCAATGGACTGCCACAGCCTTGAGGATATTGACAAGATGCGCCTTCACATCCAGTTCACCAGCCATGGTCTCTTTCACCTCAATGACCATTGAGAATCAGAAGAGTAAAGTGGTTCCTCCTCTGCTCATTTTGCCTTTGGGCCCAATAGGATGGTTTCCAGTGACATTTCCTGCAACCCACCTAAAGGGGTTCATCCATCTGTAGCCATTGGCTCCTTTAGGAAGTCAGGTTATTTACTGCTGCCCCACACTTGGCGTTGAGTTGGTGGCTATATGGTCTACTCCATTACCGTAGCGGGATGTCCAGCCAGACATTAGCTAATCATCAGCTTATGTAGATCAGAAGCATGCCAACTTATAGGTGTGTTAGATAGAATAGCTGAGGATTTAGGCTTCTGGGAATTGAAATCCACCTGTGGGGTGTGTGCTCCATGTTGGGAACCACTGCTTTACACCGTCCTAATGCATGCAATTGTGAGCAGCCTTGGGTCACCTCGGTGAGGAGGGCGGTTGATAAGTATAAATGTATGTATGTATGTATGTATGTATGTATGTATGTATGTATGTATGTATGTATGTATGTATGTATGTTTAGGAAGCAGTTGCAAAAGGAAGATTCATGTTAATTCTCTTTCAGCACTCATGGATTTCAAGGATTATTTAATCACAAAGACAGCTTTGCATTCTGCCAAAAGGATGCATGATAACTTGACTGGGTGAGTGCCTAGTTTGCTGTTCTGAATGTAACAGGGGAAATCATCCTTTCACACTAGAATATTGTTAGCTACATTGGTAAAGGTCAAGGTCACACTTGCTCGAAAGCCAGTCATATCCAACTCTAGGGTTTGGTGCTCATCTCTGTTTACAGCCAAAGATCCAGCGCTGTCTGCATCTGAAGACATTTCTGTAGATATGTGGCAGGCATGACCAAACACCAGAGTGCATGGGAAGCTGTTTACCTTCTTACCAAAGTGGTACCTATTTATCTAATTGCAATTTCTTGCTTTTGAACTGCTAGGTTTGTCACACTGAGCTAAAAGCTATTTGGCAGGATTAGAAATGCAGGTTCTGTGGGAGTACACGGAAAAGACTTGGTACCAACATCAGCCCTTGCCTGCGAAGGCAAGAAATCCCAAGGTATAATTGGGCTCAAGTCAACATGAAGTTGGTCTGAATCTCAATTGCAGTTACCTAACTTGGCTCGGTTGCCTGGAAAAATATACATGTTAGCTCTTGATATGTCTTGGTTATGTTACTATCATCTACTCCCAGTGATTTGGCCTTTGGGCAAGAAAGCTAGAGACTGCTTTCCAAACTGCTGAAGGGCAGATCTCTGAAATCCCACGGGACTGTTTTTGTAAGGATGGAGAACAGCCTATTTCAAAACCAAGCTAACCCCTTGTGCACTTAAGCTTCCAGTATTAACCAAGAAGGATGTTGGTTCCTCAACACCAACTATCAACTTTAATTGGAGAATTTCCATAAAGGAAAGGCCACACATTAAACAACTCATCCAGGATGACAAGGCAAACCATGAGTGGAAACTCCAGCAAAAACATCTTACTTCTTATTCAATCCTATTTCATCACTTACACAATTACATAATTGGCTAATTTTATGGCTAATCCAGCCTGTTTCAAAGATCATATAGATGATTTTATACCTTGTAGTGCCAGATACTTATGACATCTGTGTTTTCTGGAGTTTGGCATGATTTTAGAACCAAACAGCACAGGGGTTCTCAAAGTTTTTCAGCCACAGCCTGACCACACCCCCTCAGACAGCTGAGTGGGCCGGACTGGTGCCGTAAAGCGTATTCCTGGCTGTTGTAAACACACTTACGACGTCCACTGTCTCATTTACGGTTGTATTAAACATGTTTATGACGGCCACCGACTCATTGATGGCTGTAGTAAACGTGTTTACGTGGCCCCATAAATGAGTCTGGCGGCAGCGGCAGGGGCGCCTAGAGCAAGGTCAGGCCCGGATTATTTGACGCTGTGGGCTAGATCTAGCCCACAGGCCGTAGGTTGCGAACCGCTGCATTAGCACAAAGCAAAAGAAAACAAGGGGGGAATTGAGAAGATGCTTACTGAAATCGATGAGGAACCTGCCATAGCCCTTGCGCTGGTATTGGGGAAGAATCATTATGCAGGAAACATTGTACTTCTGTTGGCAGTGCTTCTCCTGGTCAGGGTGACAGGGCAGAGGAGGAGAGAAAAATAAGAGATTTTTTATGGCAAAGGATTAGTGAGATGGAAAAGAAGTTCTTCTGGATGAGTAATTAATTCAATTAATTCAACATTCCAGTAAAAGACACAATTACAGCACTGCTAGAGAAATCCGTGGACGCTGTCACGTCATTGCCACTAATACAACCGCTGTCGGGAAGGTTTGAGCAGACTTGGCTCTAATACTAAATGAAGCTGATTTACGCCAAAGTTTGACCTTTGTTACAGACCCTGGGAAAGTTTTTCTGTCGGACTACAGCTCCCAGAATTCCACAGCCAGAATGCCTATTCTGGGAGCCCGACAAAGAAACTTTTCCAGCTCTGCTTCTAGCCCAGTATTTGCTATCGCTAATAATACTGACTCTTCAGGATTCTGAATCATAGGGAAATTTCCCACCTGCCTACCTGGATCTTTTCAACCAAGAAAAGCTTTTTTTTTTTTTTAAGAAACCAAGGCTTTTTTTCAAACCAAGTATGAATGCCCCCGGTAAGATACTATTTCAGCATCAACACAACAAGTTCAGGGTAGAATTTTAAGACCTCGTTGTTACCCAAATCGTTCTTTGCATAGCTGGGATCACTCAGAACAAGATAAAAATCCAGTCTATGTGTGGGCTTCTGGAAACAGGATGGCAGACACATTGATTTTATCACTGCACAGACTTTTTCCCCTCAAGTTGTTTCCAAGCTAAACAGCTTTTGTGCTTAAGTACCAGCATTTGGGCTAAGATCAACTGTAATGTAGCGTCGACAGTGAAGCTGCATTCAGCTTCGTTCACCTCTCTTCCAAAGTGCAAACAAAAGCTTTGAAATGAGATCAGCATCTGATTTGAGAAACAATCCCCGGGAAGGTAACAATTAATGTTTGCTTCACCAACTTGCTGTACTCTTCAACACCCAAAGGATTAGGAAGTCATTTAAAACCCTCTCTCCTCAGAACTACCAAGTTGGAATTCGTGCTCCTTGGAGGACAGACTCAGTAAAACTGGAAAAAGAGAAAGCTGACTTATGAGAATGATTTTTTCTGGACTATGCCTACACAGAATTTTAAAGACACATGGAAAAACTGTACCCATTGCTTTAAACCATGGACGCAGCTAAACTGAGTGACATTTTATGAGTTTTAAAGCCACTCTAAACTGGTTTATCTGTATCTCTATTTACTGTCAAACTTCCAATCAGATTTACACAGTGGCACTGCATATCATACCGGTTTCAACAGGCATTTCCAGAGGCACAGCCTTAGTTTGTAGTTCTGAAATTAGAAATGGTTATCACACCCAGACTTCATAGAAAGAAAGAATAAAAATGGGCCATTTTTGGCATACACAATAGGTCTCTGTGTCTAGAATTAGCTCTTTATGTAGGCTACAGAAAAATGGGCAACATGTTGCCTTTGGAACTGAGTGTAAAATTCTGATTTCAAAATCTAAGTTTTAAAAAACCCTTGTTTTCAGTTTCATTATATATTGTCATCATTGGCTGCAACTTGTATGCGAGAATGCCTTTTTTTCCAGAAAAGGAAAAATGCAATCGGCATGAGTTTGTTTAAGATGGACCCCAGCTTGCCATGAAGTGACCCACGCACTATGATCTCGGAGGCATCTCCTGCGGCATGTATGAAATGAGACGTGCAGGATTTAACACCAGGACTGCAATGGACTGCCGCAGCCTTGAGGGTATTTATCAAGGTGTACTTTCACAGCCATGGCCTCCTCCGCCTCCATGACCATTGGGAATCAGAGTTCCTCCTCCGCTCATTTTGCCATCGGGCCCAATATGATGGTTTCCAGTGGCATTTCCTCCATTGAGGGGAACCATCACCAGACATAAAGGGGCTCATCCTCCTGTAGCCATTGGCCCCTTTAGGGAGTCAGGTTATTTACCACCGCCTAACACTAGGCATTGAGTTGCTGGCTGTACTGTCTACTCCCATTAGCATAGCAGGATGTCTGGCCAGACAGATTCATTATACAGTAAAACTTCAAATAAAGAGTGCCTCGTTTAGAGACTAACTCGCTTAAAGAGCAGAATTTTATCTGAATGGTTGCCCTGCTTAAGAAATAAAACCAACCAAAAACTTAAATCAGGGTTCACAATCCCCCTCGCCAGAAGTCACAATTGGTCACTTACAATGGTGTTTCGCTTAAAGAGCAATCCCATGGAACGCATTATGCTCTTAAGCGAGGTACCACTGTATTATATATAAATACAATTATTTTCCCCCTATATGGCAAATGGCTTAAATCCCATTGTGAATGGTAATCACAACAGACCCGGTGATTGAACGGGAAATTAGAAAGTCAACATTTAAATTAGTTCCATTAATTCAGTGGCATTCAACACTAGTTTAGACTAACAACTAGATCTAGGCTCATGATAGGGAACCTTGGCACTCCAGGTGTTCTTGGACTTCAATTCCCAGAAGCCCAAACCAGCACTCCTGCTGATCAGGGCTTTTGGGAATTGAAGTTCAAGAACAGCTGGAGTGCCAAGGGTTCGCCATCACTGATCTAGGGCAATGTGTACTAAAACATAAGACTGGTGAATATCACTGGTTAAGCTTAGGATTGCATTTAGCAGACATTCACAAGTTAGTTAAAACTAGTTATTGGGGGGGGGGGGAGCAAATGTCTGCAAGCATATTTAGTGGATATAATTTCTATGGTTTACACAATCCACCTTTTCTTTGTAGAATATCTGGATTACCGAGAGGCAAAATTTCAGTGTATTTTTAAAGACCAGGATATTCTGATTTACCTTTCTCAGAAAACAAGACATTGTGAATCCAGCGTTGCCCCTGTTGCTCCCCTGTTGGGAAGATCTCCACACACTCACCTTGGAGAAGTAGCCAACCAGGTGGCAGCCCTTTGCATCATTTTGGGTCAAAACGTAGAAGAGAAAAGGCTCCACATCATAATAGAGCGTCTTATGGTCCAAAAAGAGTTTTGCCAATAGACACAAGTTCTGGCAATAAATGGTACTGACATTGCCATCCACCTACAAGACACAGAGAACAGGTTATGTCACAATCATGATGAGGATTGCTAACAAACAACTGCAAGAAGGGCTCCAAATGAGCCCAATAGGACAGATTTGAAGCCATCCAACAGCCAGTTGCTTTGAGAATTAATTCACAAAAGGCTCTGCTTTGGGGAAAATGGTACCCTTGGTTGACAGCACTTAATGGTTGACAAAAAGGCCAAGCTAGCCAATTCTCTACCATAGGCTAGGAACTTCTTCTTCTTGTGCCGTATCTGATTCTGAATATTGGCTTTCTTCATAGCGATCAGCCATGAAGATTGTCCTGGGAACTATATAATGCAGTGGCCTTCCATTTGCCTTCCGCATCACAGTGACACCCATAGTACCACTGATCCAGCTCCATGAGTCACTCTATGGTCCTGAGCCCTTCTGGCACACAAAGTCCTCCTCAACCTCAGGCCAGGATGGATGAAGTTGCTGCCTTCCATCCCATCAAGAAGGATCCAAGTGGGATTCAATCCACTTGGGGACCATCAAACTTCCCTGTGGACTTCACCACCCAAGGCCATGAGTCCTCAAGGTTTTCAACAGACTATTCTCATAATTCACTGTTGCTTCGGTCAGAGGAGAGAAACGCACCCACAGTTGCCCTGTGTGGAACTGCAAAATTTCCTGAGACTTGCAAAGTCCTATGAGAGAGCATGTTTTGACAGACGCTGCCCCCTTACTCTCTACATTAAGGATTCTCAACCTGTGGCCCATGGCACCATTTAATGTGACACACACCCCCACCGCCTCCACCACACCAGGAAGTGCCATGTGGTGGAGGAAGGGCAAAATGGCCGTCCAGCCCCCGAAGTTGCCTGAGGGAGTGTGACTCGGCCCCTGGCTTTAAAAAAAAAATTGAGAACTCCTGCTTTATATTGAGACAAGTCAGATTTTAGAAACTCTTTTTGAAGAAACTTTGCTCAGGGAATGCTCAAATAAGGCTCATTCCATGTCCCCAAGAGCTGGGACAGAGACAGGCGCTCAATCCGTCACGCAGTATCTGGGTCTCAAACTGCCGACTTGCCAGCCTTCCAGCTAACAAGGCAAGCTTCTTAGCCACTGGGCCAAAGCAACACAATATGACATGAGCACATTTTCCAGATGCATCACTGCAAGCCCTCTCTTATTTAGTGCAACACAACTTGTTCCGGCCTCAAATTTTTCATTGGAGTGGGGCAGACATTTGAACAAGAGCACCTAATAAATTCGGAAAGTTACCTCAAAGACAGAAACGTTGCTCTTCCTGTAAATTTCATTGGCTGGTGGGTGAAACCAACCACATTTCTTCATGTGCTGCTGGAGGATAGTTCTGCTTTTCATATACTTGAGACAGAATTCACAAATGTACAGCTTAGGCAGCCTGCAAAATAGAAAATGTTTATGTTTCTGCAGACACAAAACACGTGGTACCTTTACTATAGTTTTTTAACAAAACACTGTCCTTCTCCCTGCAACGGCAAACCCTCAAACCAAGAAGACAGTTTGATTACATTAAAAGCTAGATACGAGATGAAACAGTAAAATGTGAAGGAATCTAAGAGAAATTTAAAATATGTTGGGCCCCTGTACGATTCCTTGTCTTCTCCTGTTTTCTTCCTATCCTGCTTTCCCTTGTATAATGACTTTTTTAAAGCTCTGATTGTTCTTAATATGTTTCCATGTATCATTAAATTTCACATCTCACTGGTCATAAACAGAGCAGAGTGGCACCCATATCATATGCTAGGTTAATGCAGTAAACAAGAGGACCCAAGAAGACTTGGGTAGGCTGAAATGTCTCTGCTTCCATGTATTGGTTTTCAAGAAATTCCTAATTTTCATAAGTGCAAAAGTTCTATATATGTGGAGGTGGTCCTTGGAAGGATGGAAGCGAAAGGCAACAGGAGAAGGGGGCTCAGGAAGACCAGCCAGATGTTCAAAATCATGTGCAAACTCAAATGTATAGTATCTTGATCCTCCTCTTTCTTAGCCCTTGTTAAAAATATTCAGAATTTTTTTAAAGCTTTAATCTTGAAATGAGACTTCTATAAACCAACACAATAACTATTATTTACTGTATTTGCTGGCATATAAAAACCACTTTTCCCCCTTAAAATACACTGAAAAAAATGAAGTGCATCTAGTGGCCTGGAGTTCGCTGTTTTGGTAATAACTCTGATGCCTCTTATACTTCAGCAAATACGGTATTTAGTCTGCATAATTTCATCCTCATCGCATATTTGTTCTACATAGAGGACACACAGTCTTAATTTCAAGGGACAATATGAGCATATCAGGCTAAAGTTACAGCTATAGCATATTTTCCTTAATCATGAACCATTCAGCTGTGCATAATGAAAAGATTAAGCTTTACCTGGAGTACTCTTGCGGGTATGGCGAAGAATACCAGGTCTGGATTTCATATTTCCCAAACTCAATTACTGATGGACAGCGAACCTGCGGATCCGGGACTCCTGTTACCCCTACTTTCTGCAAAGGAAAGCAACCTCTGTCATGTGTTACTGGGGGGAAAGTGCTATTTAACAGATCCAGGAATCCAATAAAGCAACAAAATGTTTATATTACAGTCTTATCCCCTCCCCTGATTCACTAAGAAGCAAGGAGAATATTAAACCAAATGTATTAAGTAAATATTGTTCTAATCCATCTTAACGTGATTCATTTGCAAGAAGTTCTCATTCTTAATGTGTCAACTTTACTTATGCTCTTAATAGAGGCTCTAAAATCTAAGGAAACAACGCATCTGGAGAAAGCAAAAAGGATGCATGAGAGTACGCCATGTGCCTGTGTAAGCAATTTGCACAAATGTAAAACATTAGGCAAAAGAAGAGATACTCGCTAGCTCTTTGCATTTTTGCACATAGACAAGTTTTGTTACTGAGCAATATGTACACCAAAAAGAGAGTTCCAGAACGCCTACCCCAAATAAACAGATAGCTAAGAGAATCATACAATTCTTTCTGTTTTGCTTTTCAAAGGGCAAAAAGTGGCTTTGCCAGAAGAATCATGGCCATACGTTACTCAAGTACCTTGTGTATCCTTCACAATACTTGCCCTCCTCACTTATTTTTAGATGGTACTATTTAAGAGGGAATACAGGTTGTTTTCCCTTCTTGTCTACTTTTCTTGCACGTGCTTTGAAAAGTAAGCCACACTTAGCCAGCTGCCTCCATACAGAAGGCAGAAGAGTGGCAGGAGCAGGGACATGCCAATTAACCTTCTCTAACCATTTCCTGTTCAGTCTACCCTACACCATGTATACAAAGTACTTCAGAAATACACTTCAGATTTTCCTAGTGACAACATCTGGCCTCCTCTTATCATTATTATTATTAAAAAGAACGATGAACTGCTCGCTGCCAGAGAGCTTAAAGTGGTTTGCAAACAAATAAAACAACCTTCTCTTGTTCTGACTACTGCTACTTCTCTGAAGCAGTGTATCTACAGTTCTGAAGCCTATGTTCCTATTGATATTCCAGTGCTGTACAGGTATTTCCTGTCAGAAGCATTTCTAATCCCAGGAAGTTTTCAGATATCCAGTCCCAAGCAAGTGCTAAAAATTATTTTGCTAATACAGGAAGATGGATTATTTTCTTACCCACTTACTTAGGGGTGACCAAACTACAGCCTGGGGCCAGGTCTGGCCCCCAACGCCAATTCATCCGACCCACAAAGCCTTTGTCATTCCCTGAAGCGGAAGTAAAATGCACCCGTATGGAGCGTATGGACTGCAGATGGGAGCGACAAGGGCTTCAAAGGTTGGATGAACTGGTGTCAGGGGCCAGATCAAGCCCCTGGGCCATAGTGACCAGCCCCCTGAACCACGTGACCGGCCCGCAGCCCAAAAAGTTTTGGGCACCCCTGCTCTTACTGGACATGCGTGCCTTTCTTCAGCAGTAGCAAACCAGGGCAAATGGTTCCCCCAGTAGGGACCAATTAGTTCAATTTAGCCAGGACAACAATTCCCACCTAAACTACAGGTGCATTTTCCAGGGTTGACACCATGGAAGGCGGAATGGGGGCTCCTAGTTTCCCATCTGCATACAAACAACATGGTCTGAGGAATGCTATCACACCAAATCACCATCTGACACTGTAAGAACAAGCTTCAAGTTCACACAGTTCTCCTGCCCTCTCCTTCCATTCATGAGCTCCAAGTGCCAGCCTAGATTCAGCCTTAGATCCTAAATAGCAGGGCAGTTTAAAGGAAAAGGTAAAGGTCATCCTTGCTCAAAAACTAGTTGTATCTGACTATAGGGCGTTGTGCTCATCTCTATAGCCAAAGAGCCAGTGCTGTCTGTGTCTGCAGACATTTCTGTAGGCATATGGCAGGCATGCCTCGTACACAGAACGCTGCTTACCTTTCCCATCAAAGTGGAACCTATTTATCTACTTGGTATTTCTTGCTTTCGAACTGCTAGGTTGGCGGGAGCTGGGACAGAGACAGGAGCTCGCTCCGTCGTGCAGCACTCAGGTCTCAAACTGCTGACCTGCCGACCTTCCAGTCGTCAAGTTCTGCGTCTTAACCAATAAGCCATCACCTAGGTAGTGGTAAACCTAGTCAGTGAAGTGGAGCACTGTGGGGAAGAGGGGGCATATGCATAATCGTTCACTCATAACACTCCAATTTTTAACAATATAGAAGCAAATGTTATGTTTTCAATCAATTATAGAGTGCCATGCGTGTGATCTGCAACGTTGCCCTCTTCTCTTTCTTCAACTCAACTGTGTTTTCTTATGGGGAAGAGTGCTGCAAGGAATGTATCTTTTCTTAGGACCTGACCCCTTTGTGAAAAGACGAGGAGAAAGCATACAACTACCAAACTAAAAATCAAGTTAGAGGCTCAAAGCGGTCTTGTGGTCAGTTTGCTTAATAAACAGACATGACAAGTGCTCTTGCCCTACAAGAATTACACAGTGAAGGATGCTGTTGACTGAAAGATGCCCTTTACCAAGACTCAGTTTCATAAAAGAACAGAAGACGCACAATATCTGAAAATCAACAACGCACAACAACCCGAATGGAATCCTTAACATCAAGGAAGATCATGTTTCAGTTACTCAGTGCTGCCAAGAAAACTGTCCCTGGCTTGCGCGAAGTGGCTTCAAAGAGGTAGAACGCTGACTCTACCTGCAGCAACGCCTGATGCGTTTGTGCCTCCCCAGTGGCCAACCTCGCTTCCAAACGAATCCCTGAGAACAGTGTGGAGTCCCAGTTCCAGGACAATTGCTTGCACATAGCAACTGTCCGCACTCCCATCAAATCAGACAACTAGTTCCCATGCTGGCTGCCCAGGGCCCTAGACCGTTCTTCCCTATGTGGCAGTCTCTCTCCAACTGCTTGCGCAGCCACTCCTGCACCGTCACTCCCCTTGGGCCAGGTGCCGCCCTTTGCTCTACCTGGATACATCCCCCGTCAGCAGCTCAACCAACTTTAACCCCATCCCTGCCAAAACAAGCCAACTAAAGGATGATGTTGCCATGAAGTTGCATGCAGTGCCAACACCACGTGGTAAGGTGTAATATTTCCTAGCGTTTACGGGAGATGTATAGATGGGCTGCAATCCCTGGGCAAGTATTTCACAATTTTCCATCTTTCTAACAGACACTATAGAGTTTGTGTCAAACATCTGGAAATGTTGCAAGAGACTTTATTTTAGCCTGCAGTTCTCTAAATAAATACACAGCAGGGATGGAAAACATCTTCCCCTCCAGATGTGGCAGGAACTCTGACTACCCTGATCCCACGCCACTGGTCCTGCCGACTAGAACCAAAGGGAACTGCAGTACTGGAGCCCCTGGAGAGCTACAAATTGTTCATCCCTGAATTACGGAAATTGTCAAAACCTTCCTGTCCACTCATCTGCCTCTTCAGTCTCATGGAACCACATCTTCTAAATTTTCCTTAGAGTTGCCTGCTTCTTTCTCTCTCACACACATCTAGCAGTAAAGGTTGCTTGAACACCAGTCGTATCAGACTCTAGGGTTCGGTGCTCATCTCAATTTACAGCCAAAGAGCCAGTGCTGTCTGCATCTGCAGGTGTTTGCATGGTCATGTGGCAGGCATATCTAGATGCCAGAGTGCAGAGAATGCTGTTACCTTTCCTGCCAAATTGTTACCTATTTATCTACTTGCAATTTCTTGCTTTCGAACTGCTAGGTCGGCAGGAACTGGGACAGATGACGGGAGCTCACTCCGTCATGCAGCACTCGGGTCTCGAACTGTTGACCTGCCAACCTTCCAGTCATCAAGTTCAGTGTCTTAACCACTAAGCCACCGCAGCCCTCTAGATCTAGCAGTACTATTTGTTATTTTCTGTCAGACGGCTGATGGCCCAGAACATCTCCTGTAAACTCCCCGCTTTAGTTCTTCCCATCATGACAACAGTAGGGCCTCTATTTGACTCTCAAACTAGCCATGAGGTTGGCCTACAGCTTTACTAAATTTACCTGCAGAGCTTGTTCTTGGATGTCTCTGAACAACTCCATATCTTTCTCAGCCATGACATCTGGACTTCCAAGAAGCCATTCCTCATTTTCTTGTTTTCCATCCCAGCCATCCTGATTGTCTAAATATGAAAACAGAATGACAGAACTTCTTGACGAATTGTCAAAATGCAAAGCACGTAAGCTGATTGCAGAGCCATACAAATTTACAGCCATGTGAACAGAAGAAAAGCTGAGCATTAATGCAGTAAGAATTCAGCGGGCAGGACATACCTTTACTTTTAATACCTCCTGTACATTTTGCCCTGTTATGTTTGCACACAAAATGTTTTAAACATTTTAACACATAAATAAACTACACTCATTACTCTTCCCAAACAGAACCACTAATTTTATAGCTTGGAAAAATTAAGTCGCAGATTCCTCCTGCCAAATTCGCCAATGACAGATTTTGAAATATAGTCCAGAAGACATAACTTTCCCATGCTCTTGATCTTCCTTGTAATCAAGCCTTGCCAAATAATACCTCTTGGCTTCGGCAGAAAGGACTCTCTCCTTGAAGTGGAAACATCCCAAATTCAGAGGCAACTGTGACAGTTTATGACAAAGAATGACTTCTGTCTGGAAACTCAATTATTCCAACAGATAGCAAAATAACTAATTGTAAGCGTGCTACTGACTGATGCAATATCAGCGGCAGTGGCTGCAACTCGTATTCGATTTAACACTGGGACTACAATGGACTGCCGCAGCTTTAAGGATATTATCAAGGTGCACCTTCACAGCCAGTCCATCTGGCATGGCCTCTTCCGCCTCCATGACCATTGGGAATCAGAGTTCCTCCTCCGCTGATTTTGCCATTGGGCCCGATATGGTGGTTTCCAGTAGCATTTCCTCCACTGAGGGGGGCCATCACCCCACCTAAAGGGACTCATCTGCCCATAGCTGTTCACCCCTTTAAGGAATCAGGTTATTTACCACCACCCAACACTTGGCGTTGAGTCGCTGGCTGTATGGTCTACTCCGTTACCTTAGCAAGATATCCGGCCAGACATGGCTGATGCAATATATTGAAAAGAGAAACCAAGGTATCTGCAGTTTTCCCAGTGCTTCTAAAGATAAACCAACTGAGAAGGACTGAGGATTCTTCTGAACACGTTGTCTTAAGTGAGAGCATATGAATTTCAGACAGTGCAGTTAATACCATTCACTGTTTGCCTACCTGTGGGCCAATCTGAAGTGCTTGATTTTCTATTGTCCTTTCTCCTGATCCTATATTGCTGCGAGTAATCCACCACTTCCCCTCGAGCTTTACGCCCATCAGGGGACGGGGTGAAGAATTTGGTAAGGCCATCAATGAGCCCTTTGGTTTTCTTGTTGAATTTCAGGGTGTTGCTGGCATCTCTGCAAAATTCCAGGCCATCAACTTGCTCCAGATAATCCCCTTCCGACGAACAAGTTAACTGGTTGGATAGAGGATTCTTGCGTTTACGACCTCGGCCAGGTCCTGTCTGAACTTTGCTGAAGGGGCCTTTTGATCTAAACAAAGAAGAAGATGAAGAAATATAGAAGCTGCTGAGAAGAACCATCAAAAAACAACCTGTGCACAAAGCAAGAAGATTCACAATGCACACAAACCATCAGTTGCTCTGAGTTACTTGACAAGCAAGATACTGCAGTACAATCTTGCGCGATCTTACGTGGATATCTCTGAGGCATTTCTTCACACTGCTCTGCTGAATGAATCTGACAAGCATCTAACCATTCAAAGGCAACTTTGCATGGGGGCAGGTTCTCAACTGCAAAAAGCAACAACCCAAGCACTGACCAGATTTCATAGTTGCAGTAAGAACATAACAAACATTTGTGACACTATGTGATGGTATAACAGCACTACACTTCCCAAGCACCTAATAAAAGTGGAGTTGATTTGATACTCCTTCTAAAAAAGCTTTGAATTACATCTTCTATTTTCTCCAACAAGCACTGGCCACCAGTAAGAAGCAATGGGGATTGTACTTCAAGATGTCTAGAACGCGGGTTCTCAACCTTTTCAAGCAGAGGCCAGGTCATGCTCTCTGTCAGCTTTGAGGACCGGATAGTCATTTTGCCCTGCCTGCACAATGGGGTGGCCATTTTGTCCCAACAGCTTCAAAGAGTGTGGCCATTTTGTTTCTTGAATGCCCTTGGAGGGGGTGGAGGGCCACATGAAACGGTGCCACAGGCTAGAACTGGCCCACAGGCCTTAGACTGGACACCCCTGGTCTAGAGGGTACTAGATTTTCTGTCTCTATTCTAATAGACCCTCACATGATCTAAAACACTCTTCTGTAGCAAACTGATTAGAATGGTTTGCAGCAAAGCACCTTTATGTACAGCCTCAGCACTGACAGGGAAAGGTGATGCTAAGCAAAACAGCTTTGACTTTTTTGCATGAAGGAAATTCACTACTGACACCTGATAAAAGTGGAAATCCGCCCAAGACACATAAGACAATAGCATATACACCTTTCAGCTGCAGAACACCTGATTCCTTTAAACCAACAGAGCTATTTTTCTAAGGATGGTCTATGCCAGTGGTTCCCTACATGGGGCACACGGCCCACAGAGGGACTTAAATTCCCAGAAGCCTAAGTCAGTGCATTGGCTGATCAGTGCTTCAGGGAATTGACTTAGGCTCCTGGGAACGGAAATCCCAAAACTAAAGATTGGGAGACACTGTCTAAAGGATTTTTTTAAAGTAACAAACTGAAAAAAGGTTAAATGCAAAACAAATGCTGAATTATATGGGCCCCAAGCACTAAAAAGACACAATCAAAACTAGTGGAAATATGGTGTTGAATATTTTTCAAAAGAAAACTGATTACATTTGGGCGGAACTCTTTGTAAAATATGTACTGTTTCGCTGTTGGATGAACAAAATCATTTGCAAGGACAAAACTCTGCAAGCTTCTTTACCTGTAATTACCAGAATCACAAATTAGTTACCTTAACTAACTTTCAGAACAACTTACGTTGCATTTTGGTTCTTTAATCGGTTTTTGGGACGTCCTATTGGGTTGGCATAGCGCCGCTTAATCTGTGCTGCCTTTTTATGTAGAAGTTTTCTTCCTTTTTTACGTGGCCGACATATCTGACATATCCACATGCCTGCAAGGCAAACAGACTCATCATAATATCAATAGACAGCTACAGTAAGATTCAACCTGGGGCCTTGTCTTCTTACAGCTCACACTCGGAGCTGCCACATCTCAAAGGACAGTCTATTTTAGTGTGTGGGTGTCCAAATATATAAGCTGTGCATGCTTTAGAATTTTTAACCACAGTTATATCACCACTTTATACTCTGCCCACTTAAACACTTCCTCTATAATTTGAAAGTGACAAAATAAACTAGAGTTATCTAGGCTTTTTAACTCCCTGTGCCAATCATCTTTCAACTCCTTCTTACCTTTTGGCATCCGGGTCAGAGGGGGGTCACAACACTCCATGTGAAAGCCCCGATCACATGAATCACAAAATAGCATATTATCCTGTAAAGTGCAAATGATTCAAATTAATGACCTTCTAATCTAAATTCAAACAGTTACATAATCTGTCTGATTATTCTCTAATCCATCCATTAAAACATCGAGTCTAATGGAAAGTGTGCAGCCCCCCAAAAGAAATATTCCACCAGCATTTTGCTGAAGATAGTAACAGCTCAAACCCAGGAATTACCTAGTTGTGATGGTGAACCTTGGCACACCAGCTGTTCTTGGACTTCAATTTCCTAAAGCCCAATGTGAATCCATTCATGTGGACTTGGGCTTCTGGGAATTGAAGTCCAAAAACAGCTAGAGTGCCAAGGTTCACCTTCACTGACCTACAGGCACATATAACAGAGAAAAATGAATCCTACAACAACCATTATAGAACTCAGAAATCTTGATCAATCTCAATGCAATCTCCTTTTTGCTGCAGTTAAACTACTGAATCAACGTTCCTTTAATGGAAACCAATGACCTAAACTGATGACATTCCGCCCATGTAAACAAACAACTGCTCACTATTTAAACAGTAGGACTAAACGCTGGTCATTCTTATATGGCAATGAAGACATCAAGACTGGCAGGTCCCTTCCCCTTTCCTCTCTACTTGCACTATAAAGCTTCAAACTGTTGTCTCACCTCCTCTGAAAGGTCAGAGGAAAGCTGCAGGAAATAAATAGATCAGGAGCATGTCTATCCTTCACCACCCTCCTACAGCTGGTACAGATATTTGCTGGATTTTAACAGGCAGCCCTTTAGTGCAATTCTTTCTCACACATGGGGGTTCAGTCACAGCTAAAGAACAAGTACCTGGGACTCTACATTTGGAAGCTGATGGCTGAAAGGACACCCTTCTTTGTAAAATGCAGATTGTGGAGCCTTCTTCCACAACAGATCTTACAGAATCAAGAGACTGATCTGCTTAAGTGACCCCTGAAAACCTTTTCTATAAGATTAGCTGATGACAGTAGAAAATGCCAGAACTGCCCTTCCTGCCAGTGTCACTGTGAACTAACTGCTTCAGTGATTTTCAGTGATGGCTGTTATTTCATTAATTATATTGTTATTCTCTGCTTTTGAAATATCTTCCTGAAGGACTACTTTCTGTTTCCTTAATAAATGTGTATTAACATTAACGGAACAGAGTATTGAGTGAATCATTCAAAGAATATTTGCTAAATCTATTTTTAAAGATTTACACTTGATTTTAAAACATTAGTACCCTGCCTTTCGATTTAAAATGTTCCAAGTAGCATGCTGTTTATTATGTGACACCAAGTTGTTTCTAATGTATGGCAACCCTATGATTTAATGACTCCTGAAAGATCCTGTAATTTACAGGCTCACCAAGGTCTTGAAAACTAAAGGCTGCGGCTTCCTGGTTTAATTTCTTGAAAAGTCTTACTCTTTGCCTGCTGACTTTAACTTGTCGTAAGACTACTGTGTCTTCTAGTAGACCTGTCTTTTCATATGCCCAAGCTGCAATAACCTCAAGTAATATTCAGCAATAAACAAACAAAAATAGCAACCAAAGTAAAATAACACACTGAAAAACATCCATCCTCATTAATTCCTTTATGGAACCGGAAAGATTTACTGGGTCCAGAAATGAGGAGAGTGCCAACACAAGTGATGCACCAAATGCTCTTTGCAGAAAATATCTACTGGAATTAATGCCACACCACTTTGTTCTAGATGAAGTTTTCCAGCACTTTTCTACAGCAGCCCCGATCTATTCCTAGTTTCTCCTCAAGTCTGCAGATGCTTAGGCAATTGGTTAGGTTAACTATCCACAATCCAACATGCAAATGCCCCACCCATGAGTACTCACAGCATTCTTGCCCTGGTCTCGACAGGAACTGCACGTTTTGCACTCAATGCACTGCCACCGTAAGGCCTTCACCCGCACGGTTAGCTCTGGGGAGAACTTCAGGCAGGATGGATGACCTGTGCCAAGGTATTGAGAACAACGGAAGTAAAATGAAGTAGAAGCTGGCAGTGCAAAGGAAGAGCAAGGGGTGCAGGTTCTAATGCAGTTGACATATAAAAATAGGCTCCAGTTCATAGAGTATTTTGACACGTGTCCAACACTCTAAGATTAATTCATGTGAAAATGGTCTCTTGCTTATTCTTAAGAGCTATGAGAAATCATAAATCCCAGCAAACAGTAAACCAAAATAAGATAAACCCACAATCAAGCTACAGACTGTGAAACTTTTACTCACTACCTATATGAAGTTTTGAAAAGGTAGCTGTGTTAGTCTGTTTTTCAAGAATATCAGAGAGTAATTAAAACAACGCAAAGCAAATGTCAGAAAATGTTGTGGCACTTTAAAGACTAACCGCTGCATTTAAAATACTGCAGTTAGTTTTTAAAGTGCCACAACGGGTTTTTTTTTGTCTTTTTCTTTTGTTTACTCACTGATATACCTTTACGAAATATTTGATCTAAGACAATAGTTGAAATCCTATTCATTTTGGCATAAGGTAATGCCAGGCATCATGCCCAGGCAGCCAGAACTGCACAACTTGATCGTACAACTGACCACGTGCTTCCTGTCTCAACTGTTGCATGGTTAGCATGCAGACCTACTTTATGAATAGCATTTCTGCCTTGCCACAATTTGTCAACTGCTTCTGCAGCTCTGCATTGCTCATGCAGAAGAAACATAACAGGAATTTCAGCTAATATCCACATGAATTCTCGATTCTACTCCCCAAACTTTTAAAAACTATCACAGTCAAATAAAAAGTTTTGATTAAGATATCTATCATGCTCCCTTTGTCTCCAAGATCCACCATGTGGAGAGATACTGCTGTGGAACAGGAAAGTTGCTCGCTATGAAATACTTTAACCAATGTCAACAGGTTAACCATGGTTGTGGTTTCTGCCATTATGAACTATGACACCTTAAAGACGATCCATTGTATGGAGACATCACCTTTCATAAGTATGGCTTTCATGCTTATGAAAGATGATGTCTCAATACATTAGATACGTCAGATAGCTTAATCTTTAAGCTGCCATGGACTTCTCTTGCTTTTGCTTTTTAAATTTTATAATTGTAATTTTGAAGTTTTTAACAATGGGTTTGGGTTGGGTTTTATTATGCTTTTATAATGTTGTAAACTGCCCTGGGTCGCCCTGGCGAGAAGGGTGGTATAAAAATGTAAATAAATAAATAAATAAAATTATTTACACCAAGGTCCTGATCCATCCACACTGTCTAGCTCAGAGCTGCTGCCAGAATGTTCAAGCTTTGTATTTACTGGACATTAAATAAAGGGATATAGTATCACCCCGGTGAGCTGCAAGCCCTAAAAGAGCACAGGCATAGTACTGGCAGTTCCAATGATAAAGGAACGATGAAATGTTCTCATTATGATGTGTTGAATCAATGTCAAACAAGTTGCGCATTTCACAAATTGGATTCCCTGCAAACAATATTCACCCTTGCACTGAAACACAGCTGGCATCTGCATTACACAAAATGATAGTGACAGCAGGGTTAGGAATAACAAGGTTGTCCAAACAAGTTGGGGTGGCATCAAGCTTACCCTGACCACAAACAACCTCCTTTCCAGGCAATTTCTCCCTTATCTCCACGTTTAACAGTAAAATCCTGAATCAGAAATAGACATCAGGCATGGAACTGCCTGAAAGCTGCACAGTTTCCCAAATCTTAAATATATTAAATTGTTCACTCCCACCTAATTAGCTTTACAGGTCCCAGAAATGTTATGGTATTAAAACCCAATACCATGGTAAATAATAACAGCCAAAAATAAGTAAATTGGCTGTGCGTACTGGTATGTGACAACTCATATACATTCAGTATAAGTACTTTCAGAGTTTTAAAACTAGATGCAGAGAGGTTTTCTCAAATTAGGCTTGTGAGTGGATGAATGCGGATTTCTTTAAAATTCTTGAGGGGTGGGAAATGAAATTAACTGAATAAATAATGGTGATGTCAATTTTACCACTGCACTTAGTTATATGAAAGAGACATTCTAAATGTTATTTATTTTACAACTCTTTTGTTAACGTGTTCATCCAATTATCTTCCCAAGTGACTAACATCATGTGGACCTGGCTGTTATCTTGGACCTGGTTCTCTTGTTGGAGCACCAGATCTCTGCCGTGGCCATCTCAGCTGCACCCACTCCTTGATGTGAGGTCTTTGAGGAGACCAGCTCATACCTTGATACTCTCAAGGACTGACTACTGTAATGCTCTCTACGTGGGACTACCCTTGAAGACTGTACAAAGGCTACAGGAGGTACAGAATGTGGTGGCCAGGCTGGTAGTGGGCTGGCAGAAATTCAACTATTTCTCCCTGATCCTGGCCCACTTGCATTGGTTACCTGCAAGCTTCCATGCCTGATTCAAGGTATTGGTATTAACATACAAGCCCTTCATGACTCAGGACCTTAGGACCTGATGGAGCTTTCCCCTTGGCTAAATTCATCCTAGACCACCAGGTCTTCTCAGGAGCTAGGGCTTCAGGTTCCCATCCTCGTGGTTGGATTAGTAATTTGGGCCCATTTGATACTTAAACTTATTGTTATTTTAAATGTATTTTAATTGGTTTTATGATTATATTTTGTATGATCATTTTAATTATACATCTTTACCCACCCTGAATGACTTATAGCCAACAGGACACTATACAAATACAATAAATAAATAATGAGCCCTGCCATGAGACTTAAAATTAAATCAATATACAAAAAAAAAATGCTTGTGGGAAAAGACCAGTTTTCCAAGCCCAGAACAAGTCATTTTAAATCTAGGCACTGAAATGTAGTTCGGGACAGGATGATCTGCCCTGCTGGCATTCTTCCTTGAACAACAATTGATGGCTGTTGCTCTTTTACCAATGTAGAACATTAGGAAAGGAACTGGTTTTACTTACTATAGGAAGAACAGTTTTCCCTTGCTCCTCCTTGCAACTTTATGCTGTTAACTAGCCACCAATGTGCAGTCAAGATCATAGCCGGTGTCGTGATGCTGATGGGAAAAGGTGTCATCCCCCTCCGCCCTTGAGAAATGTTTTATTTGTACACAACCTGAGGAAGTACAATGGTCAGCCAAAGGCTTGACTCTCAAGAGACCGGTAGCTATGTTGTCACCAGCAATACCCATCACACTACTTGAAATACAGGCAGTCACCTACCACTATTGCCACAGTCAGCACAAGAGATGAGTTCCTCGGGTTTCTTTTCTCGGTTCTGTTCTTTCGTACCAAGGCAGAAACTGCAGATTGGTATCGGTTCAGCGACGGGCTGCAATGGAACAGAGAGGAAGGAACACACACAGGTTTTTTGTTAATTTAACTTTCTGCAAACTGTACTGATGTATAAGTACAACGCAGGAGGGTAATAATAGTCAATACCAAGAGTTTACAACAAACTAGATCCAACCTTTAACTCTGACATTCGGAAGAACTTATGATGAATGTACACACAATTAGCTCATATGAAAGCAGCTTCAAGTGGCTGTGGTGACTGCAGCCTTGAGCTACATGTCATGGGATAGCGACAGCATGCTCCCTCAGACAGTTTCAGGGGCTAGATGGCCATTTCGTCCTTCCTCCACCCTCTAGGTATGGTGGAGGCAGAGAGGAGGCGATGAAATGGGACTGCAGGACGCAGGTTGAGAATTCCTGGCCTACAACCTGCACTGAAACAGCAAAAACTCAAGTTACCAGACAGAGAAGGACTTTTCTTTTTCTTAAAAGCCAAGATTTCTGCCTCGAGTGATTCCTAACAGGTTTCAGCAAGTAAAACAGCCAAAGTGTGATACAAATATCTTCAGTGTTGCCATGGTTTTTTTTTTCATTGGGGGGACGGGGGACAGTGCAAGCCTTTGACACTATGGTGAGTATAAGTCCCTGATGGCACTCTAGGTGTTCTTGCTGATCAGGGCTTCTGGGACTTGGAAGTTCCAGAACAGCTGGAGTGCCAAGGTTCACCATCACTGGTATGTTCTCAAAAATGACAAAAGTAAATAAATCTGGACTCTCATCAAGTTTGTACCCAACTGAAGAAATTCAAGACTTTCCAGATGAGATGAATGGTCAACAAGACAATCAGTAAATGGAAAGAGGTAACAATAATCCTAACTCACAGAAACACTTCTGAAGCCTGAACTAGCTATGGTATCTGAGAGAGCCACAGAGCAGTCTCATGAACACAGAAGTGCCTTTAATCTTTAGACCAGATTGGAAAACTTGCCTCGGCAAGTAGGTGGCAATATAAATCTGAACAAATAAATAAATAACTTTCTATCCTATCTTCAGAACCTAGGTGGAGAAGTTTTAACCCTTTTCCTAGCTCAAGATGTTGGAGAAGATATTTGCAAGGTGAAAAGCAATGGCAGGTAAATCGCATGCCACATTGTAAAATGGGAAAGCAAGAGGCTGCCTGCTCCAGAGGGTTCAACAAAACCAGTGATGGCGAACCTTGGCACTCCTGGTGTTCTTGCTAAGGTTAGCCATCACTGAACAAAGCCATTCATTTGGTGATTAATATAATATCTACCAGGTCTCGGGGACAGAGAAAACTGTGTTCTACTAGGTCTGATTGGTTCATTTAGCTAGCGCAATACTATCAATTGTAACAATTAGTGGCCCTCTAGGGCAGGTGTACCCAAACTACGGCCTATGGGCAGGATCCAGCCCCGACGCCAATTCATCTGGCCCACACCACCCTCATTGCTTCTGGAAGTGGAAGTAAAATGTGCCCACGTTTTACTTCCATTTCCAGGAGCAACAAGGGTGACGTGGGCCGGATGAATCGGCATCAGGGCTGGATCCTGCCCATGGGCTGTAGTTTGGGCACCCCCGCTCTAGGGTTTAGCTTTACCTTCTGCACACAAAGGTCGGGTTTCAATACCCGAGGGTGCACTTGGGGACATGAAAGGAGCCTCATTCAAGCGTCCCCTGAGCAGAGTTTCTCCAGCAAAAATCCTTCCAACCCGGAGTAATCTCTGACATGAAAACAAACAATGGAGCAAGGTTCATTTCTTAAAATGTTTACTTCTGCCAATGCTCCATAAAAATCACTGAAGAACCATGTTATGGTCCTTTTCTGCCCCACCCACTTTCTTTTCCAATTTCATTTTTATCTTCCTGTCAGTTTGGTGAGCCAAACAGGAGGGGTCTTCACCACCCCAATTTATGAAGGGTGGGTGCACTTGTTTTCAGCCCTGACTGACCACCACCATTTATCATACATAGCTCTCCCTGACAGAGACCTCTCCAGTTGTCTGAGATGACAATTCAATCATCCCCAACCACTGCCCATAATGACTGGAGCTGAAAGATGCTGCTATGCAAAACCTCTCTAGAGGGAAATCTGAGTTAATCACTTACACCCCTCCCTAGAACAACAGCCAGCACTTGTACAGTAGTTTGTAAATAGCAAAATGAAGTTTCATTGCACCTCTCTAGTACAAGAAACAGTTCAGCTGCCTTGTTAGTCAATTACCCATGCCATTTTACCTGGCTGCTTTCATGCCTGGGTTACAACCAAACTATTAAAATAAACCAGCAAGTCTGAAGAGAAAAAAACAATTAACAAAGGAACATAAAACATATACCACACAGGGTAAGAAAATTGTTTTTCACAGCTTGAAGTTATCCTTTAGCTATCATCCCTAAGGGAGCCATTGAACAATAACCGAACAGCTTTACAAGTTCAATCAATGCTAGTGTACTTAGAAAGAAAACACACTGAATGTTACTAGGATGTGATAAGGATACATGTAATTACACTGAATAGGCCTGAAAACCTGGACTGAGGGAGATCTTTTGAATCAGACTATTGGAGGAAGCTCTCCTTTCTGTTGTATGTGCTCAGCAAAGAAATCCAGGGAAAGTTGGGGGGGGGGGGGAATAAACGTACACAACTGAAGACCTGGGAAAACAAGAGTAGGGAGGGGAGAAAGGGCAGCTCAATTTCCTACTGCAGAGTTTTGGCAGACATTCAACTCTCTCTGCTGTTTTCCTTGCAAGCACATCTATCTATGTAATGTCACCAGAGCTAGAGGGGAAGGAGAGGGAGGGAGATGAGAGAACAAGGGGAAGGGAAGGGAAGAGTCAAGAGAAAAAGACTGTGTTTTTAAAGCTGCCAGTTTCTCAAACATGCTGTTACTATACAAAAGATGTCTGGGAAGCCAACTTGCTTGATAGATGCAAAGACTAAACTGCTCCCACAGAGAAACACAGAGCAGAGAACAAACTATGAGGAAAAAGAGTTTTAGCACAAACTACACATGCACACAAACACACACACACAGAGAGAGAGAATTTCTCAGGCAATGGTTCTGTTTTGTAGACATAATAGTTCCTTTTCCTTCAAACATGAAAGGAGCCTCGTTCGGGCGTCCCCTGAGCAGATTCTCCAGTGAAAAATCCTTTCAACCCAGAGTCATTTCTGACACAAAATTTATTTATTCTCCTTTAAGCACAGCTCTGGAGGCTGAGACTAGAATACCAAATCCTGGCTGAGAAAGAAGGATCCACATCATAGCAACATATTCCAATGGCTGAGTTATCAGAGAGTAAACAAACAAAAAGACACAAAAACATTGTGGCACCTTAAATACTAACTGCTGTATTTTAATGTGAGTTTCCCGCGATCACTGAATTTCTATGCTTTCTTCTTCTCAAAAGTTTAGGGCAAACAACAAGGGCCTTAGGGGACCAAAGAAGAGTAAAATACTCTTTAAAAAAGAAAAAAAAGAAACAGTGAGTTACCTTGAAGTAGATAACCTTTATGTAATGAGTCCAGGAAGGAGAACTAATCCTCCTGGCTAAACAGAGATTTAAATCTAGTTAGGCCATATCTGAATCTACCAATGTTCCAGAAAGCCAGAATGGTACAAGTGAGCTGGACAAGAATCAGGGGACACTAGTTCAAATCCTCACCCACCTCTGAGGATTCTGAACAACTTTAAGCCACTCACTCACTGTATGTAGCATAGCCTACTTTTACAAGGTCACTATGAGAACAAAATGGAGGTGAGCCATGTATGCAAAAGCTAAACAAGCATTAAAGATTAAGACCTAATCCAACCACTAGAGCCATGATGGCGAACCTTGGAACTCCAGCTGTTCTTAGACTTCAATTCCCAGAAACCCCAGTCTCTGTGAATCCACATGAATGGATTTACCGTGCATACGCACCTGGAGTGCCAAGGTTCACCATCGCTGCACTACAGCCAACTAGATAAGAATCACCCAAACGCCACTGATTCAATGGGTCAGCTCTGGTTGTGAGTTACTGCTGAATTTCAGTCAATGGATCTAGTCTAGACAAAAATGGCAACTGAATTTAAGTTCAATAGATTGAAAACAGAGTTAAGGACGAGTTAACTTTGCTGCTCCCTTTTTCCATAAAATGCAACCTGCTTTGGCAATGGATAGTGTGATTTGGCAATTACCCTGGTGATAATTGCAGCAGCAGCCTCACTGTACTCAGAGTTTTCAATCGGGGAAAAAAACATGGCCAAAATATGTTATTAGCAAATGAAATGGTCATTTGGCAAGTGGATTGGCAAAACAAAGGAGGAAATCATAGTAACTTTTGCTCAAGAAACTCTACCCACTACATCATACTGTGCCTCTGCATGCCCAGACAAGTAACACTGACAGATACAACACAGCTATTAATTTAAACTGAAAAATAAGATGGCCATTCACTGATCATTTGCTGCTAAAGAATTTATTCATTCTGACCTCCTTCTGGCATCAGAAATAACAAAGCTAGCGGAAGAAGCAGAAATATCACTCCAAGCACCATATCAATCAGATGATTGAAGAAGACAAATAACCCAATGAATTTGCAAATGCTTATGAAGGTTTATATGACTTCTAGCAAAAACAGCTAGATTACCTTTGTGTCAAGCTTACACTTGAGAATGCTGTCACTGTGCTGGGTTACTTTTGCAGACAAGATAGCACGAGACTAGCAAGCCTATTTTTCACCTTATGGAAGGGATAGACCACATAAATGAGTAATCCACATGACAATATCTAAGTAATATGATGATAAAGGTTTCAGTTGAAAAGTATTTGCAAGGGGTGGTGTCTCAAAGATGTTCCAAATGAAATGTCCAAAGGCAGCTTTCAGAAACTGACAGCCACAAATTCATAAAGATCACCATTTGGTGACCTTTAGGACCAATGTCTCACCACAAGATTCACAATTTTATACCAGTAAATCCTGAAATGTTCTTGACCTTGGAAACTGTAGAATCATATTAACTTGCAAAGATTTTAAGGACAGAAACTTGTTATTGCCTAATGCAGGATACAGTAAATTCTACTCAATTCTTACATCAAGCCCATAGCTTCTGGACGAGCTGTGAAGTCCCCTTGTTAAGGAATACATTTCAATTACAATTTAAAGAGTGTGAATCAGAATTCTGCTTGGCTCCAAAAGTTAATAAATTACTGCAACATCTAGCTTCCATCATTTTCCTTTCAGTTCCAACTCAAATGCAATTGGCTTCCACAAGGCTACAGCTTTCGTCTCCTTAAATTAACAAGATTCCCTCACTGTTTTTCTTGGCCCTAAAACAGTGCCTCTAAAAACTGGTCACAGGAAGGCACTTCATGTTATCTTCACACCTAAGGGCATATCATGACAGCTTCAAGAACACTACTCAACGTTTCAGTAGGAAAAACCTACAGCTCTAACATTAGGATGGAGTTTTGCTTCATATGGCACTTTGAGGGCAGAGACAGCTATTATAATGAGAAACAGATACTGCATCCAAGCTTACAAACAAGATACACAAGGGATGGAAAAGGTAGAAGAATCCAACATGACAGTGAATAATAAAATACTCTGCTGTAAACAAACATTCATATGCACCTGTTGTCATTGCACATAAAAAAAGGATACTGGGACCTAGAGAAAAAGCAGAAACGGGAACCCCAAAAACATCAAGGGACTGGAGAAATTCCTCTATAAAAGAAAGATTGCAAGATTTGGGCACTTTAACTATGCTGTTGTTAGCTGTCATCCAGTCACTTACAACTTGTGTGACCCTATGAATTAAGGGTCAGTTCTTGCAAATTTACAAAACCTCTACCAACTCTGATGGCTTTAAAAGAGGATGAGACAGAGGAAAATGGTATCAAAAGCCAATGACGGTCATGTAATGTATGGTAGAGGAGGAAAAGTATGTCTTTATATCAGACATTTATATGCAGCAGAGATCAGACTGATTTTACTTTTACTAGTGGTCATGTACTGAGAGACATGATGGAGGTTTCTGCCCATATCTGTGTCCCCGAAGTATCTCTAATGAACCACTTCTTTATAATTACAAAGATTTTTCTGCTCCCCACTGGACAGACACATCTACAGTACTTATATTCTTACCTGAGACAACAGTCTATGAAACTTACTACCACCTGGAAGATACTCAGAAAAACTGGTGCTAAATAAAAATATAAAACACTTTTTAAAAATTTAAAGCATGGAATTGATTATTCTAGACTAAGAATTACATCAGCCATAGTTTCTGTAGCATTTACAGAAATTGTCTCTGGAAGAAGGCATGGGTGCTCCTTCTCATTTAAGTACTGAGATTATTGTTCATGTGGCTGGTAAGCATATAATGTGTCTCCTTTGCATACACTGCCACTGAGGCCAACGATGATCCATTTTAGTCAACTAATATATTTGTTTTATACTAATATATACTTGATACTATATGTGCTCAAGAGTTGCTACTTTTATCCTTCCCAACCATGCTTTTAACATCATTCAAATGGAATATGACTTCAAAAGTGGATTAGGTGTGCCACCTACATATTATTACGAATGGGAAAATGGCTTCTTATCAGGGGTGTAGGGAATCTTCTGAAACCCAACATGGCATTTCTCTTTTAAAAATAATATTCAAACCAATTGTAACCAACTTTCATTTAAATCCATTGGCCCATTAGCGACAACAAACAACTACATGAAGTGTTGGACAGCTGGGTAGCAACACTGCTTGTCCTTAAGGGCCAAAGTCACTCCAATTTATCATGGCTACTTTGGTCCTTCTCTACTTAACCTATACAGTCAAACCTCACATAAAGAGCACCTCACTTAAAGAGTAACTCACTTAAAGAGCAGAATTTTCTCTGAATGGTCGCTTCGCTTAACAAATAAAACCAACCAAAAACTCGCTTAACAAATACATCAGGATTCCCAATCCTCCCCACAATTGGTCACTTTCAACGGTGTTTCACTTAAAGAGCAAACTCGCTTAAAGAACAATCCTGTGGAACGCATTATGCTCTTTAAGCAAGGTAAAACTGTAATTTCTTTTCCAAAACCAGAAAGACTAAGACAACTAACAGTGCATGGGTCTAACTTTGGAGGCATGCTTCACTGTTATTGGTGGGAAAATAAACCATTAATTGGGCAGGTAGATAAAGGGCCTCAATGGACGATATATAAATTAGGGAATAAAAACATACTTCCAGATTTCTTCTGACATAACACTGACATTAGAGATTTCACAATACTAGCTCTGGCACAAATAAAATTGTAAATGGATACATGGAATAAAGAACATCATGTTCTTAGCAACAGCCACACATAATTGCCCTGAGCAGGTCTTCCTGCTAGGTTCCTCAAACAAGAAGAGAGCACTTTGCAGTTATGTCTCAGTAATTTTAGCAAAGTTGCTCCTAGCTTTAGTTATCCATTCACTATTCCCTAAGCTATGTATCGCCCATTTAGTCGCCTAAAGACCTATTCTTAAGAAGATGACAAGTAAAAGAATAAAGTGTGGCAACCTTGCACATTGGTAGCCTACAAATGCTGCAGCCTAGCTGAAAATTTGGAAAAATCCTCTTCCCAAATCCACCCATCAAATATTTCTTCCTCTAAATGCAGAACATGTTAAAACCCAATGGGGAATCACATCTTAAAAATTGTGAGTAGCAAACAGGCAAGGAGCTAGTGGTTTCTTTTCTGCTCACTGACTTATATGTGACTAAGCAAAGAATTCCAAACTAAACAGCAAAAGTTTGGGCACACCACCTCAAATGTTTATTCTAAGAGAGAGACTGGAAGTGATTTAAGGGATTCAGTGTATATTATAACTTTGAGTTTGTGACCCAACTCACATCGTGCTGAAAACTGAACTTACACTTAGAAGATTGGAAATTACCCTGCTGAGACTAATACAAGTTTTTTAGCCTTTTTTGCACTGCCAAACAGCCCACTTCCACAGGCCTGCTAATGGTGACAAGACCTTTCACAATCATATGCCTTCTTAAAATTTGTTTAATTCCACACTACCATTTCTAGGATTCGCTGTAACATATTAACCCACACACCTTTCTCATAATCATAGCTCATGGTGTGTGTGGATCCATTAAGGAATAAAACATTCTTTGAAATCATTCTGATTGATCTGACAACAAGTTTCCAGACTTTACTCTAGCTAAAAAAACAAACTAATTCTATTAACATTTATTGGCTTTTCATGGGTCACAGTAAAAGAGGAAAACACTGTTTATTTCTATGAACTGCACTCATTACTGGTTCACTGAACATGTTCTATCACATAAAAAACAACATTTCCAAAACAACGTTACGGCTGACAGTAACCGAGATTCAAGTTTCCCTTTGGCAATGACAAGGAAAGAAAAATTAGCCTTCTAAACGTGGAAGAAAAACTAATGAAAGAGACATGTGAAAACATTCAAAGTAGCAATAATACCACAAAATAGGGAAGGGCTGTGATTTTCTAGCTAAACACCTGCTTTCCATGCACATGATACCAGGTTCAATCCCTGACATTTCCAGTTAAACCAGGGGTTCTCAACCTATGGCCTGCAGGCCGGCCCCAGCCCACGGCACCATTTCATGAGGCCCATGTAGCCTCCAGTGCCACCACTGGACAAATTCACGTTTATAATATGTTGTGAATCGCCCTGGGTCCCTTCGGGGAGGAGGGCGATAAACAAGCATGAATAAAATAAATAAATAAATAAATTATGACAGACATAAATGCACCCGCGGCAGTCGTAAACACATTTACAACAGCTGCTGACATGTTTTACAGCAACATTTACGGCAAGGGGAGCCCCCAGGCAAGCCCACTCAGCTGTCTGAGGGAGCATGGTCCAGCACATGGCTTTAAAAGGCTGAAAACCCCTAAATTAAACCCTTAAAAGATGTTTTCATGAGACCTAGGAGAAGTACCACTAAACATGGTAGGTTTTATTGGGTTACCATATAACTGTTGCATAGACTGGAAATGTCATTCAGTAGAAAATACTTTAATCCTCAAATACTTACTCTTTATACCTGTGTAAGCAGAACAGGGTTTCCCTAATTAATTGTGAGTTGCAGAGACACCACATTTCTTGTCTTTGTATATATGGTTTTCTGTTACAGTTTCACAACTCTTCCAGACTACCTCTCACTCTCTTGAATTACAATTACTTGACCTATAATTTTGTCATAACTATGAGCTATTCTGTTGGGTCATAATTCCAGTCTCCCTCCCTCTCCATTTCCAGGAATAGTATTAAAAGTACTGTAAACATAATCAAATGAATCAACAATAGGAAGGTCTTCATGAAGAGCAGGTCAGGAACTCCAAATGGTACATCTTGTCCCAGTAAGCAAGAAGGAATGCCACAATAACAATCATACGCAATTTCTTAAGAGACCAACTGACAAGTTTAAATTCATTTTCCATTTGTCTAAAAAAAAGCACAAACTACCAATACTTACTCCTAAATCAGTGGTGGTGAACCTATGTCACGCGTGCCAGAGGTGGCACTTGGAGCTCTCTCTGTGGGCACCTGTGCAGTCACCTCAGCACAGAGTTCGCCCCGTCCCTCTGCCCAGCAGCCCAATGGGAGCACTTTCTCCCTCCCCCCAGCACAGAGTTTGGCCCTCCCCTCTGCCCAATGGGAACGTTTACCTCCTCCCCTGTTGCTGTGTTGGCACTTTGCGATAAATAAGTGTTTTTTGAGTTCCAGTTTGGACACTCATTCTCTAAAAGTTTCACCATCACTGTCCTAAAGGATGTTACAAGACACAATTTGCCAAGAAAAACTCCACCTCTATTATTTTATTAACATGGTCCATACAAGCAGCAGAACTGCAGAAGTCAAGAAGGGTCACAGATTTAAATACCCACCTCAGGGGTATTAATGTGCAAGGAAATAACAGCAAGCGTTGAAGGTGAATTACAGGTCGCTATGCTAGTGTAGAGCCTGCTAATTTTTAAATTGTAGTGATACATAAATGCAGTGTTACAGAGTAAGTCAAACCTATAAATCTATGCCCAAGAAACAAGTACAAATAATTGCAAAATGAAATGTTTCTTAATATAGTTCACAGAAAAATGCACAAATAAATCCTCCCGGCAGGATGCATGGATGACAGCTATTACTAAAAGAGCTAAATAAGTCTGCTCAGTCAACACAGAGGAAGGGTCTACAGTTTTCTTTACTGTGATAACTGCTCTGCCATAACACTGCAACTTTATTATGCAAAATGTAATGAAGCACATTGTTACCTTCCAAAACTGCTATTTTTTGGTATGATATTTTGAAAAGGATCCTGCCAACCTAGCCATTTGAAAGCAAGAAATTGTAAGTAGATAAATAGGCACCACTTTAGTGAGAAGGTAAACAGGTTTGGTTGTATTTTGTATTTTGTGAGGTTATATTTTATAATTTTTATTGTTCTGCTGCTGTTTTGACTGTAAGCCGCCCTGAGTCACCTTGGCAAGTGGGCGGCAATATAAATCTGAATAAATAAATAAATAAATTCCATGCACTCCGGTGTCAAGCCATGCCTGCCGCATGTCCACAGAAACATCTGCAGACGCAGACAGCGCTGGCTCTTTGGCTGTAAACAGAGATGAGTACTGAACCATAGAGTCAGGTACAACTGGCTCTTGAGCAAGGGCAACCTTTACCTTTGAAAAGGAGCATTACTGCTGAGTTCAACACTCATAAAGCGCATGTAAAGCAATAAGTCAGAAAAAAAATACCACACAGTCAATCAGACTTCAAGAAACATATGAGCTGACTGAAGAACTTGACAGAATTGAGTTGTGCCTCACACAGTTAGAAGATGACCATTTTCAGTTCATGGTTAAAAAGAAAAGGAGAGACCCAGCCAGCATTTCTGCCTCTGTGCTAAATTTAGTTACACTAATCCACACTATCTGACTGGCTTTCAGAGATTTCTCCCCCTTTCTTTTATTTGCAGCATATTTGACATTCAACTTGTCATTTTCTACTGTTGTGATGTTACTTTTTTTAAGAGACTTTGGTGGCACAAGTGGTTAAGACACTGAACTTGGCAACTGGAAAGTCAGCATGTCAGCTGTTCGAGACCAGAGTGCTGCACAACTGAGTGAGTTCCCATCATCTGTCCCAGCTCCTGCCAACCCAGCAGTTCAAAAGCAAGAAATTGCAAGTAGATAAATAAGTACCACTCCAGTGGGAAGGTAAACAGCGTTCCTGTCTAGTCATGTCTGCCACACATCTATGGAAATGTCCACAGATGCAGAGCGCACTGGCTCTTTGGCTGTAAGCAGAAATGAGCACTGAACCCTAGAGTCGGATATGACTGGCTTTCCGGCAAGGGCAACCTTACAAGCATTTTAGTGGAATAGATGTGTCTTTATATAAATGTTTTTTTAAAAGAAGCAAAAAAGTAATTTTTGAACTTTTGTTCTGCATTGTGAAAAACTGTTTATGGCCATCACTGATCCATTAATGACAATGAAGAAGAGTATGGTAACTTCCTACTGCTCTTCCATGCATTAGATTCTTTTTGCAGAGACAAGAGAATAAATGCAGAAGAATTACTAATACACAACAAGTTATCCCAGCCTGCATCTTCATGCACACCTGATCTTTTTATCTGTAACAGAGTAATGGCTTCAAGAACGGCTTCATTCCTCCAGTTTACAAACCATTCCCTGCCTTGCCTGGTTGGACAAAATGATAAATAACCAAAACCAACAAGACCGCAAACAAGCTTCCTCAAATACACATACTATACTGTACTGTACATCGGCTGTCTGCCTGCAATTCCTTTTCTAACATCCTGAATTCAATCCCTCTTCTCAACTGGTTAAGCAAAGCGCTTTTCCGAAGTTACAGTCTTCCTCTTCTCTCAAATATACCTTCGCTATCCCCACCTCTTGTGCTTCTGCACAGAACCTACACACTTTGGACTTTCAGAATAAATGCTGGCACACAATGCCCTCTCCTTTGCTTAAAAATTCCACTCAGGCCTGTAGCCTTCTTTCTTGCCACTATTATGGAAAGCTACAAACGGACACCTTTTACACAATTTGCTCTGCTACTAGGAACCATTTTCACCTGTTCACAAACCCAGTGAAGCAAATTCAGACTGATTTTCTGGCACTGGGGCTTCCAGAGTTAGGCACAGATGGTGGCCATCTGTTCAGAGCATGACTCTCCTGACAGATAAATGAGCTGGGATATAGCATCTCCCCTAATCCTTCTCCAGCTGGGACAGGCCATGCTAGTGGAGTGAGGTCTCCTCTCATCCCATTACACTCTTTCACTATTAGAAATCATTTTCACTCCCGTTCCAACCAAAACAAACCATGTCGTAAACATGACTACTCTCTCTACAAGGTAGCTGCTGGTTCTGGAGTTTGTTTATAAGGAGTTTATTATTATTATTATTATTATTATTATTATTATTATTATTATTATTATTATTATTATTATTATTATTATTATTATTATTATTATTATTATTATTATTATTATTATTATTTGCCCTTCCTCCACCACAGGTGGAGGGGGAACACATAAAATCGTGCCGTGTGCCGTATCTGGCCCACAGGCCGCAGGTTGAGAATCCCTGCTTAACATAATCAGGAGACAATTTCAGTGATTCAAATGTCAACACCAAGCTACTGAACTGGACGGGGAAGTAAATGGGCAACTAATACTTCTAAACAAGCAACAAAATTCAATGCCAAAAAGGCAGATAGTCTTTGCTAGTGCAAAACTATATTGAAAGGTAGCCCCAATACTGTAACCGAGGCCTGCAAGTCACATGACTATCTTCCAGCAGCAGAGATAATTGAAGTCAGATAAAGCTGCTATAAAGCAATCGGAATAAACTGGTCATTCAACAATATTGTAAACATCTTTCTAGAAGAGCACAATCTTGCCAGTAGCAGGTACTTTACAACTCAAATGATCCTCATTTTCATCTACTGTACCTTAATGGGTTTACATTTACACACATATCTAATACACTATAGACCAGAGGTAAAAATCTAAGCTTCCTGTCTGTAAAGAAATTGTGAATTCTAGCATTTGTTAGTCTACTAATGGTGTTACTTCCAGTAGATAGCTCAATGGTTTAGCTCAGGGATTCTCAACCTGTGGCCCGTGGGCCGGATGTGGCCTGCAGTATCATTTTTTGTGGGGGCCCACCGCCTCCACCACACCAGGAAGTGCCATGTGGTGGAGAAAAGGCAGCCGTCCGGTTCCTGAAGCTGTCTGAGGGAGCGTGACCCCAGCTTTAAAAGGTTGAGAACTCCTGGTTTAGCTATCTGGCTGCAGAGGCAAGGGTTAGGAGTTCGATCCCTCATTATGCCTCCAGAAAAAAAGAGTTTGCCCATGTCCCTTTGGGCCACCTACACCAGGGGTGGCCAACCTTGGTGCCCCATGTGTTCTTGGGCTTCAATTACCAGAAGCCAAACAAGCACACTTGCTGATCAAGACTTCTGGGAATTGAAGTCCAAGAAGACCTGGGTTACCAAGGCTGGCCACCCCTGACCTACATAGTTCCAGTGTGCCCCAAGAAGGGAATAGCAAACCACTTCAATGTCTTCTCTACCTAGTAAACCTGAGAAAAGGCTTGCCATACATTGGAATTGACAGCATACAGTAAATGACACTGGGACATGTGTTTCTTAGACCACTTCTCATAGAGTTTTAATGCAAATATTAAAACATATTGGGGAATGAACTCTAAAGAAGACTAACAAGATGCCTGCTAGGGAGAAGAATTTTCCAGCACCATATTCTGGGGGCCATCACACAGAGACAAAGAGAGGAATCTCGGTGTGATTCCTTCAATCTCCAATCTAGAAGGAAGGCTCCCGATTCAAAGGCAGATGTAGGTAATCACAGCAGCAAAAGAGAACACAAAACTGTTCTGGAGTAAATCAAGGTGACCCATAACCAAAACTTCCTCCCATCAAAACCAGCATTGGGCAAGATCATCATGCAGAACAATGCTTGCCATTCACCACTCCAGCTTCAGCTACATCTCTTTAGAAACCTACCAGTCAGGAGGCACGGCTCCCTTTCTTTCAGCCTAAAACTAGTGCTGGTTTATTTACTTATTTATTTATTTGTTCCAATTTGTTATCCCGCCCCAATCAGGTAGCCCCAATTCTGGGCGGCTTACAACATAGATTAGAAAAATACATAGCTTAAAACCACAGTTCATTAAGTCAATATAAAACCAGTAGGGCAGTCCCCACGTGCCCCATATATATTATGATTCCCTTAACTGTTAACAATTAAAAATGTGATTAATACAATACTAAAAATTAAGCTAAAAAACATTAAACTTTACAGATTACAAGACTTTTAAGGGAACGAGGGGCAAGAGCAGGGAGGCAAGAGCAAAGAGGGTGGCTGACTCCTTAGATCAGCCACCCAACATGAGATCCAACATTCTTTAATCCCCAAACTTGCCCTGCCAGCCAGGTTTTAAGGCCCTTCTGGAAGGGCAGGAGCTCTGTCTGTAGTCGTAGCTCGATTGGCAGGAGGTTCCACAGGGCCGGGGCGGTCACAGAGAAGGCCCTCCTCCTAGTGCTAGAGAGGTGCACCTCTCTAGCCGATGGAATTACAAGAGAGCCTCTCCAGTCCGCCCTGGTGGGACGGACAGACGTTCTTGGGTTGACACGGTCTCTAAGGTATCCTGGGCCACTACCATACAGGGCTTTAAAGGTAATGACCAGCACCTTGAATTGCACCCGGAGACATACTGGCAGCCAGTGCAGCCGCTGAAGCAGTGGTGAGGCACAAGCATAGCGCCCACACCCCATCACTACCCGAGCAGCCGCATTCTGGGCCAGCTGTAGCCTCCGAATGGTCATCAAGGGCAGCCCCATGTAGAGCGCATTGCAATAATCAAGTCTGGAGGTGACCAGCGCATGTGTGACCCTGGTTCCATGGTGCCACCTGCTTTGATGTCTGATGCAGAAAAACACATTCTGAATCCTCTACCTTTTATCCCAAGTTTTGAGAGATGCATATAATTGGTAAGCATAAATAAAAAGTTAAGATTTTATTTAAATTAGACTTTTAGAGATATTTATTATAATTGCTTTAAAAGCAAATTCAACAAATAAAATGTACAATCCACCCTGGCTTGATACTCAGTGCCAGACTCAACTAGATAGTGCTAAAATTTCCACTTGTTTTTCCTTTCTCCTCCTTTTGATCTGCTTTCTCTGAAGTTAAAGATGAAAGAAACCATGGGCAAAATCGAACATAAAGTTAGACCAGCATAAATGTGCTAGGTGTTCCACTGGCAACAGGGAATTTCACTATGCAACTGTGCAACTGGTTTCACATTCCCACCATAACTGATTGCACAATGGATCAATGGAAGTAATTTGGGGATTGTACTTTTGTCTTGTCACTACCACAACAAACTCTGACACAGCGTCAGATTGTGTACATATAACTGAGCAATAGGATTTTGGACAATATTTTTATATTAACCAAGAAGGTACAAGACAATTTCTTAGTACAATCCTGCAATGTCTGTCCAGAAACGAAGTTAATGGACTTTACTCCAGTACAGGTATAAAGGACTGCAACCTGCAATGTAATGAAAGACGTTATTCGATCCAATTCTCCTCCCCAGATTACTTAACGTTATGCGATCTTAGCGTTATCCGAGGTAAACGTTATCTGAGGTATTACTGTAGCTTGTTTGCTTCCTCTCTTTGCTAAATACTGTACAATAGAACCCCGCATAACGAAAAAGCTCTGTTCCATGGAGGTCTTTGCTATGCAGTTTTTTTCCCATTGTGCGGTTCAAATGGGTGATACCCCGCATAACGAAAAGAAAATGTTCATTATACGGGGTCTTCGTTAACCAGGCCAGTCAGGCATACCCTGGTAACGGCAATCTTGTGCTGTCAGCTAATCTTTCTCACACTAGGTCATGCGAAAGGAACTGCAGAATGAACTCACCAAAAGATGCCTTCATTTTGGCAGTTACACGTCTTGACTAGACACAGAAATGGAAATATTACCTACCTAACACCTGAGATCAAACATTACAAAAAAGATTAGCCATGTGTTTATTACTGTGCACATTACAAATAAAATGCTTTCTAAAAACATAACCACACAGTCTCTCATGACAAACACCAGCGTGTTTAGTTAATAGCTTGCCTCAGTCCTGGGATGCTTTGAACACACAAAGGTTAAGAAAATTTAGCTTACTGTCTCCAAATATATACATAAAATAAGGCAAAAACCCTTAATTCAAAAACAGCACCCTTTTTTAGGATATAAATAGGGAAGGTAAGAAGGCATATAGATTGTGTGACCTGAAGTTTTGGATCATTCTCCTTGTATCTATATCACTACAAACAAATACTTTATTATCATAGCAACCAAATTGTGATCACACTTGTTTAGGAAATACAGGAATGGAAAAGTTGGTAACCAACACTGAGTAACATGAAGTAAATCACTTCATTCTGTTACTACTGAATCTAATAATGTTCTAGTTTGCTAAAGGCCATGCCAAAACCACAGAATGTATTAATGTTTTTCTCTATTTTGATGAATTTTCCATCCACGGACATCTCTACTTATTAGAGCCAAGGCCGTTTATTGTGTCAGATATCTGGTAACATTTATGAAAATACTGTTAAATAACACCACTATCTGAGATGAATTATAAGTGTTATCTAATAAACTATTACATTATCTGGGGCTGCGGTGGCTCAGTGGTTAAGAAGTTCGCCTTGTTAGCTGGAAGGCTGGCAAGTTGGCAGTTCGAGACTCAGGTACTGCATGGCAGATTGAGCGACCGTCTTTGTCCCAGCTCTTGGGGGCCTTGAAAGGAACCTCATTCAGGCATCCCCTCAGCAGAGTTTCTCCCGCAAAAATCCTTTCAACCCAGAATAATTTCTGACATGAAATTATTATAACTATTACATTCAAGCACAAAATTTGACTATCTACAGAAAGTAATACTTAATACCTCTTATCAATTTGATAAAAAAGCAAGGTGCCAAGATCAATAACTATTTATCCTGTAGTCCTAAGGCTCTTAAATGAAAACTGCTGTATTTATTTTTGTGTATAAACTTTAATATTCCTATTTTAATTACTATATCTGCTAGGTAGCAAATTTCCTTTGCACAAAAATGAACTCCAATAGTTACATGGCATTAAGTTCACCCTCTCATTCCTGTCTATCACAAAGTAGAGTCAAAATGTTTCTTCCTCTATTTTTTGCTCTTGAAACCTCATCCAGTTCACAACCCCAACAAAGCTATGAGTACCATGCATAGTCTGCAATAATGATGTTACATTCTCACCTTCCCACAGGCACAGCAGGGAGAAAAGGCAGAGATGAGCATGTTATATAAAAGCAAAGAGTAAAAAAAAACCCTATCTTTGTATTCCTTCTATTGCTGCTGCCACCACCCTCAGGGGCAGAATGGCTAAGTTTCCAACTGAAAGGAGATAAATGACTACAGGTAGACCAAAGAATGTTATTTGTAAGCAGCACATTTGGTGGCAAAGTCCTTTGTCATAAGAACAAGAAGAGGGCAGAAGAATGGTAAAGATGATGTGAAACAGAACAAGCTGCTAGTGTGTACCCTAAGTGATATAACATGACCACAGACACTGTGAATCCTTTGATGTTTGATCTGTTGTTGTCTAGGGACATCTTAGAAGTCTGAAAGGAGCATGTTGCAGCTCAAAGAACTGCTGACAAGTGTGTTTGAAATGGCTCGAAAAGTGTTCTAAGCTTGGCACATCATTCAAGCAGTATGCTACATGTGCCATAACACTGGGAGAGAGGCTAGCCTTTAACAGAGTACTATTCTCCAGGAGTGGCCACAACAGCACCTCAAATGCTAGGCTTCATGGGCAATGCATTTTCAGACTCTGGATAGCTCCTCTCAGTCTGTGACAGAATAGTCACATTCAAGCAATTTTTAAAGCTAAGTTCACAATGGGGGAAGTCAGAAATACAGTAAGCTGGTAGATTCACCATAATCACTTCATCAAACTTGGGCCCCACTAGGTGACAGCAAACAAACTGGAAATTTAAAGGATGTCTATCTGATCACTCAGATTTGTTCACCCTGCAAAAAGATCTACTGGGGTAGCTGTACTACACAAAACAGCCTAAAGAGAAACTTTGGCACATTTTAGCTTTTACACATTCTCTTCCCCAAAAGACAACACACCAAACAGAAACTCTTCCACTGACTAGCCTAGAGTTCGTACTTTGCCTAAACTAGTTTGGGCAAGTAAAAAAAATAGTTTAGAGAAAATGGAAAACTATGGCTAATGAAATAACTCCTTGATCTCTAGAAAAGGCTGTGATGGCTAATTCATATTTCACATGAATAAGCTGAGATATACTAACCTAAAGGCAGTAATTATGTTTAACTATTGTTTCAGGGCAGTTAATTTCTTTGGGCTACAAATCACATGACTTGGACATAGCAGCTGGCACAATGGGCAGAAATGTATGCACTGGCACAATAAATAAAGCTGCATACAGTGAGCAGAACAACTAGCCAAGATAATCAGAACTCTCTGTAATCTGTCTAGACTCCAGATCCATGGTTCCCAATGTAGGGCACATGCCCCACAGGGGGGTAATTTGATTTTTAAAGAGACAATTCAAGAATGAGTTATTAACACTGAATGAATGGCCTTTTAGGCTTCCTCCACGTGAACAGGAGTTCACTTTTTGAATACAGTAATACCTCATATAACATTAGTATCGAATAACACTAAAATCGCATAACATCAAGGAATCTGGGGGGAAGAATTGCATCAGATAACATTAAGATCCTATGGGATGCTTCAGATAACAACCGCGAAAGCCTGTGTGGTTACAATGTATCTCTATGGATCCCATAGAGGATCAGATAACACTAAAAATCATATAACACGAAGACTTGTGGAACCAGGTTTTAGTGTTATATGAGGTTTTACTGTAATATGAATTATATGTCACAGGGGGAGGGGGCATCAGGATTTTAGAGAAACTTCCGTGGGGCATGGCGCAAAAAAAAAAAAGGTTGGGAACCACTACTCTAAACTGTACTTCGTTTGAAGCTTTCCATGCCAAGAAAATCCTTCACTATGAGAAACACGAGCCAGACTTACAGAAATTCTCCATAGCATCACTACTTTATTGCAAGGATCCTAAACAGGACCCTTCTGCAAAGTGTAGATTACAAAATCCATCAGCCCCAGCCAACATGAGTTATGGTTAGAATGGTGGAAAAGTATAGTCTGACTCTGCAATCTAAAGTATCTGGCTAGCAAAGAATAATAAATAAAATAATTTCCTACAAACATCTAGGAATCAGAAGACAATTTAAATAGGAGATGCCTGTTTACAGGAAAAATGTTCACCTTCTAAAGTTGTCTCAGAATGGCATAACTTCAGATTATTACTATACTAAAGGAAAGAAATCCAATACCTACCAAAATTTGTCATATTTAAAATAATTCATCTGTATCTGTACAACTTCCTTTTTAAACAGCAGATGAAATTCTGTCAGATGTTGTACAGAGAGAAAAAAATCAGAAAACTGCTGGGTTGGTAACTACAAAAATCCCTCACCCAAAAAACAGTTCTGCACCAAAAGCCTGGGAATTCTCTTAATTAACCTATATAATTTGGCATATACCACACCCTCATTCAGCCACACCTTATAATTTCATATTACTAAAACTTACAGTATGTTCTTTTTATTGTACACAAGGAGATATGCACTTGCAATTATGCAAAATTAGTTCCTTGCAATTTATGATCAAAAAGTACAGAGTGTTTAAAAGCATCATTACCTTTAACCAAGTCTTTGACCACACAGCAAGATTAAGAAGAAAAGCAACAATGACTCTTGCATTCAAGGCTAGGATGGAAAATAAGTGTGAAGACGTCAGAAAAAGCTAAACATGACAAGAAAGCTACCTAAAATATCATTTGATGTTTGAAATACCTATCAACATTGTAGAAATAAGTATAAATCACAGAATGACTGTAGTTACTATAACTATATCTGAGAAGCCACGCTTAACTGTTTGGCTCTTGTCCTGAACAGGCAAGAAAAGAAATTTTAAGCTGTTTATCAGAGATATTAGGTTCCTTGCAATGTAACAGCACAACTATTCTCTGAGATAATTCACCTGCAAAAACAGTTACTGTACTGAGAGCCACAATTCAGAACAGATGGTATAAGAAATAACTGTAGGTTTGAGGTGTTTAGCTCACTGTAAAGGTAAAGGTAACCCTTGCTTGAAAGCCAGTTGTATCCAACTCTAGGGTTCAGTGCTCATCCCTGTTTATAGCTAAAGAGCCAGGGCTGTCTGCATCTACAGAAATTTCTGCAGACATGTGGCAGGCATGTCTAAACACCAGAGTGCACAGAACACTGTTTACCTTCCCACCGAAGTGGCCCCTATACCTACTTGCAATTTCTTGCTTTTGAACGGCTAGGTTGGCAGGAGCTGGGTGCTTACTGGGTTAAATCTTAAGAAGGTTCTCTTTGGGGGTGCAGACTTTGTGTTAAACCAAATAATTTATTTTATTTCTTGAAGGCATCTATATACTGCCCCTCAGGAGAAAGAAAATTCCCCACTTTCGATGGTTTGCATAGCAAAATAAAATCCAACATAAACAGACAATAAAAATAAGAAACATAAAAGATATAACCTTTCCACCAGCAGTGACACTATGAACAAATATTAATCTATAAACTATCAATTTAAAAAGAACAAATTTGAGTCCAGAAAACAACAGAATACAAAATAATTAAACATGTAGGAAACTATCCTTATATGTTTATACGTGTTATCTTTAGACATTTTTTAATGTGTAGAATAAGTGTGTGGACTTGCATAAGGTAGGTGTAACGACTCAGAAGGCTCTCTTCTTAGTTATAATCTTCTTTTTCTTTATACTGTACTGTATAGGCTATATTTCAAACTGCTTTTACCTCATACCATCAGGCAGCAATTTAAACCTATACATCATGTTGACAAACAAGTGACAATTTAGAATTAAAAGTCCTACATATGAAGAGCAAGCAGTACGCTAAGCCTTAAATTTCAGTTAAGCTGGGAAATAACTAACAGAAGCCATGAAAAAAACTGTTTCAGAAGTATAGTTCACTTTAATCTATCATTCTACATTGCCAGAGGATTTGAAAAATACCTCCTATTTAGATCAATAAGACAAAGAGTAGAAGTCTCATGTTTTTCAGATGACATTTGATTCCTACTCATAAGACATAACTACCACAGACCATTTCTAAGGATGGTGGAAGCTGTAGTCCAATAGCATTCAGAGTGCCACAAACTCCTTATCACTGCCACTGACAACAATCAATGCTGGATGAATGAGCCAGCTGACAGACGTGTAATTGATTGCTCTATTCCTGAACTAATAGCCGGCTTGATTTTCATGTTAGCCAAGGATGACGGCTTAGACTTTTATCAGGTCTACAAACATTTTGAGGGCTGCTTGTCCTTTGTTGGTATATTTACAAAACTGATTTAAGTATAAAGTAGGAAAAAATATCATTAAAGACTTAACAAAAGGCTAACAAGGATAACTTGTTTTCTTTCATTTTTAAAGCAAGTCTTTACTTCTCTTTCCATAACTGGAACACACAGCAAAAATGATCTGGGTACTCTATATAGTGAAGGACACTATACAATCAAAACCAAATTCTCAGCATACCTACTCTGAAGTAAGTTAATGAATGTCATCCAGATGTACGATGGCTTTATAATGCAGCCATCTATCATCTGGGAGTGAACTGTAAGGTATGGAAAGATGCCAGTGAAATGCTCATAACACTTTCCTTCCTCTGACATTTCACTCCTGCATGAGCCACAATACAGATGTGCTGGGTAGGTTTGCAATACACACAGGGATTCATTTCCAAGTGGAAGCCTTTCTCTCTCAATCTGCTTGAACATTCAGAAATGATGCAAGGGTTAGGTTGGGATGGGGGGTCATGTAGACTTCAGGGGAACCTTCCCATAAACAGAGTGAACAAAATTCCAACAAGTGGCCAGACACATTCCTAAAAACAAGACCATCAGCTCACTTTAAGACTTCAATGTCGGTCCCACCAATGAAAACAAGGTACATTGCAATCTTTTCTCACTCCTCACTCTCCTAGTTTTATAGCAAACATGAAGCCAAACATGTACAATTGGCAACTTCAAAATAATCTGCTATACCAGCAAATGAAAGAACAAAATGAATCAATATATAAAGGAGTGTACAAGGCAACAGGCCTTATCAGTCCCTGGAAAATAGATGGGGAAGAAGTAGAAGCAGTGACAGATTTTACTTTCCTATGATCAAAGCTCACTGCAGATGGTGACTGCAGCCGAGAAATGAAAAGGTGACTGATTCTTGGGAGGCAAGCAATGAGAAACCTGGGGAACATAGTGAAAAGTAGAGACATCACATTGCAAATAAAAATTCGTCTAATCAAAGCAATGGTATTCCCGGTGGCAATGTATGGTTGTGAGAGCTTGACCATTAGAAAAGCTGAGCGCAGAAGAATAGATGTCTTTGAGATGTGGTGCTAGAGGAGAGTTTTGAGAGTCCCCTGGACAGTGAGGAGAACAAATAGGTCAATCTTAGAAGAAATCAACCGTGACTGCTCCTTAGAAGGTCAAATAGTAAAGATGAAGCTAAAGTACTTTGGACATCAAATTTGAAGAGAGGATTCGCTTGAGAAAGCCTTGATGCTTGGAAAGGTGGAGGGCAAAAGAAAAAAGGGGCGTCCAAAAGTGAGATGGCTAAATGGTCTTGTAGAGAGAATGGGCACAGAACTGAGCGAGTTGAGGAGGATGGTGGAGGACAGAAGTGCCTGGCAGACAGTGGTCCATGGGGTCGCAAAGCGTCAGAATCAACTGTGAGACTGAACAACAACAACAACAACAACAAAGACTGCTAAAACAGCTCAGATGACATTATTTTCCTTCTTGTGAGTGCTTCCTCTCCAACCTCCAACCTCTGAAATGTTAATGTCTTATTCCACAACAAGTGCCCCTTGAAGCTCACATTAGCTTCAGCCAACACAGCCAATGGTCAGCTGAATATCAAAGGAGTTACAGGTTGCCTATTCTTGCCCTGAACCATCAATATGTTTCACTCATGTCCTAGCCGTGGGCATCCCATAGTGTTTGCAAGCTAGCATGAAAACAGAATGCTGAACAAGGTGGACATTTGGTCTGAGCTCATTTAGTTGATCTCATGTGCCAAAAGTATCATCCACCAAGACAAGCACAGAAAACTGTAAAATTATAGCAAGACGCTCAGAAATTAGGACTCTTAGAATAATTCGTAAATTAAAAAGACACTATTTCTCATTTGGCAAAAAACAAACAAACCCCTGAATGAAAATCTATTTAAAATCAGCATAAGGCATGCCAAAGAAATCAAACTGCTTTTCGCTTCCTGACTTCTTTCCTGTTTGCTTGTCCAACAGTAATTTTCAAAAGAAAGGGGAGTCCCAAGGAACCTTAAATACTGGCTGAACTTCCAAAGTGCCTCAGCATCATGACAATCTCCTATGCTTATAACTTTATAAGACTGGGGTGCCCAAACCTTTGGGCCATGGGCCAGTTACGTAGTTCAGGAGGCTGGTCACTACAGCCTGGGGGCCAGATCCAGCCCTGACACCAATTCATCCGGCCTGTGAAGCCCTCATCACTCCCGGATGCAGAAGTAAAACCCACCCATTCGGGTGCGTTTTACTTCCGCTTCTGGGAGCGATGAGGGCTTCGCAGGCCGGATGAATTGGTGTCAGGGGTCAGATCCAGCCCCTGAGCCATAGTTTGGGCACCCCTGTTATAAGGGATTCATGCAAGCCCCAGCTGTTTCCCACACCATTGACTTTGCCTTCTATATTTAAGTTACATCTATGGCTCGTAATCTGAACATCATCACTGCCAAATGAGCAATTCAATGTTATTCTTGCTCAATAGAAGGTGAACTCAGGCCATGAGCCAACTACTTGTCCTCCAACAAGCTAGCAGCTTAGCATGGATTTGAATGCACATTTTCTAACTCTCTCCACTGGAAATTTAAATCCCCCCCCAAAAAAAAAAATCTTTAACACAGTAACATACAAAGCCTATGAGAACTGCATTTATAGTTTCTTAAACATTTGAGGACTTCATGCATACCAACATGTAAACTCACTATTGTAGCTATCATATCACACTCATTTTTTTCCTCTACCTGCTCCAGGGGTGTCCTAGACGTATTCCAAAGGAGCAGTAGTGCTTCAAGACTAAATGAAAGCCTAACACGGTAATTGCAAACCTTGGCACTCCAGGTGTTCTTGGACTTCAATTCCCAGAAGCCCTGAGCAGCAGGAGTGGTGACTTGGGCTTCTGGTAATTGAAGTCCAAGAACACCTAGAGTGCCAAGATTTGCCATCACTGGACTAACACATGCGCTGCATTTATTACATCCACAAAAATCATTATGCTTCAGTCATTATTTCAAAAAGGAGAAGAACAATATACTCATTGAGTTTAACAAAACATCAGAAATCTTTCACTTACAAAAAAGGGAGAAATAACAAAAAGCAAGGTAAATAAAACACCTTTTTTGTCCCTCTGTTTGCCAGTGCTGGCAGAAAATACAAATTCAGTTTGATTCAACAAGCTGCAGAAATCTACTTTCCTTTATTCCAGAAAACTTCTAGTACAGCCAGAACTGACTTGTTCTCAACTGAGGCACCTCCCAGTCTAACATAACAAAAATGAGAGAAGTTTTACTCTACAAGACAAATGTGGAAATCCTGACCCCAAAAAAAGCCCATTATGATCAAGCACTTGATATTGATTAAATATTCTTTAATGGAGTAATCATTAGAAACAAGTTATCATTGTCCAGTGAGTTTCAACAACATTATCTAGGTGGTTACACCTCCTATTGTCGCTATTCTACAGATAATAGTTTTAATCAGTATGTAGTAATACTTTAAAATCCAAATGCCTCGAAATCCTAGTCCCATTTGAATTGGAAAGAAAATGTACTCATGAATTTTCTCTTTGAACAGGGTACAAAATCCTCAAAAATAATCCATTCACCCTAAATAGGCACAAGACATTTTCATGTTTTGAAATAGTTCTGTTGGGAGATTTTAAACATTCTAAGTAATTATTTTAACAGTCCCAAGGAATAGAAGAATATTATCACAATTGTAAAATACCTGGGAAACTTGGGCTCAAATTCCCACCTAGCCATTAAATTCACTAGCTAACCTTAGGCTTAGGCTAGTCATGTCTTCTTCATCTGACCCACCTCAAATGGTTGTTGTGAGGATAAAAGTGGATAGAATGTTATGTAAGAAGGCTTATTGAAGGGAGGGGGGAAATACCATACATACTTGAGTATAAGCCAAGTTTTTTGCCCCAAAAATGGGACCTGGCTTATACTCGGGTCAGTGACCATGAGGGTCCCAAGACCATGACGGACTGAGATGTGCCAACAATTTAATTACTTTTAGGATATTTTCAAGTATTTTGATTATTGAAAATCACTAGCAGCTGCTGCATTTCCCACCCTCAGCTTATACTCGGGTCAATCTATTTTCCTGGGTTTTGAAGTCAAAATTAGGTACATCGGCTTATATTCGGGTCGGCTTATACTCAAGTATATACAGTATACATGTGACAGATAAATAAATACACAAAGTATTGCAGATACAATGAGACAAGACAGGACCTGCCCAAAGCCATCTAGAATTTCAAAGTGAACTAAAACGTGAACTTTCCAATTGACAATTCAGACTTTTAGCCACCAGTGTTTCTACATATGGCATCATGAAGTGTCAGCTGGATCTTAAAAGACCAAAAGCATTGTTCTTACCTTATCTTTTTCATGTGGAAGTAGTGATACTGGAGGAAGACAAGAAAGAGACTCACAACTCTCTTTCCCATCTGCATTTGTGGCTGCTTTAGTGTTGAGCTGGTACAGAGGCCCATCTTTAAGAAGTCGACCATGGCCAACAGCACGCTTGACAGCCAATCTCAATTGCTGGTGAAAGGCAGAAGGAGCACTGCTTGCAAATAAAGCTGAAACATCTTTCTGCCCTTTCAAGAAGCGTTCAATGTTCTTCAAGGATGAGCCATTGGACTCTGCTAAGCCCTCAATTGCCCGTTTAATCAGTTTATTCCAGTCCACATTTGGTTTGCCATCCACCTTTCCATGGTTTCGTGGTTTAGGAAGTGCTATTCGCCCAGGGTTATCAGGATCCTTATAGGAATTAAGTCCTTTATTGGAAACTTTTAGAATAGTTCCATCTTTGACACTCAGTTCCAACTGTTCCAGAACGGTTTTGCGGTCCAAACCGTGGGACGAAGACACAGCATTGCATATCCTCTCTTCTGAAGGGCGCTGTTTTTGCTTCTTGACCTTTTTAATTGCCTCCAAAATCCACTCAGTGTACAGCGGGTTAGCGAGTTTTACCATGGTGAAAAAATCTGTATATCCATAGAGTCGTTATCCCTTATCCCTATGTTGAAGGAGTTTCACACAATGGAAAAACAAATGATCAGAGAAAGGAGACAAGTTAACCATAGCATACACGTTTCCCCCCTCAAGTTGCTCTCTGCTTTTCAAACAATATTTCCTACTTCTGGTTATAAAAAAAGCACATGGCCTGTTATTGACTGTTTCATGTTCTCCAATAAATCCCTCAAACAGCTGGTGGACAAGTATTGCACAAAGGTGAGAAATATTCAGCACATCTCACTCCAGATATTTATGTTCCAAATTGATCCACAACCCAACCGTAGATCTGCAGAAAAAATGAAAACACAAGTTATGACAATTAACAATCTCAAAGTGAAAACACATGTTATGTCATTTAGCAATCTCTGCAACTAACAATAATGGAGTTTTTAACCTATCACACAACTGTCAAAACAAAACGTAAAACAAGCTCTGAAACTGGACCATACCATAAATCTATAAGAACTGTGCAATATATCCAAGAATATTTGGCCAGAAGTGAAACTGAAAGCAATTACAAAAGTAGCATTTAAAATGGCACTGAATTTGGTCCATTTTTCCAACAATGAACTCGTGGCAGAAAGAAACCATCCATCAAAATGGTACCAATTGACAAAACTAGGGCAAACTTAAACACAGGAAAGCTAACTACTTTTCCCCATCCTTCTGCTTAAGAATAAAACCTCCAAACAGTTGCAAGAAAGAGACTGTGGTGACTCAATGGTTAATAACCTTGCCTTGTTACCTGGGTACTGCATGACAGATCGAGCACCCATCTCTGTCCCTGCTCATGCCAACCTAGCAGTTCCAAAGCAAGAAATTGCAAGTAGTTAAATAGGGACCACTTCTGTGGCAAAAGATCTTGGGGACAGGAAAGGAGCTTCATCCAGGCGTCCGCTGAGTGGAGTTTCTCCAGCAAAAATCCTTTCATTCCAGAATAATTTCCGACATGAAATTATTATTATTATATTTACAAGAAAGCAAACACGGGTCTCCTAAGCAGTGATGGTTAACCTCGGTATTCCAGGTGTTCTTGAACTTCAATTACCAGAAGCCCTGATTAGCAGGAGTGCTGACTTGGGATTCTGGTAGTTGAAGTCCAAGAACACCTGAAGTGTCAAGGTTTGCCATCACAGGTAAAGGTTGCTCTTGCTCTAAAGCAAATCGTATCCAACTCTAGAATCTGGCGCTCATCTCCGTTTATAACCAAAGAGCCAGCACTGTCTGCATCTGCATATGTTTCCGTAGTCATGTGGCAGGCATAACTAGACACCGAAGTGCACAGAACGCTGTTTACCTTCCCACCAAAGCAGTGCCTATTAATCTACGTTCAATTTCTTGCTTTCAAAACTGCCAGGTTGGCAGGAGCCGAGACAGACGACAGGAGCTCACTCAGTCAGGCAGCACTGGGGGTCTCGCACTGCTAACCTTCCAAGTCACCAAGTTCAGCATCTTAACCGCTAACAGAAGAGTAGCGTGCCTTGGCGGGGCCCCGTATAAAAAATTTGTTTGGGAGCCCTTAGGAAGGGTAAAGATTTGTTTTGCTTACACACGTTGGGGGCCCCCATGGCCCGGGGGCCCCGTATAATTGATACGGCAGATACGGCGGTAGCTACGACTCTGACCGCTAAGCCACCCTCCTAAATAAATCCGTAGGTTGGCAGGAGCCGAAGTGCACAGAACGCTGTTTACCTTCCCACCAAAACAGTGCCTATTAATCTACGTTTTTCGAAACTGCCAGGTTGGCAGGAGCCGAGACAGACAACAGGAGCTCACTCTCAGTCAGGCAGCACTGGGGGTCTCGAACCGCTAACCTTCCAAGTCACCAAGTTCAGCATCTTAACCGCTAACAGAAGAGTAGCGTGCCTTGGCGGGGCCCCGTATAAAAATTTGTTTGGGGGCCCTTAGGAAGGGTAAAGATTTGTTTTGCTTACACACGTTGGGGGCCCCCCGTATAATTGATACGGCAGTAGCTACGCCTCTAAATAAATCCGTAAAGCAAGGAAGCTGAGAAAGCGAAGGCTCGTGGCACGAAAAAAACTTTTTAAAAGTCAGACAAGTTGTAGAGCTTCACCAAGGAGAGTCTCTTGGCTTCTGGAAGCCGGAGCTCTACCAACCCAAAACAGGCCAGCGGGGATCATTTCAAAGCAGCCATCCCTAAGAAAAGCTGGAAGCCCCTTCCCCTGGGTTCTTCTAAAAGGGGATGATGGTTGGAAGCCTCCACATGGGTCCTGTCCCGGTTTGCACAAGCGCTCCGTCTCTGTCTCTCTCTCTGCAAGGGAGGCTTTCCAAAAAAAAACACGGGAACGTGGGCCCTGCCAGAGATGCAGGTCCAGGCTGGGTTGGAGAGCGAAAGCCAAGAGTTACGTAAGAAGGAAGGAAGGAGCAGAGAGGCAAGGAGACAACAACTTGGGTCCCAAGAAGGCGGGCCCGGCGCCCCGCAAAAAGCGCCTCCCATCCCCGCCCTTGGCTCGGCCTGGGGGAAAGGGCCACACGGAGGAGGCGAGCGAGGCCTAGCCTGAGGCCATGCCCCGGAGGCGGCGGTGGAAGGAGCGGCCGAGCAAGGCGGGCCCTGCCTGCACCTGCCGCGGGGAGACGCGGAGGCCAAGCCAAGGCCGGAGCAGGCCTCGCTCGGGGCCTGAGGCCAAGCCAAGCCCGCGCGCAGGCAGGGGCCTGTATTTTTTTTCCCCTCCTCCTCCGTCTCCCTTTTTTTTTTCCCCTCAGCCGGGACCCTCGGAGGAGGAAAAGGGCCTTTTTTCCCCCTCACCCGCCCCTCCGCCGGGGCCGAAAGGTCCGGAGGCGCCGGTCACTTACCGGGGGGGGCCTACTACTACCCGAGGCGGAGCCCAAGAAGAGGCAGAGCCCGGACGGCGGCCAAGAGCCAAACTGACACGGCGGCCATCTTGGGTCTCGAGCGCTCCGGAGGGCGGGAGGGGAAACGGAGGGAGGGGCGGCCGGCCGCGGAACAGCCCCAGCCAGCCCGCGCGCGGGAGGGAGGGAGGGAGGGGAGGGGGAAAACAGCCTCTTCCGAGTTGCAGGGAGGCAAGGGGAAGAGCCGAGTTCTGTGAGAGAGAGAGAGGGAGAGAGCGCGTGCGCATGCGCGCGGGGAAGGCGAGAGAGAGAGAGAGGCGGGGCCGCCTCCCTCCTTCTACGCACGCGCGCGCCCAGACAGAGCTCGGCTGTTCCTTCCAATGCTTTCTCCTCCCTCTTCTGGCTGTCTCAGAGGAGGGGCGCCTTACTTTGCCTTTACCGGGGGGGGGCGTGACGTCACCCTGGACGACCCCCCCCCTTTTTTTTTTCCCGTGGTGGCCCCAAACCTGCCCCTCGGCATAGTAAAATGGCGCTAGAGAGGAGTTCCCTCCCCCCCCACACACACACACTGCTTTCTTGGTTCCATTGCCCTGGGTTCACACGTGTCTGTTTTCACGTGTAACGGTGTGTGTGGTCAAATCAGCACCTATGGGGCCCCGCTGGACCTTTCAGCGGGGTTCGACTTCCAGTTGTGTGTCTCTCCCCTCCATTCATTCAATAGGCTTACTCGAGTGTAACTTACTACACTGACCTGCAGGTTGGGGCCAATGGTGGGGGTGTGTCTTGCTCCTTTTTTTTTTTTTGTTTACTCCATAGTAAGTCCCGCATGGGGCTTACTCGCGAGGAAGTAAGGGTGCCACGTCGGCGATGGGGGGGGGGTCGTGTGTGATATACAGTATAATCATCGGACCATATCAGGTTAAAATGTGATAAAATACATTAGATAAGATATGACTACAAAACCAGAATAAAAACATTAAAAGAATGATGCAATCACAATAAAACAAGCTATAAAATGTGATCAATCAAAGTACTGTAATTACTTTTGCATTTATATATACAGTATATGCATATACTGTACCTGTGAATAAACAGCTGTATTCCAGTAGGACTTTGTCCCAAATATTGGGGGGCGGGGGTTCGCTCCATCTTCCTGATTTTGTTTATTCAGGAGTAAGCTTCACACTGAGTTCCAAGGAGGTTTACTCTTGAGCAAGTTAATAGGCTTCCACTGTTGCCTCCCTTTAGGGTGATTCTGGCCCAGAATAATCCACCCAATGTGTTACATAGGTCTTACTACTGAGTAAATGTGCCCCAGCATTTGTCTTGGTCTAGTAGGTGCTGTAATCCATGCCTTTGAACATTTACTCTCAAGTAAAGCTGCTCACGCACGTTTAATGGAGCTTTTTTTTCCAAGTAAGCAATGCTTAGCAATTCATCCTCAAGGAAGCAAAAGTGCTGGATCATCATATCCTTTTGATCTTGATTAATTAATCCAAAATGTCAAGGGCTTTCCTTGAATGGGTTCTGCAGTCAGGAGAAATTTACTCCCAACTTTGCACAGAACTGTATTATGAAAACCTAAAGATTGACCTTATAAGACAGGGGTGCCAAAATTTTCCAGGCCGTGGCATGGGCCGTTTGCATGGTTCAGTGAGCCGGTCATGTGGTTCCTCCCACTGGAAGCAGAAGTACTGTAAAATGCACCTTGCCATCTGTTTTCAACAGAATTAGATAGATTTTTAGGCTGCCATTTTCTTTGATTAAACCACGGGTGCCCAAACTACAACCCGTGGACTGGATCTGGCCCCCCAACACCAACTCATCTGGCCCATGCCACCCTCATTGCTCCTGGAAGCAGAAGTAAAACGTGCCCGTACAGAGGCTTTATCACATTTTACTTCCTCTTCCAGAAGCGATGAGGGCGGCATGGGCCGGATGAATTGGTGTTGGGGGCCGGATCCAGCCTACTACGGGCAGTAGTTTGAGCACCCCTGTTATAAGAAAAAGATCCCTGAAGCACGTGCAGAATGCATTTCTTTCCCCATGGGGTGTAATGAAACCGAATGTCACACTTATACCAGCAAAGAAAGCTAAGGATCCTCTTAAGCAACTCAAAAGCAATCTTTATTTGGGCTGTGCTTTTACGGAGCTGAAGTGTATGCCCAATTAAGTGTGTTAGTCCTTAAGGTGACACAGGACTCTTGGACATCTTTGCTAAAAACAGATCAATGCAGCTGTTCGTCCCCCACTGCCCCAGCCTCAAATCCCAGAAGAGGGAATTATTGCTGTTGTTTTTAATTTCAGGAGTTAACCGCTGTGTGAATAATCACCACCTCTGGTTTGTATTGCTAAGATAATATTGCATAAATATTCAACGAAAGCCGATGTCCTGATAAAGCCCCAGCCCATTTGTTTGAATGTGTAAACAGAAGGATGCTAAGACGTAATAAGTGACCCACTGGTATTTGTTACATGGCAAAGTTCAAAGGGGAGCTCTCCAGAAATAAATTGCAAAAGTTCTTTCCCTTGTTTATTGCATGTTATTTACTCTGCCCAAAACGTCATTCATTTTCTTTTTTATGCAATGAAATGTGTGCCTTTCGTAGAACAGCAGACGTATATGTTACTCTTTCTTATTGCATTATTGTTTTTATTCCAATTATTCTTATTTCTCAGCTTTCCTAGAGTTGGTGAGGGTGTCAAGCCTAAACATTTATGAGTGAGATGACAAGTTTGCAAAATCATGGATTTTTGGATTTCAAAATGCCAAGTTATCAGTTACAGGCAAAGATTTTAAACTGGCAATCAAAGATTTCGGAACAACTCCAGTTGCTGAAATTAGCATGTGGAAGAGGAGAATCTGATCTCGCTTCCATATCTTTTAATTTCTTGCCTTAATATTTGTTATGGCAGTCTGGCCAGGTTATCCTGCTATTGTAAAAGAGCAGACCATACTGCAAGCAACTCTACGCCAAGTGTCAGGTGGCAGTTAACTAACCTGACAACCCTGAGCACTAACGGGTCCCAAAGTCCACTGGGATTTATGTGAGGTTAAATCCCACATAAATCTATCTTGATGGAAGGCAGCAGCTTCATCAATACTGGACTGGGGCTGATGATAATTTTGCATGCCAAAAGGGCTCAGGACCAGAAAGTGACTTGTGGAACTGAATCAGTGATATGTGTGTCATCCTGTGCTGCGGAAGGCAGATGAAAGGCCACTGTATTATATTCTCAGGACAGTCTTCATGGCTGGTCACCATGAGCATCGCCTATATTCGGATTCAAATATGGCAGAAGAAGAATATTTAGTACAGTGCAATTTTTGTATTTTCTGTTCTTTTGAGGTCATTTATTGGTGGAACCCCAACTTTTATAAGATGTTTTTCTTTTGTTGTTTATCCAGAAGTATAACATCTGGTCTCTTAAAATAAACTGCTTTATCCATGATAACTTGCTTATATTGCCATTCTGTTTTCTAACAGTGGAGTAGGCTGGGATTTACAATGCAGAAGATAAGATGTGAGTCATCCGTAAGATTTAGCCAACTGCTGAAAAATTCACTTTGCAAATTAGAAAATAAAATAAAAAACACTGTAGCACTTTAAAGACTGACTGCTATATTTTTATTGTTAGGTTTCGTGGATCAAGTCCACTTCTTCAGACAAGGAGTGGACTTGATCAACGAAAGCTAACAATAAAAATATAGCAGTTAGTCTTTAAAGTGCTGCAGTGTTTTTTATTTTGTTTTGTTTATTTTACTTTGTTTTCCGATATGCCTAAACCACAGACTAGCATGGCTACTATTCCAAAAAATCCAACTTTGCAAATTGGTTGTGTCTGCACATAAAATCTGACCATGCTAGTTTAGGGCATCCAACTACGATATGATGAACTGTTGTTCTGGACCCATAATAGATGCTACAGAAATCATTTACACCTTGCTTCATAATTATTTTCTGATAGCTTCTAGTATAAATAACTTAATTTTGGACTGTGCCTACGAATCCCTCAGCTTCAGCCTAAAGAAAACTATGCTTGAGCCATTGGCTGGATGGTACATTGTCAATATTATCATCCAGATGTTAACTGGGGAGTTTGGTTGGTTGGTTCTCAGTTGCAAGTTCTACTACTGATACTACTTTCTCATTTTCTACTATAATTTATTATCTGATGAAGTGGGGCAGAGCACCTTTTATTGAAACAGTTTCAAAATGTGACTATTTGACCTACACAGAAATTCTTCAGCTGGATAAACCCACTCATCTCATGCTCCAGGGTGAATAAAGGCCCTCCACACATGTCTTTTGATGATGGCACCAGTTTCTTGACAGGAAGAATTGTGTTTTCTTGTTTCTTCTTTTTCTTCTGCTGTATCCAAAAGTGAATATTGGCAATCCTCATGGTGATTAGCCATGAAGACTGACCTGAGAATATAATGCAGTGGCTTTTCATCTGCCTTCTGCATCACAGCATGACCTCCATACCATTGATTTAATTCCACGAGTGACTTTCTGGTCCTGGGCCCTTTTGGCACACAAAGTTCTCCTCAGCCCCAGGACAGTATTGATGAAGCAGCTATCCTCCTTCAAAATGGATTCAAGTGGGATTTAATCCATTTGGGGACCATCACCCTTCCCTGTGGAATTTGGCACCCAAGGCCGTTAGTCCTCAGGATAGTCAGGTTGGTTAACTGGCGTTGAGTTCCTAGCAGTATGGTCTACGCCAGGGATTCTCTACCTGCAACCTTCATCCCTCCCACGACGCCCTCGTCACTCCCAGAAGTGGAAGTAAAACATGTCCGTATGGGCGCTTTTGACTTCTGCTTCCGGGAGTGATGAGGGCGCATGGACTGGATGAATTGGTGTCAGGGGCCGGATCCAGCCTTTCAGGTCATAGTGACCAGCCCCCTGAACCATGTGACCGGTCCGCAGCCGAAAAAGTTTGGGCACCCCTGGGTTAGACTCACCCAAAGAGGTCTGTGGCTCATTGTAGACGAGAAAACAGATTCCCCATGCCCTAATAGTGCAAACACTCTAACCATGACGTGGCATTAGCTCTAGTGTCACAAAAAGGGCCCTTTGGGTGATTCATGCGAATTCTAACCTACATAATGCCAGTAGAAAAAGGAGAGAAATCTTCAGAGGAAAGCTTAAGCAAAGGCAGTCAAACTTTGCAAGCAAAATAAAGATCAGAGGAACCTTGGCTGGTAAATTGTTGTTGGTGATTAGATGCAAATCAAATTGAGGGAAATAGCAGGTGTAATGATGATAGCTTCCTCTCCCCTCACCCCCTGTTAACAGAAAGATCTAGTGCAAACTGAGAGGGAGGGGTGTGTGCTGATGGAACCAGATGCAAAAGAACACATGTTCTCTACACTTCTAATTATTGTGTAGAAGAGGGGATTTCAGCGGGTGTCGTTTGAAAGGTGCCTCTGGTTATAACGTGTTACGGCAGCATGTATTATTAAGATTCCCTCTTCCTCGCAGCTGCGAGAGGTACAGGCACCTCCTCCCCCTTGGCATCTGGCTGGCCTACCAAGAAGAGAGAGTGCGGTTGTTTGGGAACCACGGAGGAACCGGAGCATACTCTCTGATTGGCAGCGTGGAACAGAAGTTTTCCTTCCGTGGCATCTGTCGGCACGGCAGCACAAGAGTTAAACACCAATGGCAGGCCCCATCTTCCAGGCACCAGCTGGTTTGGCCTCGGATTCACGATTCCCTAGGGATCTCTTAACTGCCTCATAAACCTGGACTTAGTGGATGCAGTGTGTCGCATCATTAGCATGGGGGGGGGGGAATATTGCACACACAAAGGAAAAAGAAGGCTTTTGCCGTTCAGTTTATGTCTTGTGTTTCATTTGGAGGCCTGTTAAATTCCAATCGCCTTTCCTCCGCTTTGAAAGCCAAGTATCTCAAAACTTCGGGGGGCCCGTTTGCATCCAGGGTCCAGTCCCTGACATCTCCACAGAGGATAGGGAGTCAGGTTTCTGCCCCAAACTCTGAAGAAGAGTTGCCAAGGTGAGTCAATCCAAGATGGGAAACACACAGATGAACTTGGATCGCACCCTAAAATTCCAGATGGTCTTGGGCTGCTGTTAGCGCAGTGCAGCTGGCCTTCTGCATGGAGATGAGTCTCAAGTCGGCCGGGTCAGATCCAGGAAGAGCTTTATGGCAAGAACAAACATTCTTGAGGGTTCGCAAGAGCAAAACCAAATTAGAAGGTGGAGGCAGGAGCTGGCTGGACAAGGAATAACATTAAAGGAAGATGTAACTAAGGAACTCAACCTCTCCTACACCACTTTAGGACCCTGAATAGGCTGAAGGTGGGAGTCCCAAAATGCAAGAGCAACATGTTCAAATGGACACTGATGGCAGTTAACAACCTGCTGTGGGAACCATGCCCGCCACATTGTCCACGGGAATGTCTGCAGACGCAGACAGCGCTGGCTCTTTGGCTATAAACAAAAAAGAGCACTGAACCCTAGAGTCAGATGCGACTGGCTTTCGAGCAAGGGCGACCTTTACCTGTACAGAATCCGGCTCATTTGCTGGTCTGCCCATGACTGCCAGAAACCTGCACCAATGAGGACTCAAGTTTGGCCAATGACAAAGGCAAGAAAGTGGCTTCATTTGGGCAATCCAAGTTTCGATCAGGACACGAAAGAAGAAGAATCACTGTTGCTGGCTGATAGGGCCTGCAGTCTAAGAACATCTGGAGGACCACATGTTCTCCATCCTTGAAAGGAGCAGTGTAGCGCTCACTGGAACAGGGGGCTTAGGAATCCACCCTGCACAGATCCTCCTGCCCTTGAAACCAACTCCCCTTGCCTGCAATTTTTGAAATGGTAAGAAGCAGCAGGGGTTTCCGTCTGCACAGCAGTAGAGACGATCCCTGTTTCTTGACTTTTCCACATTTTGCACAAACGTGACACCATCTGTCCTTTGGCCAAGCCTTCTGCACATGCCAGAGGAGGACCCAAACAAGGAGATGACAGCAGCCACAAATCATAGCTCAGCAGGAAGACAGGTCAACACTTGTGAAGGCTAGGATTAGAGGCTAGGATTCAGTTGTCATTGCAAGATCTCTTTATTCATAACTCTAAAAGCAGAGCCTGCAGGGGGTGATTGTGGCCTTCCAGATGTTACTCGGTTGCAGCTCCTATCAGCCCTAGCCACCACAGCTGTTGGCAAAGGATTGTGGGAGTTGCCAATCCAATCACATCTGGAAAGGTCAGTTTCTCGTCCATCTCTGACTCCTTGGAAAATATTAGATCTCTCAGTTGGACATTCATTATGACCACACATATTTTGCATCGTTGAGTAGATTGAGCCTAGGGAAACTTATTTCCTTGTTGGTTCTGATGGAACCACTACAAGATGCTACCATTCTTGAAGTTAGTCCTGCGTGGAGTTTGAAAAAGTTGCTTTTGGGGGCTACGTCTCATAGAATCTCCCAGCCATGATGGCCAGTGGTTATTCCCTCCCCCCCCCCCCAGCATGCCAGGGGATTTCTGCATATTGTACTCCAAAACAAGGTATGACTTTGCAAAGACTGTCAACGTGACAAGGTAAGAACCCTGATGTGGGTGAGTGAATATTTTTTTCAGGGTGGGCGACAAAGCCTATTTTCAATGCATTCCTATGAAAAACCACGCCTTGCCAGGGCCGGCAAACTGCTGTTATCATCAAATGGCTGATCCTTCCCGGCTAGATAAACTCAAAGTTCTGTTTCTCTTTAACTTAATTCATCTTTAAACTCTTGTTTTTCTCCTCTGATGTCCTAGAAAGCTGAAGGTCTTGCTATTCCCGAAGGCCACAGAGATTTGAAACTGATCAGGAATATCATGTCCCTTTTTTAAAATGACAGCCCCTGGTCACCACTCATCAGTTGCCAGGTGACAAGCCCTCTTACAATAAACAAGGCAGCACAAGCATGTAACTCCATTTAATCAGGTACATTATGTCATGGAACGAACAGTTCATTTCTCAGCTGTGCTGCTAATGCGGCGGCAGGTACATGTGGAACCACAGCGTCGCCTCATCTCCCGAGCGTATTTCACAGGCATCTGCTATGGAATCTTGTTTTATTAATACCCTGAAGAGATGATAATTTGATGACCTTCAATGGGGGGAAATATAGTACCCTTTTCTAGAAAGCTGTTGCCTCTTTTGGAAAACAGTGCAGTGGTTTTAGGATAGGCCAGGGCATATATTTGCAAACACAAGAGGCATTAATTCAGCATTAACTGCACAGGAGGAGCAGAGTTGAGAAGAAAGCTCCCACAGTTTAGTAATACTGTACTATATCTTAACCCATCAAACCTGTACTCCACAAGAAGCTATGATTTTCTAGATGGGGGTTGCCTTTCATTTAACACATGGCCTGAGCTGATCCAAGGCATTCTGCTGCCTGAGATAAAGGGGAAGGCAGTCCTGGAAGTCAACTGGGGGACTTCTCATCTGCATCTACTGTTTAGCATGATTCTCCAGTTCTACTGTCTGCTGTCTTGTCTTTGATGTTGTTTCCTCTAATTGTCCTGGAGAGTTGTTCTCTGCTAGATGCAGTACTCTAACAAGCCTTTTTTTTCTTCCCTTCATTCTGCCTGTACTTTAACCTCCTTACAAATTTAACTATAAATCAGGCGATTTCAAGTATCTGCCTGTAATTGTTTCTTCTTCTCTATGGAGTTGGACACCAATCCTTGCTTTAAGGCTTTTGTCCAGGCAAATGGGCGATGCCATCAGGACACTGGAGTTCAACTTTTAAGACATTTGTCTATAGACCATCCAACAGCCTAATGAAAGAAACTGCTTCTCAGAAGCCAAAGAAAAATGCATCCTTCAGGTACTTAAGCAATTTCTAGCCGCTCTTTCTTCAAGCCACTACCTACCCTCTTTGCATCATTTTGATTTATTGCTAAGGAATAAGTGATTACATATTGTGACTATATATGTCATTCTACATCCGTTAGGGAAAAGGATGAAACAATGAAACTGCACTTATGTCTCAGTTCCCAAATCTCAAACAACTATTGACACATGAGGGGCTGCAGGGGCTCAATGGTTAAGGAGCTCACCTTATTAGCTGGAAGACTGGCAAGTCGGCAGTACTGCATGAAAGATTGAGTGACCGTCTCTGTCCCAGTTCTTGGGGACATGAAAGGAGCCTCATTTGAAAGTTTCCTGAGCAGATTTTCTTCCACAAAAATCCTTTCAACCCAAAATAATTTCTGACATGAAATTATTATTATTATTATTATTATTATTATTATTATTATTATTATTATTATTATTATTATTATTATTATTATTATTATTATTATTAATTTATTTATTTATTTATTTATTTATTTATTTATTTATTTATTATCATTGATGATGACACATAACAGACTGTGCAACTGTGTTATGAACCCAGAGGCCAGCTATGTCCTTACATCTACTCTGGTGACACAAGTACTGGTCCCAGTGTCACATACAACATCAAAGGTGTGTTTTCTTGCCATTTGTTGCCAACAATGCACTTCTGTGCTCTTCATTAATGAACATAAGGCATAAGAGCACACAAAACCTTGTTTCCAAAGAGTTCGGTCTACCTGGACACTCTTTAATTCTGAAGGCAGAGGTGTGTATTAGCAGGTTTGCACCAGTTCGCCAGAACCGGTAGCAGAAATTCTGGCTGGCCCTGCCCACCCAAGTTTTGAAATAAAGCAGTCCTAATTCGGGTGCAACACAAAGCTTTCCTCCTGGCTACGCCCACCATACCATGTCGACAATATGGTAGTAAATTTTTTGGGAGCCCACCACTGCGTACCCAGTGGTGGGATGTCAAAAATTTTACTACCCCACCGTGATGTCATCACAGTGTGGGCGGAGCTAACATCATGACATCATAATGTCATAGGCGGGGCCAAATAAAAAAAATACAAAATAATAATAATAATAAAATGAAAATAAGTACACACACACACACCCCTCAACCCACCCACCCACCCACAACACAAACCCGTAAATAAATAAAATAAACAAATAAATAAAATAAAAAATACACCCACCCACCCCAAACACCTACCCACCCACCCCAAACACAAATCAACCAGAGTTTAAAGCTTATTCTGGCTAATCTTTCTCACACTAGGTCAGATGGAAGGAACTACAGAATGAACTCACCACAAGATGGCTTCATTTTGGCACTTTTCAACTTTTCATCAGTTAAAGAAGTTAGGTACTAAGTCTTTGCCTAACCAGTTCTCTAAGATAATATGCCTTAATGTAAATGTAAAACAGCTGTACCTCCTTAAGGGTTCTCCAATTGGGACAGCACTTGGAAGAGGACAGGTGTAGCTTATTGATGAGGTAACTCCAAGACTTTGCTTAAAAACCCCAAGCCAGGCCGCCAGGCCTTTTTAGGAACTGTGGTAGTACGTCAATATAGGTAAAGGTATTAAATACACATTAAAATACAGACACACCACATCCAAAGGTGAGTCACTTACCCTGTGGAGCAGGCTATAGGGAGCTTTAGGCTAGCAGCTTCTCTTCCTCCTCCCTGCTTGGATGGACAGCAAGGAGGCCGTGCATATGCGCCAAGCACTGTAGGCGTGCATGCACACCAAGTGCTTGGCACACATGCGCAGTGGGGGAACCAGTGAAAAGGTAAGCCCCAAAGGTGGTTCCTCCCAAAAGCTGCTACCGGTTCTCCGGTTCTGGCGAACTGGTGAGAACCTGTTACATCCCATCACTGTGCGTACAACTGATCCTGTTCCATGAATCACTGTCTGGTCCTGAGCCCTTTTGACACGCAAAGTCCTCCTCAGCTCCAGGCCAGGATGGATGAAGCTGCTGCCCTCCATCAAGAGGCATTCAAGTGAGATTTAATCTACTTGGGGACCATCACCCTTTCCTGTGGACTTTGCTACCCAAGGCCTCTAGTCCTCAAGGTTGTCGGGTTAGTTAATCACCACCTGACAATCAGCACTGAGTCACTGGCCATAGTATCTACTCAGGTACCATAGCAGGATAACCTGGTCATAATTGGAGTTTATCATCAGCTGTCCAAAATATACTTCAACAGTTTTGTTCTTTTGCAGGTTGGCAGACTTGCCCAACAAATTTTGCTGCTTGAGGTGGAGAAACAAAGGATGTCCTCCATGTATCCAAATCAAGCGACATAGTATATCAAGCCAGCCGCGTTATATTCATACTTACAGGAGAAATCCTCCCACCCCAACCAAGACATCAAACTCGCCAGCTCACCTTGAGCTAGCCACTGCTGCTTCTTCATTCAGAGGCAACACAGACTGGTTTGCTTCTGCACATTCACTCACAGGAGCTCTCATCCATTGCTGTGGAGGAGGGGCAGGTGAGTCATCCAGCCATAATTTCACTGGAGGAAAAGAAGGCTATAAATGCCGCCATAAATAAAAATGTTGTGACAACAACCCCAGCCGAGAGAGCTAATTTGCTGCCACCTAGCGCCTAGCTAGCGAGGACAGGATATTTTGGACATCTCTCATTCATGGAGCAGTCACAGGTCGCAGGTGACTTGACCTACTAACAAGGGATTAGACATCATTTTTCTTATTGAGACACCCTGCAACAGGGGTCAACGCTCAAAATAAAACTGACAAGCTATGCAAGATGGCCGCACTCATGTGTTTATTCATTTTTACTTGGCCGCAAGACTTAGGAAGGTTTCCAAGGTGTCGGAGATACTCAAGGACTGATTTATCATTGAAAACACACAAATGCACAATATGTTCCCATAGCCCAGCAGGGATTTGATCCCAGGTCTCTCGATTACAACACACGGATTACTTGTTTCCTGAAAATATAGCTCCTGGAATTTGCTGATGATGAGTAGATAGCCACTAATTTAGCCTCCTTAAACCAGGGGTTCCCAAACTTTTTGGGCCGTGCGCCAGTCACGTGGTTCAGCTGGCTGGTCACGTGGTTACTCCCACCGGAAGTGGAAGTAAAATGCACATGCGCAGGCACGTTTTACTTCCACTTCCAGCAGCACGGACAGTGTGAGCCGGATGAATTGGTGTCATGGGCCATATCTGGCCTACAGGCCATTGTTTGGGCACCCCTGCCTTAAACAGTGGAACAGATAAATTCCTACAGGCTGGGCTTTCAGTGAAATCTCTTCAGAAGCTATGCAAATTTTCCTCAGTTATCTAGTTATCCCCTGATCTACATGGCCCCTATTTTGATGTAGGGCTGCTATTGTTTTAACTGTGTTTCTTGATCTGACGAAGCTAGATAAATACAAGAGTTAGTCTTTAAGGTGCTACAATGTTGTTGTTTTTTGTCTTTGTTTACTCTCTGATATTCCCTGGTCAAACTTCAGAGGTCTGGGTGGTGATTCATACTCATTGCCACGTGTTAATAGCTCAGTGGTTAAGAAGCTCATCTTGTTAGCTGGAAGGCTGGCAAGTTGGCAGTTTGAGACCTGAGTATTGCATGACGGCTTGAGCGCCCATCTCTGGAAGGTAAACTCATTACCAAATGTGCAATGCCACAACTTTGCCTCAGCCTACTAACTAGTGGCTACTTTTGCAGAGCAAAGCTTCCCAGGACTTAAGCCTGAATATCAACCGGGGATCTTCAGTCATTACCAGATACGAAAAGGCAGACTAGTTCTCATGATTTGCAACTATCCTAACCAACCAACCGTGACATCCTTCTGTACCCCCAACCTGATTGTGAGTCCATGAATAAATTACAACAGACCCACGCTTAACAAATTTAATGCTTTCCCCGGGACCTTTCGTACTACGGAAAATTCGTAAAGCAAATTACACATAGGAATGCATTGAATATAATTTCCCATAGGAATGCACTGAAAACCAAAATTTGTTAACCAAAACACGGTGCCCCATAGGAACGCACTGAAAACCAATTAGTCTGTTCTGAAATGAATTTATTATTATTATTATTATTATTATTATTATTATTATTATTATTATTATTATTATTATTATTATTATTATTATTATTATTATAATAAATGAATTTAACTGAGCCTCTATTTTCTATGGATTTCCTTTTGTGATGTGAATTTTGCGTTAAGCAAACTGCTTGTTAAGCGGATGTTCACTGTACAGTATTTCCAAATAGTCTTACTCTTATGTCTTAGGAAGTGGAAACAATCTGTAAACACTATTAATTAAAATACTGTACAGCAGTTTGTTTTTATGGTGCTGCGACATTTTTTGCCTTTATTTTTTGCTTCTTGTCAGTTTGTAACGTGGCGTTGTTGTAACGCGGCGTGATTAACGTGACGTTACTGTAACGTAACGTTACTGTAACGTAACGTTACAACCTGGGGGTAACGTTTTGTGGCTCCCTCCGTTACAACGTTTTCTTAACCGTCACATTAACTTCATTATACCAGGTACTATCAACGCCACTTAATAATGTTGTTAATTACTCTACGAAGCAGCCTTAACGCCCCCACCCCCTCCCCCGGGGTGAGGCGGCCCGAGGCCAAGAAGACGCAGCTGACGGTCACGCGCGCCGGGGGGGAGGAGTGCGCATGCGCGCGGGCGGCGAACGGACGCTTTCGGACGGCGGTTGCCAAGGCGACCGCGCGCCCCCCCTCCTCCCTGTTTTCCTTCCCTCAAGGACGAGAAAGACCAATTCTAAAAGAAAAAAAAAGGAGGGTGGGATGCAAAGCCCTCCCCTTCAGCCAATCACCGTTCCGCTTTCTCCCCCTCTTCGACGCTCAGTGGGGAAGCGGGCTGCCACTCAACTGCCCAAGCGCTCCCGAGCGCCTGCCTCCTTTCCTCGCCAGCCAATGAGCAACGGGGAAGGGAGCGGGGGCGAGGCTGAAACCTCGCCCAGAGCCTTCAGCCTTCATCAGTGGGAGGAGCCCGGAGCAGAGGGATGGGCCTCTGTCCAATCAGCGGGGAGAGCGAGGGTTCTGTGGGCGGGGCAAGTGGCATCCTTTCCCCCCCCCTCCTCTGCATCTTCTTGCACCCCCTCCCAAAACCCCAGACTTGGTCCCTAAAGGGGGAGGATTTGGGGCTGGAACCAAAGCAGGTGATTATGGGGCTGGGGGGGGGAGCTGGGGGGGGTTGCAAACTGGAGGGCTGACCCCTGGCATGGGGCAAAGGGAAGGCTATGGAGGTGGGGGGGGGGAGCCCAGAGATCCCTGGGACAGAGAGGGTTGAGACCCATGGGACTCCTTAATGGGGAAATGGAGTATGGGGATGGGTGAAGAAGAAGGCTCTGAATTCTGGCATGCAATGGGTTAAAGGGGGGGGGGCACTAAAATCCTTGCAATAATCAAAATGAGGTCTCTTTAAATACAGTTGCAAATGCCATCAGGATGTGATAGTCTCTTGCAAGCAGAAATCTATGGGGTTCAGCTGTGTGTGTGTGTTGGGGGGGGGGGCTCAGACATCAGCAGTGGCGAATAGGGTTGCAAAAAGGGGGGGGAATATAATGTAGGGGAGTTGCATTGTGCGGTCAAACAAGGAACTGAGATCCTTTTTTAAAAACCTGCTTGTGATAACAAGAAGACTGCGTTGCCTTTGTGGTTAAGCTTGAGAACCTGAAAAGTCGGCAGTTCAAGACTTGAGTGCTGCATGACAGAGTGAGTTCCCATTCTCCTGCCAAGCTAGACATTGCAAGTAGATAAAATAGGCACAGCTTCAGTGGGAAAGGTAACAGCGTTCTGTACACTCTGGCCTCTAATCATATCTGCCACACGACCGTGGAAATGTCTGCAGATGTAGACAGCGCTGGCTCTGACTGTAAACAGAGATGAGCACCACTCCCGACAATCAGGTATGACTGGCCTTTGAGCAAAGGGTGACCTTTACCTGTGATAGCAGCACCAACAGCTGGTTCACAAGTAAATGAACATTTTGCCCCCAACACGCTAGGTACTCATTTTACCAATGTCAGAAGTATGAAAGGCTGAATCAACCTTGATCCCCGGTCAGGATTGAACTCGCAGTGTCTTGGCCGCAGTTCAGCAGCTTAATCCCTGTACCCCCAGGGCTCCATTGTGATCTATGGGCGGAATGAGGTTGTAATGGTAGGGATGTGTGTGGATAACAGACTGGGAGCTGAAACTATGCAATGCCTCCTGGGGCTGTGGGTTGCAGGAATGCATAAAAGGGAGCTTTTGACATAAACATGTGTGGAGAATGAAAACTCTCATGTGATCTGGTCCAGCTGTTCTTGAACTTCAATTCCCAGAATCCCAAGTCTCTGTGAATCTACATGGATGGGTTTACAGGGGACAGATTTCCTCTGGGATTAGCAATCTATCTATCAATCTATAGCTCTATTGTCCATATTATTACAATATAGTACTATATATAATTTCATTTCTTAAATTATTTTTAGACTGGAAGGATTATCTATCTAGCTATCCACTGTGCATTTTGTTGTATAATTTAATTTCTTAAATTATTTTTAGACTGGAAAGATTACCTACCTACCTATCTATTGTGCATATTTATTTATTTATTTATTTAGATTTATTATCCCACCCCAATCAGGCGAACCTGACTCTAGGCGGCTTACAGAAAATTCATAAATTAAAACCTTGAGGTTGGAAATTACTTTAAAAAATCAATTAAAAAAGACCTTTACATAACTTAATTTAATTTAATTATTTTTAGACTGGAGGTTCCATGTAGCAGCACCTTAGTTGAGCAAACCCCCAGCAGCACCTGAACTCTTCTTGGAACCAACCATGATTCACAGCCTCTTCCTGATCAACTCCTCCGGAGACATCTTCTTGGAGAAGCACTGGAAAAGTGTGGTCAGCCGTTCGGTTTGTGACTATTTCTTTGAAGCTCAGGAGCGGGCTTCAGAAGCGGAGAATGTCCCGCCGGTGATCCCCACCCCTCACCACTACCTCTTGAGCGTTTATCGACATAAGATCTTCTTTGTGGCCGTGATCCAGACAGAAGTGCCCCCGCTTTTTGTCATTGAATTTCTTCATCGTGTTGTAGATACCTTCCAGGTAGGCAAGGCTCTACAGCCGTTTCCAACAAATCGGGACCTTTTGTTAGAAATTTATGTTAGGTTACATCTTGTTTGTTGGTTTGTTTTAAAATTTAATTGATAAAAATATCTAACATCAAGAACACACATAACCTAAACAACTTTTAAAATTACATAGCAAAATTATATAACTAGTAGGCGTACCCACCACTTATGGGACTTTATGTTTTTCAGTCATCGTTATTTTTATTATATTGTCATGTATATTATTGTTACAGTATTTTAATTATTTTATATGTATACACACACACACTTATTCCCTATTTCTAAAAAGCTGTGTATTGTCCTGGTCCCACTCCTTTTAATTTATATACAGTTGTACCTCGCTTAAAGAGCATAATGTGTTCCACAGGATTGCTCTTTAAGTGCGTTTGCTCTTTAAGTGAAACACCGTTGTAAACGACCAATTGTGTGTGTGGGGGGGGATTGCGAACCCCGATTTATTTGCTAAGCGAATTTTTGGTTGGTTTTACTTAAGGGAACATTCAGAGAAAATTCTGCTTTTTAAGCAAGGCACTCTTTATGTGAGGTTTGACTGTACAGTGAAACCCTGCTTTTCAGAATTAATCAATTTCGCAGGGTTTTCCTTATAGTGAAAATTCCCTTAAGGTAAGGTTCAGTTTCCCATAGGAATGCATTGGGGGGAAATCCCTCATTCTGGACCTTAGAAAAAAGCCAAAAAAACCTTTTTTTCTGTCCCAAACTCTTTATAAAGTGCCCTTTGGAATTTTTCAGTGTTTCTGCCACTTTACAAAGAGATTTGAACAGGTAAATGATTCCCCTCCCCCTTTTTTCTGACCTCTGGAAGGGATTTCAATGCATTCCTATGCATTTTCAACTCTTTTGACAGTGGCCTCTAATGGCCAGCTCTGGCAATGTCCGGACAATCTCCTGTCAAGCACCCCAACCAACTGGAAGTGCCGAACTCCAGCTTTAGCTGTCAAAATGCAGTAGAAACAGGACCAAAAATATATTTTTTAAAGTAATTGGGGATAAGCGTGTGTGTGTTTCTTGATATAAACTATTGTGTATGTGAATGTGTGTATGTATATATCCATTGTAAGTGGTCATTTCTTCCAGGTTGCAGGCAGGGGTTTTGCTGGGAACTGGTTTTGAGGATTTTCTGTTTGCGAAGAGTCTGCTGTATCCCTGGTTTGTGTTTCCCACCAGAATCTGCTCAATTCCATCATTTCACACATCATGATGATAGCTTCATTAAAGCATATTTCTTCTTCCTGTTTTGCCTCAATGAAGTTTAACCTGCTTTTTCCATTTCCGGGTAGAGCATTTATGAAGTAATTCCTATCTCCTGTAACTTACAAAGTTCCTTCTGCACCTAACCCCAAATTCCCTGTCCAAAGGTCACCTTTGCTTGGCACTGAGAATAAAGAGCATCGGAATTTTCCATCTCGAATTATAAACTATTTCTGACCATCACAAGGAAGACTATAGTAGGAGGGAGAATAGCCGTCTCTTGATTTTCTTCAAAAGGCTTCGCTGATCATGGGACTGCAAAATCCCCTCTGGTTAGGGGATCAGAATTCATGTGATGCTAAGTACAGTACGTCTTGAAAGTTGTGGCTGCTACTCTCCCTCTCTCTCTTGCTTATTTTTTTTAACACAGCAGCACAAATTTCAAACTGATGCCGTTGAACAAGGGTTGCTGCTCAGTTCCCCTCTGAAAGATCCCTCGACTTCCAGCTCTGGTGGTCATAGCTTTGTGGGGGATGAGTTTTATCTAGTTGCAATTTCTTTTTTTCAAACTGCTAGGTTGGCAGGAGCTGGGACAGAGACAGGATCTTATCCCGTCATGCAGGACCCAGGTCTTGAACTGCCGATTTGCCATCCTTCTAGCTAACAAGGCGAGCTTCTTAACCACTCTGCCACCGTGCCCCCTACGTCTTCAGATGCCCCTGATGACGTGGCCTGCTGTCCAAAAAAACCTTCTGTGAAATAAAATGGGAGCATTATGATTCTAAGTAAGGTGTCTGTCTTTCTCAGGGTCATGGCACTGGACTATCATTTTGACCAGCGGACTTCATTGACATTGAGTGGTTTAGCAAATATTTAGGTGCAATTTGGTTTTTAAATGATATTGATGTCCAGTTAGGTGTGGTCATCTTCTTGAGATGATGGCTGGAATCCTTTTAGTATTCATGTAAGATTTGTAGGTGGCTTAGTGTGGGAGGGCCGCAGTGGCTTAATGGCTAAGATGCTGAGCTTGAAAACTGTAAGGTCAGCAGTTTGAGAGCCGAGTGCTATGCAACGGAGTGAGCTCCCGTTGTCTGTCCCAGCTCCTGCCCAACCTAAGATTTCGAAAGAAAAAAATTGCAAGTAGATGAATAGGTACCACTTTGGCAGGAAAGGTAACAGTGTTCTGGGCTCTCCGGCATTTATGCCTTCCACGTGACCATGGAAACATCTGCAGGCACAAGCACTGGTTCTTTGGCTGTAAATGGAGATGAGCACCGCCATCTAGAGTTAGATATGACTGGCTTTCAAGCAAGGACAACTTTTACCTTTACCTAATTAATCTTGCTTCCCTGCTCACTTCCCACAGGATTATTTTGGGGTCTGCTCAGAAGTTGTCATCAAGGACAATGTGGTGGTAGTCTACGAGGTGCTGGAGGAGATGTTGGACAATGGGTTCCCACTGGCCACAGAGTCCAACATTTTGAAGGAACTGATCAAGCCACCGACCATCCTCCGGACAGTTGTCAATACCATCACAGGTCGGCATTTAGGACGCTGCTTTATATTGGTCCATCTAGCTCAGCTTCATAGTCCAGTATATTGAGTGTATTGATGTCTATGTTTAGATAAGTGTGATGAATTTTAGATCTTAGAATGCTTTAACCTGAACAGAAGTTTAAACTCTCTCATATTGTACTGCCTGGGACTGTGGTGGCTTAGTGGTTAAGACGCTGAACTTGATGCCTGGAAGGTCAGCAGTTTGAGAACTGAGTGCAACACAACGGAGTAAACTCCCCTCTCTGTCCTGGCTCCTGCCAACATAGCAGTCCGAAAGCAAGACAGTGCAAGTAGATAAAATAGGTACCGCTTTGGTAGGAAAGGTAACAGCGTTCCGTGTCTCGTCACACTTGCCACATGACCATAGAAACATCTGCAGACGCAGACAGCGCTGGTTCTTTGGCTGTAAACAGATGAGCACTGAACTCTAGAGTCAGATATGACTGGCTTTCAAGCAAGGGTGACTTTTACCTTTACCTATATTGTACTGTATGTGTTTTTGAGCCATTATCTTTGAAGGCCTGTGTGCCAAAAATAAATAAATAATTCCCTCTGACCTGCCGCACCTCTTCACAGTTGCAGGCATGATTTCTTTGCACCCTGAAGATACCAACTATATCCTAGAGGTCTCCAATTTAAGTTTCTCCCAATCCTCAGCTTCTAAGACCAGATAAGGGAACACAATTTTAGAGGAGTCTGGGTGTTAGAAGTCCAGAAAATAAGTATGTGTGAGAGAGAACAGAAAGTGTATGTAATGGAAGAATTTTGCAATGACCTTTTGCCAGTTTTAGAGTTGGGACTCCCATTTAGCTCAAGCACATGCTTGGCAATCTGATTTCTTATGTTTTTACCGTATATTTTATGATAGTAAAACTGAGAGTTTAGAAAAGTTACATTTTTATCATAACACCTAGGATCTGACCAGCGCATTCACAGACCAAACCAAAAAGTCCATTTCACTATCTAGGACAGTGTTTCCTAACATGGGGCCTATGCCCCACCAGGGGTCTTCAATTCCCAGAAGCCTAAGTCAGTCCATTGGCAGATCAATGCTTTGAAGAATTGACTTACTGGGAATTGAAGTCCAAAAACCAAAGGCTGGGAAATACTGATCTATGGGGATGATACTGGTTTGAAGCACCTTCAGCCTTAGACATAGTTGCTTGAGAGTATATCCCATAGAACTAAAGAGCACCTGCTTCAAAGTAAACATGCATAGGTTGTTCTGTAGTCTCTTAACCAGTGGGAAGGTGGGGAAATCTCAAAAGGCCCGCATAGGTTTTTGTGTCCTTTTGGTTGAGCGAATAAAGGCTAACTCGATTGGTCCTCTGGCTGTGAGAGGAGGTGCTTTCCATTTTCATATGACATCTGCCTAGACTTGACTTTGATGTGAAATGTGCAGCGAACTCTATAGATTCAGAAGGGGGTTCTTCCTGCTTTGTTGTGGCTGTGGTGCCTTAATTTGGTTACACCCAACTGCCTTCTCCATCTTTCCAGGAAGCACCAACGTGGGAGAACAGCTTCCTACGGGGCAACTCTCCGTGGTTCCCTGGCGGCGGACGGGCGTGAAGTACACCAACAATGAAGCCTACTTTGATGTGATTGAAGAAATAGATGCCATCATAGAGAAATCAGGTGCAGGGAGGCTATATTTCCAGGGCGGCTCTTCTAGGTGGAAGTCCACAGGGATGAATGAGACGGAAACTTGGAGCGTATTCGTCCACAATGCAAACTCTAATCTCCATTCTTTGTTGTATTTCATAATCCTTATTTCTTTTGCTGACTACCTTAAATTTAGTTAACTCTTGATAGTGTTTATATGTTACCCTTCTTCCTCTTCTTCCTCCTCCTCCTCTGTGTCCAGATCAAACTTTGGACTGCCAAAATGGAGCCATTTTCTTGGCTTTGTTGTTGGCCAAAATTAAATCTTCATCTGTACATGTTTCTGGTAGTCATCGGCAAACCAGTAAAATAAGCCGGATTCTGTGTCTCTTATTATTATTATTTTATTATTATTATTTCAAATTTATACCCTGCCCTGCTCAGTCGAACCGGACTCTAGGCGGCTTACAGATTATAAAAAATAACAGCAAAACAGTCACAAATTCCACAGTATCATAATCATCACAGTGCATGCGTGTGCGTGTGTGTCTATCTAGCTGTCTATACACACACACACACATGGAGTATATATTACCCTGGAAATGTAACACACAAAGCAGTTTGTAAATTTGAAAACTTCAGACCGCTGCAGATCAGACGAGATTATCTTGGTGCTAGCTGTGATTTCTTTTGTAATCTTCCTGGGATTTATCTGCTTTCTTGCAGGTTCCACCATCACAGCTGAAATCCAAGGCGTGATCGATGCATGCGTGAAGTTGACCGGGATGCCAGACCTTACCCTGTCCTTTATGGTAAAGTTAGAGAGGAAGAACCTCTCCTTCAACTTCCTTTTTTTTAAACATCAGTCCAACATTTGGGGTACACAGAAAGAACCTGTTCAAAGATTATGGTATTTTTGAACTACACTCAGGCATACCCCGGGCAACGGCAACCTTCTGTTGCCGGCTAATCTTTCTCACGCTGGGTCAGGCAAAAGGAACTGGCAGAATGAGCTCACCCAAAGGTGCCTTCATTTCAGCAGCTTCACGTTCCCAACCTAAGGCCCATGGGCCGGATCTGGGCCCTGCCGCCATTTCGCGTGGCCCCCACCCCTCTAAGGGCATTTGGGGAACAAAATGGCCACCTCTTGAAGCTGTTGGGACAAAATGGCCACCCTCAATGTGCAGGCAGGGCAAAATGACCATCCAACCCTCGAAGCTGACTTGAGAGAGCATGACCCGGCTCATGGCTTGGAAAGGTCGGGAACCCCTGCTTGGATATAAGAGTTCCAGAGCAACTTGGAAGAATCAGGCATCTTTGAAGAGGTGGATTGGTTAGTTAGTAAAAGGCCCCTTCCAAACTCAGTGATTCTGCTATTATGATGTGATGGACTTGCAAAGCCAGACCGCCAAGAACCCCTGATTTAGGCCATTGAGTCGAACTCCCTGCTCAACGCAGGAGTCCGAATCAAAGCAGATCCAGCATACGGAGTTGTTCCAAAGTGTCTGAAGGATACTCCCTTTCAGTGAAACAGAAGTCTGGGGCAGGTGATGGGCGACGCCCTGGTTGCAACCAATGGAAAGGTTCGTCTCTCTTTCACCCTGCAAACCCTAGTTCCACTACACAACCAGAAACAGGGCAAAGAGGTCGATCCTTTGGAATGGGGACTGAAAACGGTAGGGAAGAAACAATGCATAAGACAGAAGAGCCACAGAACAATTGGACCAATTCTTCTTCTTTCATGTCCCGCTCAAAGCCTGGACTGCCAAAATGAAGCCACTTTCTTGGCTTTGTCGTTGGCAAAACATAAGTCCTCATAGGTTCATGTTTCTGGCAGTCATCGGCAGACCAGGAAATGAGCTGGATTCTGTATCTCTCTACCTTCACACAGTGTTGTTGTTCTCCACCATTGAGCCTGTTGGTCTTGCATTTAGGGACTCCAACCCTCAGCCTATTCAGGATCCCCCAAGTGACGTAGGGGAGGTTGAGATCCTCAGCTGTGTCCTCCTCCTTTAATGATGTTCTTTTCCTAGTGAGCTCCTTCTTTCATCTTCTAAGTTGGTTTTGCTCTTGTGTCCCCTCAAGAATGCTCGTTCTTGCCATAAAGCTCTTCCTGGATCTGAGCCGGCGGACTTGAGACACACGTTTTCTTTCTCGTTTGTTTCAGAACCCCAGGTTGCTGGACGACGTGAGCTTCCACCCCTGCGTGCGCTTCAAGCGCTGGGAGTCGGAGCGGATCCTCTCCTTCATTCCTCCGGATGGGAACTTCCGCCTCCTTTCTTATCACGTCAGTGCCCAGAAGTGAGGACTGGGACTGGGACCTGTGCCTAATCTGTTGGTGTTCTCAAACCTTTTCCTGTGTGTAGCCCCCAATGCCTCCCATTTGGCCATTCTCCAAGCTGTGCCATTTGTGACAATCGGGTGGTTTGGGCAGATCTTCTTTGGGATATTTTAGTGAGCCGACAAAGCAGTATCAATTGCATGTATATACTACCCATAGAAGGACTGCAGTGGCTCAAAATGGTTAAGTCGTTAACTGGAAGGCAGCTGGTCAGCAGTTCAATACCCAAGTATCCTTGGTTCCTGCCTCTGTCCCAGCTCCTGCCAGCCTAGCACTTCTAAAGGAAGAAATTGCAAGTAGATAAATAGGAACCACTTGGGTGGGAAGGTAAACAGCATTCCGTGCACTCCAGCATCTAGTCATGCCTGCCACATGTCCACAGAAATGTCTGCAGATGCAGACAGCGCTGGCTCTTTGGCTGTAAACAGAGATGAGCACTGAACCCTAGAGTCAGATACAACTGGCTTACCTTACCACCCATAGCACTTAGTGCACTCTCTGGGCAGGTCACAAGGTAATTATTTTGCCCCAAACATGCTGGGGACTCATTATACTGACCTTGGAAGGCTGACTCAATCTTGATCACTGGTCAGGATCGAACTTACAACGTTCTGGCTGCAGTACAGCAGTTTAACCCCTGCGCCACCAGGGCTCTCTGTGGTGGTGGGAGCATCATGTGTGTTTTTACTTAATGGTTGGTGTGCAGAACAGAGGCAAGGATGCTTGGTTGCAGGGATTCCTTCTCTGTTGCAGCTTGGTGGCCATCCCGGTCTACGTGAAGCACAACATCAACTTCCGCGACAGCAGCTCCTTGGGCCGCTTCGAGATCACCGTCGGGCCCAAGCAGACGATGGGGAAGACTGTGGAAGGAGTGATGGTGACCAGCCAGATGCCGAAAGGTGTCCTGAACATGACTCTCACACCTTCTCAGGGGACGCACACCTTTGACCCGGTCACAAAGGTAAAGAGAGCAGCAAGGAACAAACTTGCTGTGACAGGCCAACCTTGGCACTCCAGATGTTCTTCAGCTTCCATTCCCAGAAGCCCTGATCAGCAGGAGTGCTGACTTGGGCTTCTGGGAATTGAAGTCCAAGGACACCTGGAGAGCCAAGGCTGGCCATCTCGGCTATAAGTGCAAATGATTCGAGTTAATGACCTTCTAATGTAAATTCAAACAGTTACACAATCTGTCTGATTGTTCTCTAATAATCCATCCATTAGAACGTGGAGCCTAATGGAAAGTGTGGAGCCCCACAAAAGAAATGTTCCACCAGCATTTCGTTGAAGAGAGGAACAGCACAAGCTGTTTAATGTTGGTCCTTCCACAACTTTGATCACTCAATGTTATTCTCTCCTTTTCCTCTCTCCCTCTTCTCTCTCTCTCTCTCTCTGCCCGGCCTTTCCTGCAAAGCTGTTGACTTGGGATGTCGGAAAGATCAACCCCCAAAAGCTACCAAGTTTGAAGGGGACGATGAGCCTCCAGGCAGGAGCGTCTAAGCCGGATGAGAACCCCACCATCAACCTGCAGTTCAAAATCCAGCAGCTGGCCATTTCTGGTTCGTGGGCCAAGAATCCAGTGGCTGTATCCATTGCCTTTCATACCCTCTTCAAATCTTCTCTCAGCCAGTTTAGGTGACGGCGAAGCAGCCGCGGTGGCTTAGTGGTTAAGACGCTGAACCTGACGACTGGAAGGTCGCTAGGTCAGCAGTTCGAGCCCCAAGTGGTGTGCAGCGGAGTGAGGTCCCATGTCTCTCCCAGCTCCTGCCGACCTAGCAGTTCGAAAGCAAGAAATTGCAAGTAGATAAATAGGTAACACTTCGGCAGGAAAGGTAGCAGTGTTCCATGCACTTCAGCATATGATCACAGAAATGTCTGCCTATTTCCCTTTGGCTTTAAATAGAAATGAGCACCACCTTGTCGAGCTGAGCAAGGGCGACTTTTATTTTTATCTCGGGGGGGCTCAGTCAGTCATCGCAACCTCCGATCCCTACAGTGGCTTTCCCCCATTCGGTTTTCTTTTCCTCCCTCCTAGGTTTGAAAGTGAATCGGCTCGACATGTACGGAGAGAAGTACAAGCCTTTCAAAGGGATCAAATACATGACCAAGGCCGGGAAGTTCCAAGTCCGCACCTAAGGGCGCTTTTACTCAAGAGGAAACTTGAACTGTGCCCTTCCTTCCTGTTCCCCATCTTTCTCTGGATCATTCCTTGCCATGGATTTGATTTGGGCAGATATTGCTGCCGAGCTGGGTGGTACCAACATATCCATATTTATCAAAATCAGAAGCTCTTGGGTGGGCTTGAAGTCTATTGGGGGACGGGAGAACATCATCCTTCCATGCTGGCTAATTAAGTCTCCGGTTAATGCAGATGCTGCGTGTGTCTCTGGTGCACAGCTGGCATTTTCTGGTGTCTTTGCTGCCTTATGGGTTGAGGAGAGAAGACGGCGGAGATGTCAAAGGCAGTGGGTACTGATGGATTTAATCATGGAATGTTGCTTATCTCTTTACCAACTTCACCACCCTGTAAACCAGGGGTGCCCAAATTACAGCCCGGGGGCCAGATCTGGCCCCCAATGCCAATTCATCCAGCCCACGCCGCCCTCATTGCTCCCAAAAGCGGAAGTAAAACACCCCCGTATGGGCGTGTTTTACTTCCGCTTTTGAGAGTGACGAGGGCGGTGTGGGCCAGTTGAATTGGTGTTTGGGCCGGATTTGGCCCACAGGCAGTCATTGGGAGGCGGCCTGATTTAAGAAGAGAAAATGAAAGCCTAGAAAATCTATCTCATCCTGTTGCAAAACCTATCTGTTGCAAAACAGATTGCAAGGCGTGTTTTACTTTCAGTGGGAGGAACTACGTGAATCAGCCCGTGGCCTGAAAATTTTGGGCACCCCTGCTGTAAATCCTTGACAAGAGCCAGGGCTAATGAGGACGTTGTCCCTCTTTTCATTCCCAACCCTCCTTTATTTTATAGTTCAGGGAGGAAGATGGACAAAGATTATAGTGGGGTTTTGTTTTTGTTTTTTTGAGGAGCTGAACATAAAAGGGGCACTTTAGCGCATTGTGAATAAGTGCAGCTCAACTGTTATCTCTGCAAATCCTGTTTACCTGGAAAAGGAAACTGGGACAGAGAATACAGTTCCAGAGAGACCTGCAACCAACCGGATCATTCGAATGGCATCTCTGAATTAGCTGCTGTTGACCTAGATGTCTTTTATCAGGCAGGCTGTGTGCAAATCCAATGTTTCCCAAACTTTGATTTTTGGACTTCAATCCCCAGAAGCCCAAGTCAATTCCCCAAAGCACTGATCAGCCAATGTCCTGACTGAGGCTTCTGGGAATTGAAGCCTCCCTGTGGGGCATGGGCCCCACCTTGGGAACCCCTGGTGTAGATGATGTTTGTAAGAAGTGATGTCTGGCTAAAGAAAGCATGTTGCATTGTTGACTATCCTCTTACCCATGTTGCTTCTGTACTAGCAGATTTGTGACTGTGTGTGCGTGCGTGTATTTGTTTGTGTATACACTTACGTTCTGATGTGAACCTACACCAGTTGGTATGGTCAGGGTTCCGTTTGTTTCGTTTGGGGTTATTTTTTTTCCTGTGAATCACAGTAGATCTAAGTTGATTTTGTGGACATGATCCCCTGGCCTCGGAATGGAACAAGAGAGCTCTTGGAAACATAGAAGGAAGTTGGAACCCTGCAAATTGCATCGGAGAAGCCCACGGAATGGTCTTCTGCCGTATCCGATTCCAAATGTTGGTGGTCCTCATGGCGCTCAGCCATGAAGATTATCCTGGGAACCATAGAACGCAGCGGCCTTTCATCTGCCTTCCGCATCGCAGCACGACGCCCATACCGCTGATCCAGTCTCATGAGTCCCTTTCTGGTCCTGAGCCCTTTTGGCACGCAAAGTCCTCGTCGGCTCCCAGGCCAGGATGGATGAAGCTGCTGCCCTCCATGAACGGGATGGTCTGCTGCGTGCAAATGGCCTGCTCTCTTTGGAGCACAAAACCTGGGATGGTATCAACTGGTTTGCTTTTTGCGCAACTCTAGTGGGTGGAAATCGTCCACCGTGGGACCCTTGTTTGTGTACCTGTTTGGAGGGCAGCTTGTTGGGTGGAAGCATAAAGAACACTGAGTCACACCCATTGCTTGGAGTCAAGTTTTTAAGAAGTAGGAATTTTCTCACCTCTGAGCATGTTTGTCATTGCCTAGCATGAATTGAGCGGGCTTATTATGCTCCTTTAGAGTCAGTCCTTTCAGTACAGTTTGGGAATGATCGTCATGGTGATCAGCCATGAAGGTTGTCCTGGGAACCATATAAGGCAGCGACCTTTCATCTGCCTTCCACATTGCAACGTGACACCCATGGTACCACTGATCCAGTTCCACGATTCCCTTTCTGGCCCTGAGCCATTTTGGCATGCAAAGTCCTCTTCATCATCCTCAGCCCAGGATGGATGAAGCTGTTGCCCTCCATCAAGAGGGATTAAATCCACTTGGAGACCATCACCCTTCCCTGTGGACTTCGCCACCCAAAGCCATTAGTCCTTGGGGTTGTCGGGTTAGTTAACCACCACCTGACATTTAGCGTTGAGTCCCTGGCAGTAGGGTCTACTCTACTATCATACCATGTTTCCCCGAAAATAAGACTGTCTTATATTTTTTAAAACTCCAAAATATGCACAAGATCTTATTTTCAGGGGATGTCTTATTTTTCTATGACAAAGAAGAATACAGTACACATTTATTGCTGATACAGTGGATCGCCAGGGCAAGATTTAGGTGAGAGCCTTATTTTCGGGGGGGAGGGAGCTTATATTTCCGAGGTGGGGAAAAATAGGCGGGTGCCTTACTATAGGAGGAGGTCCTATTTTCAGGAAAACAGGGTAGCAGGATATGGGCACCTTCTTTGTAAGTTAAATTCTTTGCCCTTTAAGTGTGAAACACTCCAGTGAAATCAAAGAGGAGGCCCAGTCTGTTTGTCCACTTTAATTCACTAAATGGAGACCAGGATAATTCTCTACTTTTCTGAGCAGCAATTTTTTTAAAAAAAGACATTCCTGTAATACAAACACACATCAGAAAATGCTAACATCCTTTTGATGTCATCAACAAACAATGTCAAATGCCCATGTAGTGTAAAAAGAATCTTAAAGGTTTTGCAAACAAAGCAAAAGGTAATAAATGGGAGAAAAATCTTAAATGGTTGCTTGGTGGACGTGTGCTTGGAGGGGATGGGATTTGCTTGCCAATTTAAAATGAAATAAAAATCCATTTCACAGCCACAATTCTGTTTTTTAACCACAAAAGGGTCACGCACTGACCTTTTTAGCCAGTCCTCCAGTTTTGAACCTGTGACCGGAACCATGAAGTGCCCTCTTTGCTTCGTATAAAACATGCTCCACAGAGGGATAAATTAAGTTATGTTTAAAGATCGGCACCCCAGAAACTGGAATAGAGGTTATTACTTTCCACGAAGCACATGGATTGGGGCAGTAAGGCCATCCGTGTGGATTCACAGGGACTTGGGCTTCTGGGAATTGAAGTCCAAGAACGGCTGGCGTGCCAAGGTTGGCCATCACGGGGGCTAGTGTGAATCTGGGAACTGCAGTCCAAAGGAAGCCACTTTGCCAAGTTCTGATGGGTGAGTCCGATGGGAGTCTCCATCCATCCATGAGGACCGCTTCTCATGCCAGGGCTGTCTCTGTCTCCCTGATGCAAGGAGATCCCGGAGTGAAGAATGAGGAGGAGGCAACTCATGACGCCATGTTCTCCTGGATCCACTTCAAGTAGTTAACCACCTTAGTGTAAACGCCCGGCATGTCCTTTTCCCCACAGCCGATACCCCAGCTGATGATCCCAACCAGAGTCATGTGGCCATCTTTCAGACAAACCAAAGGCCCTCCAGAATCGCCCTGTGTTGAGACAAACATGCAAAAGTAATTAGGAGTCTCTCCCACTTATAACCCATCTTCTTCAACTGCCGTATCCGATTCTGAATATTGGATATCCTCATGACGATCAACCATGAAGATTGTCCTGGGAACAATATAGTGTGGTAGTCTTCCATTCGATTTCACGCATTGCCACATGACACCCATACCACTGACTCAGCTTTGTGAGTCACTTTCATGCCCTTTTGACACACAAAGTCCTCCTCAGCCTCAGGCCAGGATGGATGAAGCTGCTGCCCTCCATCAAGATGGATTCGAGTGGGATTTAATCCACTTGGGGACCATCACCCTTCCCTGTAGACTTCACCACCCAAGGCTGTTAGTCCTCAGGGTTGTCAGGTTAGCTAACCACCGCCTGTCAACCGGCATTGAGTTGCTGGCAGTAGGGTCTACTCTATTATGCTCCGACAGATAACGAGGTCCCAAACCATATAGGACCTTCCAGTCGGCCAAAAGACTGGCCATGACTAAAAGCAGGAATCGAGGTCTTTGCCCTGACCTTCAAGGGGCGTTCTTAAGGCTTTGAGAACCAGGTTTACCTTGCAGGCGTCGTGGACCTCCCTGGTGTCCCCTGCACACAGCATGTTCTTTGTGACCGTCCTGTTGTCGAGTCTTTCGGAGGTGCACAGGATTTCTGGATACAGCCTCACGTGTCCTTCCTTCAGGCGTTCCGAGAAAAATGGAGAAGCTAGGAAGGAATGACAAGAGGAGGTAGGTGGGCTGCGTGAACTGATCCGGCTTAGAAACAGTTCCTGAACCAGCTCATTTTACTGACCTTGGAAGGTTGGAAGAGGTTAAGTCAAGCTTGATCCCTGTCAGGATCAAACTCGGATCGTGAGCAGCATTTCGGCTGCAGTACAGCAGTTTAACTTTAGCAAAAAAAAAACCAACTCACAGTATTAGAACCTGCAAGTTTGGACATTGAGAACCACTCAGTTTGCCATTAAGTCAGCCCAGCGACCAAAACAAAAATTAATAATTTAGAATAATTCAAAGCTGTAGTTTTGTTCCCCTTTTTAAATCCCAGACCATACCCCCCCCCCCCCGGACAGCTGAGCAGGCCAAATCACACACACCGGAAGTGGAGGGGCACATTGACGGCTGTCATAAATGTGCTTACTTCTGTGCTTACGACAGCCACGGATACATTTATGCAGGTGTGTTTTACAGCTGACGTAAATGCGTTCGCTTCCACTTCTGGGTGCATTGGAGGCGGCAATGGGCCAGATGGAATAGCGTTGCAGGCCAGATAGGTTGGGAACCCCTGTTATAAAGATTTGAAAGTAAAGGGGCACAGATTGTAAACAGAAAGGCGTTGAGTCCCTGCCCATAGAAAGCTAGGTGCCAGAAATGGCTCCAATTTCAGTGTACAGGAAGCTCTTTCATTTTCTGTCTTCCATCAGTGCCATTCCTTATTTACACTCAGAAGCAATACAGCACGGACAGCCACCTCATTGAGGACTAGCCCCATGAATGGCCCAGGGCTGCTTCAGCCACTGGCCCTCACCAGCTCAGTAGAACAGCCTTCTTGGTTGCTTTTTTAGTTTTGAAAACGCTGACACAGAGATTGGAGCGGATGGAGAGGAGCTCTTTGGAGGGTGGGGTGGAGAAGGGTCACCACTTTGGGGATCGGACTTGAACTAATGTAAGTCAGATGCTCTTCTTGTAAACACTGGCTCGCTCATCTGGACTGGTTAGCAATCGGAGAGGAATGCAACTCACAGACCTTTCTTGCAGATGTTTACCTAGCCAGACACAATTCTGTAGCTGCCGGGAGATAAGATGTGGCAGCAGACCATGGATCTGTTTTGACCCGAGGGGCCTCACCCACCCAAGCTATTCCTCACTGCCCCCCCCCCAAGTAACGATTTCTTGTCCAGATCAAGCTGGATTGCCAAAATGAAGCCACTTTCTTGGCTTTGTCGTTGGCCAAACTTAAGTCCTCATCGGTGCATCTTTCTGGCATAATCGGCAGAGCAGCAAATGAGCCGGATTCTGTCTCTCTCCACATTCACACTGCGTGTTGTTGTCCGTCATCAGCCCCCACTTGAGCCTGTTGGTCTTTCACTGAGGGACTCCAACCCTCAGCCTATTCTGGATCCTCCAAGTGACTTAGGAGAGGATGAGTTCCTCAGTCATCTCCTCCTTTAATGTCATTCCTTGTCCAGTGAGCTCCTTCCCCCACCTTCTAATTTGGTTTTGCTCTTGCAAGAATGTTCCTTCTTGCCATAATGTTCCTCCTGGATCTGAGCTGGTGGACTTGAGGGTCATATCTGTTTAAAGCAGGAGTTATCAACCTTTTGAAACTGGGGGCCAGGTCGCACTCCCTCAGACAGCTTCGGGGGGCCAGACTGCTATTTTTCCCTTCCTCCACCACATGGCACTTCCTGGTGTGGCGGAGACAGTGGGGGACCACATGAAACGGTGCTGCAGGCTGCATACGGCCCACAGCTGCAGGTTGAGAATCCCTGGTTTGGAGTGTGTTGAGGGTCGTCTGCTCGTTTAGTTCTCTCCATGTCCACTGCTACTTCTCTCCATACAAACAAGAGGGTCTATTTTCTCAACTGGTGTAGGTTTGAGGCATCCTGTCACTCTACGCAGGGCTTCATCCACAGTGATGTCAACATGTGTGCAGCGATGGGATGTAACAGGTTCTCACCAGTTCGCCAGAACCGGTAGTAACTTTTTCCAGTGTCCCGGAGAACCGGTAGCAGCTTTTTGGGGGGAACCACCTACAGGGCTTGCCTTTTCACTGGTTCCCACACTGCGCATGCACACCAAGCACTTGGTGTGCATGCATGTGTACAGTGCTTGGTGCGTATGCACGGCCTCCTTGGTGTCCTCCCAAGCGGGAAGGAGGAAGAGAAGCTGCTAGCCTGAAGCTCCCTATAGCCTGCTCCCCAGGGTAAGTGACTCATCTTTGGATGTGGTGTGTCTGGCTTGGGGGTTTTAAGCAAAGTCTTGGAGTTACCTCATCAATAAGCTACACCTGTGCTGTTCCAATTGCTGTTCCAATTGGAGAACCCTTAAGGAGGTACAGCTGTTTTACATTTACATTAAGGCATATTATCCTAGAGAACTGGTTAGGCAAAGACTTAGTACCTAACTTCTTTAACTGTTGAAAAGTGCCAAAATGAAGCCATCTTGTGATGAGTTCATTCTATAGTTCCTTCCATCTGACCTAGTGTGAGAAAGATTGGCCAGAATAAGCTTTAAGCTCTGGTTTAAAAGCTCTGGTTGATTTGTATTTGGTGTGTGTGTGTGTGTGTGTGTGTGTGTGTGTGTGTGTGTGTGTGTGTGTGTGTGTGTGTGTGTGTGTGTGTGTGTGTGTGTGTGTGTGTGTGTATTTTAATGTATTTTTTTATTCTATGTTATTTATTTATTTAATGGGTTTGTGTTGTGGATGGGTGGGTGGGTTGAGGAGTGTGTGCGCGCGTGTGCTGTGTGCTTATTTTTTTATTTTGTATTTTTTTGGCCCCACCAAAAGTGACATCATGACATCATGATGTTAGCTCCGCCCACACTGTGATGACATCATGGTGGGATAGTAAAAATTTTGACATCCCACCACTGCATGTGTGGAAGCGGCCCATGCCAGGCTTGCTTTGAGGCAAGAGGGAACACAGCAGTCAAGGAAATGAATTGCTCTGACCCACAATGATCCCTGAGGCTTATAAACCCAAGGTTGGACGGGAGACTTCAGGGCTTAGCAGGTAGAAAAATCCCCTCTCGGCTACAGTCCAAGGGCATGAGACCAGAGGATCTGAGAGACTGTGTCCTTTCAGACACAATTAATCTCTTCATCTTCTGCTACTATCTGCACCGTTTCTGCATTTGTTGTGCAAAACTAGGGAAAGGGATGCATTTTTGTCTGTTGCACTTTAACCTCCTCCTCTTCCTCGGATGTCTTAGAACCCATCCCCACTCCAAACATGAACACGTTTCTGGATGTTTGACAAATTCATCGGAAATGAACAAAAAACAAAATTATCCTCCACTCTGCACAAGTCAAATCCAGTAGGTAGAAGCTAAAACTCTTTCCAGTGCAGAAACAACAAGAGATCCCTGGTTGCCATATACCTGATAAGGAGAGGAGCCCTTCAGAAGAATAGACATGGCAACAATTAAGAGCAAAACATTTGAAGTCATGGACCTGGACGGACAGCTCTGTTTCTCCATTATATTTGATTTTCTAGTTTCTCCACCCTCGTTATTTTTAGTCCTCTGTTCTATTGTATCTATGACCGAGTGCCCAAACTGCAACCCCAAACCCACTTAATTATCACAAAATGCCAACATACCAACAGGGGGGGGAGGAAACAATCTCATTGGGCTGCTGGGCAGAGGGGTGGGGCAAACTCTGTGCTGGGGCAGGGAGGAAGTGTTCCCATTGGGCTGCTGGGCAGAGGGGTGGGGCAAACTCTGTGCTGGGGCAGGGAGGAAGTGCTCCCATTGGGCTGCTGGGCAGAGGGGCAGGGTGAACTCTGTGCTGGGGCAACCGCACGGGTGGCCACAGAGAGGGCGCTGGCACATGTGCCATAGGTTCGCCACCACTGTCACAGGATAAAAATCCTAATAACCAAATTCAGACCAAAGTGGGGATGCCTTACATTCCTCGTGTTTGCCGTAGCCGGACACTTCACACTCTGTCCAATCTGGCATCTTGAGGTCCGGATCCGGAAGACAGACGGGACGGACGGTGTCGGTTTCCACCGCACACTCATCGGAGACAGATTTCAGCTTCAGGAGAGCTGGCCGGAATAGAGAAATACAGACAGAGAAGCAAATCATATGAAGATGTGTCCCAGAGTAGCATTATTAATTGATATTTTTTTAATTAACAAATTGAGAGGAATAAGAAATTGTTATTATAATGGTTACTGCTTTGAGATTGTCTAATGTTTAAAAACTGACTGCAAGATAGAATTGGGAGACTGGTGTAGAGAAATGTGGAACATGGCATTAAATGGGAGATTGCCCTGCTTGCCCTCAATTAGATTTTAGATTTTGATTTTTAAAGTTTTACATTGAGGGTTTTTTAGGAATGTTTTTAAGAGTGTTTTATTGTGGTTTTTTATGAATTGTGAGCCGCCCTGGGTCGCCTCGGTGAGGAGGGGGGTTGATAAGTATGAATAATAAATAAATAAATTGACATCAGAGCTAAAAGTTTTAAAAAAGGAATTTTAGAGAAATCAGATTTTAGAGAAACAAGGGGAGAATTTCTTGTTTATGTTTTAGTGAAGGGAAAAGGGGTAAAATCAGGGCAAGAATACAATCCATTCTGGGGAAAGGGGACAAATGCAAGCAAGTGCTAGCGTGAGAAAGATGATTAACGATGAAGATGATGATGAAGAAGCACCACCAATAGCAGCACATGAGGAGTAAAGGACCACTTGCTGCAACTTTGTACACCCAATAGCAGGTAGGCAGAAGACCTTCTTACCGATATCGTTGTCAAATGTTCTCTCAACAAAGTTTTTGTGCACGATGTATTTCTCCACCTGGAACACCTGTTCGGTCTTCTCGGGAGTCACGCGCGAAGTCCTGCCTAGCACCACTTTGAGCCGGCTGAGGGGATACCTGCAAAGGGGGAAACTTTGGGTGAACTTCCCTTCCAGGCCCAACTCTTTTCTCTGGACAAAGAAATCTCTCCTAAAACAACCGGAGATCAAAAGTCCACATGGCTGGGGCCGCGCTTGCTCCATGCTGGCACTCCACCCATTCTGAAGACAACAAAGATAGCCTTTAAGACTGGGTCGTGGACCGGTCACGTGGTTCAAAGGGCACACGGTTCATGGTGGCTTGTGGGCCAGATCCAGCCCCTGATGCCAATTTATCCGGCCTGCTAAGCCCTCGTTGCTCTTGGAAGCGGGAGTAAAATGCGACCTTCCAGCTAACAAGGCAAGCTTCTTAACCACTGAGCCACGGCAGCCACAAACATTTGTGCCAGAGATTACTCTGGGTTGAAAGGATTTTTGCTGGAGAAACTCTGCTCAGGAGACGCCCGAACGAGGCTCCTTTCATGTCCTCAAGATCCGTCATGCAGCACTTGGGTATCGAACCCTGACCTTTCAGTCTCCAAGCTCAGCGTCTTAACCACTAATCCACCACACGATAGCCTGGCCAGACTGTAACTGCACAGAAGGTCCCCCAACTCGCTCAGAAGAACATAGGTGGAAGGAAATCTGGAAAAACAACCTCTTACCTTTCTAGGAAACAGTGGGCGGCTGAGAGGATCCAGCAGGAATTGATCAGGATCCCACCACAGATGAAGCCTTCTGACCGGGGGGCTTTGACAAACAGGGCCACTTGCCATGGGTGGGACTCGATATAAGAATAAAAGCCTGCTTTGATCCGTAAATTGGCCACTCGGTGTTTCCTCAACCCGCACGTGGCTGGCAGTAGGATGTGTGGGAGAGAGGGAGAGAAGAGAAAACATGGGGTAAAGGTCGAAGGCCAAGGTCGTCCCTGCTCAAAAGCCAGTCGTATCCAACTCTAGGGTTCAGTGCTCATCTTTGTTTACAGCCAAAGAGCCAGCGCTGTCTGCATCTGCAGGCGTTTCCACGGACATGAAATGCTGTTACCTTCCCACTAAAGTGATACCTATTTATCTACTTGTAATTTCTTGCTTTTGAACTGCTAGGTTAGCAGGAGCTGGGACAGAGATGGGAGCTCAATCTGTTGTGCAGTACTTGGGTCTCAAGCTGCTGACCTTCTAGTCATCAAGTTCACCATCTTAACCACTAAGCCACCGCAGTAAGCATGGCTATCATCTCGGAGGTCAGCAGCAACTCTAAGAGTTTGGGGCAGTATCTGGAGCCAGAATATATATTTTCCTTCCTTCCTTCCTTCCTTCCATCCATCCATCCATCCATCCATCCATCCATCCATCCATTAGTTTCTTCCATTCATCAATTCCTTCCTTCCTTCCTTCCTTCCTTCCTTCCTTCCATTAGTTCCATCCATCCACCAATTCCATCCATCCATTAGTTCCACCCATCCATCAATTCCATCCCTTCCTTCCTTCCATTCATTAGTTCCATCCATCCATCAATTCCATTCCCTCCTTCCATCCATTAGTTCCATCCATCAATTCCATTCCTTCCTTCCTTCCATCCATTAGTTCCATCCATCCATCAATTCCATTCCTTCCTTCCTTCCTTCCATCCATTAGTTCCATCCATCCATCAATTCCATTCCTTCCTTCCTTCCTTCCATCCATCCATTAGTTCCATCCATCCAGCAATTCCCTTCCTTCCTTCCAATCATTAGTTCCATCCACCCAACAATTCCCTTACATCCTTCCATCCATCCATTAGTTCCATCCATCCAGCAATTCCCTTCCTTCCTTCCTGCCTACCTACCTACCACAAACAGGACTTCCCAAGGTTTTTCCAGATAGGGCAGAATTCAGGACAGCAATTCCAGGTTCGTAGTGAACTCACGGGCAAACATAAAGAAAACCCCCCAGCACTGCCTCATACTAAACTCCACCATCCAGCCAAATATTGGCAACTCTTGACCGCTAGTCACAACTCTCCAGGGTTCTTTCCTGCAGGGAACCTGGGAACTGAACCCAAGACCTTCCGGACACAAGGCAGATGCTCAGCTGATGAGCCATTGCCAGAAAGAACTTGGCTGTAACCACTGAGTGTCATACCACTAAGAAAATGTCACTTACAACAGGTTGGGACATCGCAATATTCCCATCCAGGTTGGCTGCCCTTGAGAACGTGGCACCACGGCTGAGTGTCATTTTCAGGATTTCTGCAGGACACGAAAAGAGGATTATTTCAGAAGCTGAGCCTCTTACTTCGCAAGACAGGCAAGAAAAGTGTGTAAATCTCCAGAGGGCTGTGAATCTCTAGAGCAGCGCAAAAAAGGCAAGTAACTTCTAGGTAGGTTCCTAGCATCCATACAAACAAGTCACTTTAAAAACAACAGCAACTAGAAGGACTCAAGAGAAACTAAGAAACTCTGCTTACCGGCAGTAGTTGTGGCTTCCAAGGCCCAACTGATGGGCATCCGTCCTCAAGGCAGTGTAGACTTTGCTTGAAATCTGTTGAGAGTCCCATCTAATGCAGGTGGCACCGGAGACCGTGCGGCTGTGGCTCCCTCGATAGTCCACACCCCTCCCGGAGTAACACGTATGTTCCTCTGTGGCAAGTCAGAAAAGGGGTTGCATTTGACTCAGAAGGGTGGGTCTCCACCTCATTTCCATGGGGCGTTTGTCCCGATCATGATACGGTGATGTATTTTTTAGGATGTCCTGATGTTTTGTAATTTGTAATTGTTACTGGAGATTTTTTGGAATATATTTTGATATGTTTTGTGATGCTATACTTGCTATGTGATATTTGTAATTTGCTATGTGATATATGTAATTGTTTTTATGCTATAGAATTTGCTATGTAATTGTAACTGTTTCCTCTGTGAGCCGCCCAGAGTCGCTGTGCGAATGGGGCGGCATATAAGTCGAAATATACAATACAATACAATACAATACAGTAAAACACCGGATAACACTAAAACTTGGTTCCACAAGTCTTGGTGTTATCCGATTTTTAGTGTTATCCGATCCATGTTAAAATCCTATGGGATGGATCGGATAACGTTAAAGCTCCATAGAGGTACATTGTAACCACACAGGTTGTTATCCGATCCATCCCATAGGACCTTAACGTTATTCAATCCAATTCTCCTCCCCAGATTACTTAACGTTATGTGATCCAATCATTATCCGGTGTTTTACTGTACAATACAATACAATACAATGAGAAGCCCAAATACTTCACCTCTCCCTACAGTTACTAACAGTGTGCTGTCAAGTCAGTTCTGACTTATGGCCAACCCAGGGTTTTCTAGGTAGAGAAGACAAGAAATGATTTACCATTTTTTTCCTGTAGGGGGCACCCTGGGACCACGAAGCTTGAACCCAAGGCTACATAGGATAGCTTCCCAGGAGGTACAAGGGAAATCGAACTCCCACCGTCTGTCTCCATAGTAGTCAGATCTCTAAACTAATATAGCCAATATAGTTACATCCATCTGACATATAACAACCCTTTCTAGACAGGGATTACTCAGAAGTGGGCTTACCATTTCCTTCCTCTAGGGGACACCCTGGGAACACCATACAGCTCGTCCAAGGCTACATAGGGTTGCTCTTCTGAGATGCACAGTGGGGAATTGAACTCTCAACCAATCTCTTTCCATAGCCAGAAGTCTAAGCCATTGAGCTGTCCAGCCAGCTCCTCTCTAACTGGATTTAAGTTTGACCAACGACAAAGCCAAGAAAGTGGCTTCATTTTGGCAGTCCACAGTTTGATTGGGACATGAAAGAAGAACTTTTAGCAAGAAAAGAAAGGGAGAACGAGAAGAATGGAATAAAAGTTTATGCTGATCCATCCAGATATCTGGCAGAGTGTCTAGTGCGGCTCTGAGTCCCAGGAAACAAACCCTGGGCCAAGCCCTAGAGATGAATGGCCTTCTGCCAAAGGGCTGCAATTGTCTGGGGCCAGCCATCTGCTTTCAGTCTGAAGAAAAAGGCCTTTGGATGCCTAAAACAAAGTGCTTCTCTCTTGCCACAGCCGGTTCCTTCTGCACATGCTTCGAGTAAAAGAACATGGCGACAGCTCCGGCCAGTGGTTCCCACGCTTGTTGAAAAATCTTTTTGGTGCTCCTCGGAAGGGCAAAATTTCCCCTTGCTTCCTCCAACAGGGATGAAGGGAATTGACTTAGAGAAGCCTAGATGTGGGAATTGACTTAGGCTTCTGAGAACTGAAGTCCAAAAACCAAAGTTGAGAAACAGCCCTAAACCAATACAGTAAAACCCCTATTTACCGGTACAGAAAAAGTCTGTTTTGTAGGCTTTTATGTAAATCGGGGTGGTGGTGTTTTTTTTTACTTAACTAGAAGCAAACCCATAGGAAAAATGAAATTTTTCCTTAACTCGAAGCAAACCTATAAGAAAAATTAATTTTTTTCCTTAACTCGAAGCAAACCCATAGGAAAATGATATTAATGTAAAATGAAGCAACCCCATAGGAAAAATGAAATTTTTAATTAACTCAAAGCAAACCCATAGGAAAAAAGAATTTTTTACTTAACTCGAAGCAAACCTATAAGAAAAAATAATTTTTTCCTTAACTCGAAGCAAACCCATAGGGAAATGATATTAATGTAAAATGAAGCAACCCCATAAGAAAAATAAAATGTTTAATTAACTCGAAGCAAACCCATAGGAAAAATGTATTTTTTACTTAACTCAAAGTAAACCCATAGAAAAATTATATTTATGTAAAATGAAGCAACCTCATAGGAAAAATGATTTTTTTTACTTAACTCGAAGCAACCCCATAGGAAAAAAGGAATTTTTTACTTAACTCGAAGCAAACCCGTAGGAAAATGATATTTATGTAAAATGAAGCAACCTCATAGGAAAAATTATTTTTTTTACATAATTCAAAGCAAACCCATAGGAAATTGTGTTATGTAAATCACGACATTTATGTAAATCGGGACATGGTTTTAGTGCAAAAATCATTATGTAAGTCGAATTTTATGTAACCTGAAACATATGTAAGTTGGGGTTTTACTGAACAGTATTATGTCCAGTTTAGTCCCCCTGGACATAATATTGGTTTAGCACTGTTTCCCAACCTTTGGTTTTTGGACTTCAATTCCAAAAAGCCTAAGTCAGACCATTGGCTGATCTGCGCTTTAGGGAATTGACTTAGGCTTCTGGGCCAGATCTGGCCATGACACCAATGCATCCGCTTCTGGAAGAGACAAGGGTGGTGTGGGCTGGATGAGTTGGTGCTGGGGGCCGGATCCAGCCCATAGGCCGTAGTTTGGGCACCCCTGGTTTAAACAGAGAAAATGGCAGCTTACAATCTATTTCATCCTGTTGCAAAACAGATTGCAAGGTGTGTTTTTTACTTCCGGTTCCAGTGGGAGGAGCCACATGATCGGCCCATTCATTCATTCATTCATTCATTCACTCACTCATTCATATTTATATTGCCGCCCACTCGCTGAGGCAACTTAGGGCGGCCACATGACTGGCCCATGGCCCGAAAAGTTTGGGCACCCGTGGCATAAATGCATCTTTGCATTTAATTTTTGTGTTTTATGATTGTCAGCCATCTTGAGGACTATTTCCAGCAAAAAGGAGGGACAGAAATTTTGCAAAACAACCACCACCACCACTGGAAAGAGCAGAGTTATATTTGGAAGCAAAAGCTTCAACTGCTAGAAAATAGCTTCTGAGCTTCCACACCAAGCAGCCCCATTTTTTGGCCCATGAACCTACTGTTGGAACAGGAAGGAACGCTGCAGTATTCCCAGATATATTCTCCATTTTTGTATATGTGGCACCAGGGTTTGGAATCCTTATCTGGGTTTCTAAACAGAGAGAGAGAGAAGAAAATAAATCCATAGAGGTGCTTAGATTTGGCTTCATTTTGGCAGTCCAGGGTTTGATCAGGACACAAAAGAAGAACATGTTAGTCCATAAGACAATTCATAGGCATGCTTGAATAAGGTTTCTTTCAGAATATCAGCAGTTTATCTGAAAAGTTGACAAGCACAACTAGGTTTCCCTTCTTCCCCGTTGGCCATCCAGAAGACCTTCCTGTGTAACCCGTCCGTCCATCCGTCCATCCATCCGTCCATCCATCTCTCTTTCTTTCTTGCAAGCCATCATTTTTTCCATAGGAGATCCAAGGTGACTTGTAACAATTATAACTTTGTGATCATCACAGATTTTTAAACGCCTTTAAAAATGCTAAGCTAAAAAGCAATTTCGCATTTATCAGTACTAAGACTCCCATTTAAATCATTTCTAAAGCACTGTAGAAACCATTGGCTTCAGTCAATAGAGCATCGCCGAGAGCTCCCCCACTTATTGGTTAAGTAGCTGCCTGAAAGGGAGTTTTCTTGCTGGACAGGCGGATGGACGGACAAGAGGGGGGTGGTGCTGGACTGACCTAGTTTCACTAGGGTGGCCCATGCCAAAGTCTCTGAACACGCCTTGGCAAGGGTTGGGTTTGGGGCAGAGGGAGGGGAATGGGGGACTCTATGGAAGTCCATTTCCTTACCGGCAGTAGTTGTGATTGCCAAGGCCCAGCATCATGGCGCCAGGCCGGCGGGCGTTGTGCCGCGTGCTTGCCAAGGCGCTGGCGTTCCAGTTTAAGCACTCCGTGCCGCTCTCTGTTGCGCTCCATGTGCCTCTGTAAGTCTCTCCTGCATCCTGGTAACACGAAGCTCTGGTGTCTGAATGAAACAAGGAGCAAAGCATTTGGGTCAGTTCCATCCCTTGTCCTACCTCTGAGCAGAGCAAGAAAAAGTGAGAGCTGGGCCATAAGGAAGGATGAGCACAGAAGAATAGACACCTTTGAACTGTGGTGCTGGAGGAGACTCTTGAACATGGGTTCCCAACCTTTTCAAGCCGGGGGCCGGGTCGTGCTCTCTCAGTCAGCTTCAAGAGCCAGACGGCCATTTTGCCCTTCCTGCACAATGGGAATGGCCATTTTGTCCCAACAGCTTTGAAGAGGTGGCCATTTTGTTTCTCAAATGCCCTTGGAGGGGTGGGAGGGCACATGAAATGGCGTTGCAGACTGGATCTGGCCCACGAGCCTCAGGTTGGGAACCCCTGCTCTTGAGAGTCCCCTGGACTTCAAGGAGATCAAATCAGTCCATCCTGAAGGAAATCAACCCTGACTGCTCCTTGGAAGGACAGATACTGCAGATGAAGCTCAAGTCCTTTGGCCACCCGATGAGGACTCACTTGGGAAGGCCCTGATGCTAGGAAAGATGGAAGGCAAAAGGAGAAGGGGGCGGCAGAGGATGTGATGGCTAGATGGCATCGTTGATGCAGTGGGCACCAGAGTCTGCCTAGAGTTCAAGTGGAACCGTTCCTGGGAAATCCTACCCTACCTGTTTGCACATGAGCTACTCACCAATCTCACAGTGTTTGCCTGAGAAGCCCGGTGGGCACAAGCACATGAAGAGGTCAGGGGAGTATAACGCCTGCTGGCATCGGCCCCTGTTGAGACACCGTGGCCTCAAGCAACCTGTGAAGTAAGGAAAAAGACAGACTCAGCCTCCACCTCTCCATGGCCTTGATATTTCGCCTTCAACCTTGAGGCCAGGAACTGTAGCTCTCGGGCAGGGCACTGGCTCTGCCTACATGGAGGGTCCTGGGTTCAAGCTTGGAAGGTATCTATCTATCTATCTATCTATCTATCTATCTATCTATCTATCTATCTATCTATCTATCTATCTATCTAAGCCACTTGTCTGTGTGTGTCTATCCAACCATCCATATTTTCTATCTATCTTAGCCACTTGTCTGTTTCTCTCAATCTATCCATCCATCCTGACTTTCTATCTATCTATCTATCTATCTATCTATCTATCTATCTATCTATCTATCTATCTATCTATCTATCTATCTATCTATCTATCTATCTATCTAAGCCACTTTGTCTGTCTGTGTCCATCTCTCCATCCAGCCTGATGTTCTATCTATCTATCTTAGCCATTTGTCTGTATGTGTCCATCCATCCAACCATCCATATTTTCTATTTAATCTGTCTATCTATCTTAGCCATTTGTCTGTCTGTTTCTATCCATCCATCCTGGTTTTCTATCTTATCTATCTATATGTCTATCTATCTATCGGGTGCAGAGGCTAGGAAAATTCTCTACCTGGGAGACCTCCTGGTCCTCAGAATGGACAAAACTGTGAACCTGTACAAGGTCCATCCATGTTCAACGCATTTTGCAACATGGCATCCCTGCATCACACACCATACCAGCTGGATCGACAGGCAGGTCATACTTCTGCACCAGGGACAGGGTGGGCAGCAGACTCCAGCTCCATCGGATGGCAACAGGTAAGTTTAGGTCAGGTTCAGGTAATCCTGCCACTGTCTCCCGGCAAAAGATACAACAGGGGGCAGAGGGACTGAAGGAGGAATGAGCATCTGCTGCCTGGGGCCGTGGCCATACTCTGCTCAACTAAACCACTTCTGATCCAGAGGGTCCAGACTCCTGGAACCCCCTTGATTTTCTTGAAGGTCACCTTGACCATTCTGGCTCCACCCCCAACTCCCAACGGCATGCTCATCTCTCACCATGGGCCCAACTTCTGGCCAGGAGACCCACCTTTGACAGGTATGGCGTGGCAAAAGGTGCCCCTGATCTCACAGCGGCAATATTCAATGTGTCGGCTGGCTTGCCGGAGCCAAACGTCTCGTTGCTGGTAGATCCGCTGGGTGGCCTGGTCCTTGCACAGGACTGCAATAAGAGACAGGAAGTCCTCCTCTGAAGGTAGATCTCACGCTACAATTTCCCAACCCCCATTAAGTACCAATTTGGTGCAATGGAAAGAGCGATATGGAGTAGGATGCAAAAGACTTGGGTTCGAATATCTGCTCAGCCAGAGAAATTCACTGAGAGTGCGGAGATGGTGTGGAGAGTGTGGAGATGCTTGAGGTGAAAGGTCAAGGTCTCTCTTACTCAAAAGCCAGTCATTTCCAACTCTAGGGTTCAGTGCTCATCTCCAATTACAGCCCAAGAGTCAGTGCTGCCTGCATCTGCAGACATTTCCATGGTCACGTGGCAGATATGATTAGACATTGAAGAGCGTGGAACACTGTTACCTTTCCTGCCGAAGCGGTACCTAGTTAAAGGTAAAGGTTTCCCTTGCTCGAAAGCCAGTCGTATCTGACTCTGCTCATCTCTGTTTCAAAGCCGAAGAGCCAGTGCTGTCTGCTTCTATTTATCTACTTGAGATTTCTTGCTTTCGAACTACAATACCTGTAACTAGGTTGGTAGGAGCTGGGACAGAGACAGGAGCTCACTCCATCGTGTAGCACTCGGATCTCAAACCTGCTGACCTGCTGAAACCACTCTCCTTAAATATATCACATACTTTGAAAACCCATTAGGGTCATTCTAAGTCAGGTCCAACTGGACAGTACAAAACACACACACACACACGCAATTATCTGTTTGGCAAGCTATTTAAACCATGTCTGTCTTTTCCAACTGAAATCACGGTAATGCGATCAAAACTACCCTTCACGATCTACACCCTCTGCTTCCTTTGTGTCTTTCCCTGTTTAAAAGGAAATTCCCAACATTTACTTGCTTGCCAATTTTTTTGGATTTCCCCCTCCAATACATTAGAAAACAAGGTTTCTGTGTTTGTTTATTTATTTCCTGACTTCGATTGTCACCCAACTCCAAAGACTCTGGGCGGCTCACACAAAAATAAAACCAATCACGTTTAAAAAAAAAAACAATTTTAAAAACCCCATTAAAACAGCCACCAAAAATTACTCCGACCCCAGCAGATTAAAAGAGATTAGCAGAGGGAGAGAGTGTTCTTACCAAATCAGTCAGTGTTTGCCTAACATGTGGCATTCTGATTACAGGCTTTAGACACACGATGGACCAACTGGTGTATGATTTAGAAGAGCATCAAGATAAATAGGGGAAGGGTGGAGTAAGGAAGAATTGAGTTACGGCAGATGATCTAGACAGGGGTAGTCCAAACATTTTGGGCCACAGGCCAGTCACGTGGTTCAGGGGGCTGGTCGCTACAGCCCGGGGCCCCGATTCGCCCCTGACGCCAATTGATCTGGCCCGCGAAGCCCTCGCCGCTCCCAGAAGCAGAAGTAAAATGCATATCTTTCTTTGTGGGCCAGATCAATTGGCGTTGGGGCCGGATTCAGGCCCCGGGCCGTAGTTTGGGCACTCCTGATCTAGATCTCTTTCCTTTCCAAGGTCACAGCTACTATGGCCACAGAAAGCTACCCATGGTGAGGGGAATCGTAAGTAATTTCCAATGTCCCTAGCATTCAACACAGCTTCAGTTAGCTAGTATCAACCCAACAAGCTGTCATAGATGGTAAAGGTAAAGGATGCCTTTGCTTGAAAGCCAGTCATATCCGTCTCTAGGGTTCAGTGCTCATCCCTGTTTCTAGCCAAAGAGCCAACGCTGCCTGCGTCTGCAGATGTTTCCATGGACATACAGCAAGCATGACTAGACACCAGAGTGCATGGAACGTTGTTTACCTTCCCACTGAAGTGGTCCCTGTTTATCTATTTGCAATTTCTTGCTTTCAAACTGCTAGGTTGACAGGAGCTGGGACAGAGACGGGAGCTCACTCTGTCATGCAGGTTCTTAACCACTTGAGCCACTGCAGTCCCTGCTGTACCACAGCCAAAACATCGTGAGTTCAATCCGGACAGGGATCCAGGTTGACTAAGTGTCATGCAGCACTTAGGTCATGAACTGCTGAAATGCCGACCTTCCAGTCATCAAGCTCACCATCTTAACCACTAAGCCACCACAGTCCAAAGCTTCAGTTTCTTACCTTTCCTTAATCGTATTATTCCCCGTGTTCCTCGCTTAACACGAGCAGAAAGTTTCTGTGGAAGAAGAAGGGGAAAATGGGAATTTTGAAAAAAGAAATATTATTGCCAAAGAGGTTTCTTATGATGGATGGGTCTCAGATACTGTATTGCTATTCCAAAGAGAAGTACAAGGACTCTTGTTTCATGAATGATCTCTTCATTCTTTCAGTGTCTGTACATCATATGCAAGGGTTATAGACCAGCTTCAGGAGAAAGGTAGTAAAAACAATAACAAATGTAAAATAGTGCAGGGCAGTGAACCCTCCTCTAGTCAAGAATTTACTCCCTGGGTTCGTTACAAGACTTAATTTGCAGGTCTTACTCGAAAGGCTGTAGAAATTTGGTCACTGATGAGCCCCGATTGCACAGTGGTTAGACTGCTGTAAAGGTAAAGGTCACCCTTGCTCGATAACCAGTCATATCTAACTCTAGGGATTCAGTGCTCATCTCTGCTTACAGCCAAGGAGCCAGCACTGTCTGCATCTGCAGACGTTTCCGTGGACATGTGACAGGCATGCCTAGGCACCGGAGTGCACAGAATGCCGTTTACCTTCATACCGAAGTGGTCCCGATTTATCTACTTGCAATTTCTTGCTTCCGAACTGCTAGGTTGGCAGGAGCTGGGACAGAGACGGGGGCTCACTCTGTCATGCAGGTTCTTAACCACTTGAGCCACTGCAGTCCCTGCTGCACCACAGCCAAAACATCGTGAGTTCGATGTTGGGGGCAAAATGCTAATTAACGTGTGAACTGGCCAGAGAGTGCACTAAGTGTGATGGAGTGACATAGAAGTGTCTTTGCTGTTACTATATCCTTGTTAAATATAACGATGTTCTAATTATGAGCTATGTACAATGTCTATTTCTGCCCTTACACTCTTATCAAGTTCTTCTTCGGGGTCTCTGTGAATCCACATGAATGGGTTTTCTGCGCATCTGTGCAGTAAACCCATCCGTCTGGATTCACAGGGGACCATGAAGAAGAACATCAGTTACAGGTAAGCAACTTTCCCTTATAGAGCTATCATTGGAAGAAAAACATAAGCATAGCGAATACCCAACTACTTAGACCAGTGGTGCCCAAACTAAGACCCAGGGGCCAGGTGTGGCCCCCGACGCCAATTCATCTGGCCCGCGAAGCCCTCGTTGCTCCTGGAAGTGGAAGTAAAGTGCGCCCGTACGAGCGCATTTTACTTCCGCTTCCAGGAGTGATGAGGGCTTTGCGGGCCAGATGAACTGGCATCGGGGGCCACACACAGCCCCCGGGCCTTAGTGACCAGCTCCCTGAACCACATGATCGGCCCACAGCCCAAAAAGTTTGGGCACCCCTGACTTAGACCCAATGAACTTTGCCACCAACCCTTATGTTTGATTTTGCTTTTCTACCCTTCCTTCTAAATTCTTCATTTTTCACTTCCTCGTTTTGTGGTGTTGGGTTTTTTTAGACCATGAATGGTTGTGCCCAGGTCCCTGAGGCTGAAGATCCGGGTAACGAATGTCACAAGTGAACAGTGTATGAAAATGAGGCCCAAGAAGGCAAACTTTGTGCCCAAGCGGGTGGGGAAAGGCCCAGCTGAAACACAACCCAAATAGATGTCCATCTTGGCACGGTTGGACTCTTACCGTACACTGAAGCGTAGCAATTGTTCCCGAGAGCAGAAGCAGGAAGAAATGATCCCCGAGTCTCATGTTGACGTCGTTGTCTAATGCTCAAGAGCCTAAAAGCAAAACAGACAAGAGGAAGAAGACAGCTGGTGGATTTCTAGCACAACATTCACAGTCCTTTAGCTGAAGCGAGGCATCCTGTCGGCAAATGCATGGCCATAAAACTCCGAGACCCTCCCTCCTGCCGTAGCAGGGCTAAGCACGACAGATGGCAAGGATGGATCTGCCCCTTTGTCTGAGCCGAATTCAAAGTAGAAGCCAAAACTCAACAATGTTTGCTGGTGGATTAAAAACCAACGGAGACTTGTCTGCTCAAGTCGTTTAACCCTGTCTCCACAGTTTCCATCACGGTCCCTCCCTCTGGCTGGCTGTTGAAAGTAGGTTATTCGGCCTGGGAAGAAGGTTTGTGGTCTTTGGCTCTCTGCATTTTAACCTCCTTGACTCATTTCTCCATAACCTCCAATAACCTTAAGTCAGCACCAAAAGACTGTCTCTTGGGCTTTGACAGCCCTGCCATCTTGATGTAATTATTTCCTCGCCCCTCACTCAGAAACCATGGAAACAGCTGCTTCTCCTCCTCCTCCTCCTCCTCCTCCTCCTCTTTCATCTCCTTCTGTCATATTCAAATCCAAATGTTGGTGATCCTCATGGTGATCAGCCATGAAGACTGTCCTGAGAACATAATGCAGTGGCCTTTCATCTGCCTTCCACATTGCAATGTGACCCCCTTACCACTGATCCCGCTCCGAATGTCACTTTCTGGTCCTGAGCCCTTTTGGCACTCAAAGTCCTCCTCCGCCCCATCCCAGGATGGATGAAGCTGCTGCCCTCCATCAAGATGGATTCAAGTGAGATTTAATCCACTTGGGGACCATCACCCTTCCCTGTGGACTTTGCCACCAAAGGCCATTAGTCCTTGGGTTGTCAGGTTAGTTAACTGCTGCCTGACACTCAGCGTTGAGTCGCTGGCAGTAGGGTCTACTCTATTACCATCGCAAGATCACCTGGTCAGACTTGCTCTTATTCAATAGAACTCAAAAAGGCTACTTTTTGCAAATAATCACTTGCATTCCAAATGGAATTAGTTCTTCTTTCGTGTCTTGATCAACCCCTGGACTGCCAAAATGAAGCTACTTTTGTTGACCAAACTTAGGTCCTTATCCGTGCATGTTTCCAGCAGTAATCGGTGAGAGAAGGACCCTCAACATCCTCTGAAAGGTGACAAGCCTCAAGTCCGCCAGCTCAGATCCTGGAAGAGATTGATGGCAAGAACAAACACTCTTTAGGGTACACAAGAGCAAAACCAACCAGGAAGATGGAGGAAGGAGTTCCAAGGAATGACATTAAAGGAGAAAATAAAGCTTCCCGGCATTGTTGACCTATACTCCTTAAGCCAGGGGTGTCCAAACTACAGCCTGGGGGCCGGATCCAGCCCCTGACACCATCCGGCCTGCAAAGCCCTCGTCGCTCCTAGAAGCGGAAGGAATACGCACCCGGGAGCTGTGAGGGCTTTGCAAGCTGGATGAATTGGTGTCAGAATCCGGGCCCCGGGCCATAGCGACTGGCTCCCTGGCCCGAAAAGTTTGGGCACCCCTGCCTTAAGTGCATGTGAATCATGGGTCCTGAGCTTAAGTGGCCATCTGGAATTTTTCTTTACTAGAAATCTGTTCCTCTTGGAAGCGTCTGAACCCCACTTTAGCAGCACAGTCTGGAACGGAAACGTCAGATAAGACACCACTGGGTTGATTCTTTCCTGAAGAAGAAGAAGAATCCCTGCCAGGAATGCTCAACAGACTATGACCACTGAAGAGAGAGACTTTTAATCTTTCACCCTTTTTGATCTTTCACCCTCAGAGAAGCAATTCAGCCGCTGCGGTTTTGTTTAAAACTGAGGAGGTCAGTGGGTTGGGAGAATAGCAGAGGGATGAGTCAGGGAATGAGATGCCAAAACAGAAGAAAGGAAGAGGAGAAAATCTGGGATACAAAGAAGGTATGTTTAAAAGGGGGGGGAACCCCTCTAAGATCAAGTTAACTATTTCAGGCACATCACGGGGGACGATTTTGTTAAAATTAAAAAGCAAACCTACGTGTACTGCGCAGTTAATCAGCTGTACTGAAGCCAAAATATTGTGAGTTTGATCCTGATAGGATTCAAGGTTGACTCAGCCTTTTCCATCCTTCCAAGTCCCCAACATGTTAAGGGCACAATGCTAATTATCTTGTGAGCTACCCAGAGAGCGCACTAAGTGCTCCGCAGTGGTATAGAAGTGGAATGGCTATTGCTATTACATTTTCCAATCAACACTGCCGCCCGAGGTTTGCCACTCAGCAGCTTTTCCTGAGACCTAGATTTGCCACCTGAGGCAGATCCTGGCTCCAGTCTAACAGCAGGGCAACACTCAAGTTCCTAGCAGAGCAACTTCTGGTGCCATTTCGTTTCCTCCCTTTCATTTTGACACAATGCTCCAGAGCACACACTCCTGTGAAACGTAAAGCCCTCACGGGAAGAATTAAAAATGGGTGTAGCTTTGGCCTTCCTCTCTTGTGATATGATTCAAAAAGTACAATTTAAACAACATTCCTGATGAATTTGGAGTCTACATAAGGAATGGAGTTGCCTTACCAAACTCAAGTTGAGCATGAACCAGAAGAAATGAAGACTGGAACTGGAGAGAGAAGAATGCAAAAAGGATATTCCTGAAGTCAAAAGAAAGGTGGGAGGCAGTAGGAAAAGAGGAAGGCCGAATACGAGATAGTTTGACACCCTAAAGCATGAGTTCTCGACCTTTGTAAGCCAGGTGCCGGGTCATGCTCCCTCAGACAGCTTTGGGGGCCAGACTGCCATTTTGCCCTTCCTCCACCACATGGGACTTCCTGGTGTGGTGATGGTGGTGGTGGTGGTGCCACATAAAATGGTGCCATGGGCCACATCTGGCCCACAAGCCTCAGGTTGAGAATCCTTGCTCTAAAGTAACCACAGGCTTGACTTTGCAACAGTTGATGAGATGACATCTTGGAGACCACATTTTCATAAGATTGCCATTGATTAGGTACAACTTGACAGTGCATGTTTCAACAATAGTTGAAAGCACTGACACCGATGTCTGCAGTGGCTTAAGATATAAGACGCTGAACTTGACAACTGTAAGGTCGGCAGGTCAGTAGTTTGTGACCAGAGTGCTGCACGACAACACAGTAAACTCCTATTGTCTGTCCCAGCTCCTGCCAACCTAGCAGTTCAAAAGCAAGGCATTGCAAGGAGATAAATAGGTACTGCTTCAGCAGGAAGGGTAACAGTATTCCATGCACTCCAGCGTCTAGTCGCGCCCGCTACATGACCATGGAATCATCTGCAGACGCAGGCAGCGCTGGCTCTTGGGCTGTAAATGGAGATGAGCACCGAAACCTAGAGTCAGATACGGTACCTTTAGTTCTCAAACTTTGGCTCTTGGACTTCAATTCCCAGAAGCCTAAGTCAGCCCATTGGCTGATCAGTGCTTTTTTGGGAATTGACTTGGGCTTCTGGGGATTGAAGTCGAAGAACCCCTGGAGAGCCATGGTTGGCGTCACTGACCTATAGAACCTACCGCGAGATGGAAGATGACGTGGAGGAGGCAGAGACACAACAAGATGCAGTGTTGGAAGGTGATCCCCCCCCCCTTGGGAATAGACAGGCACAAGAAGACAAAGCCGTCCTTTCTTTTGTTCACATTTTGAAGAGCGTAACAAAAATTATAATCCTTGTGAGCACAGCAGATTTTAGATCTCCTGAGGGCAGAAGTGTCTGTTTCCAGTCAAGGTCGCCATTTACTTTTCTATTGAGAATATTTCATTGCCAAGGAATCCGACCTTTTAGGACTTTGGAAAGCAACTCCAAGACTTGAGATAGCAATAGCAATTACACTTTATATACAGTCCCACCCCTGCCCCCCATAGTTCTTAATGGACTCTCTGGGAGGTTCACACGGTAATTACCATTCACACACACACCAACATGTGGTTGGGTCCTCATTTTCCCGACCTTGAAGGAATGGAAGAGACTGAGTCAACCTTGGGTCCCATCTGGATCAAACTCACAAAGTGTTGGCTGCAGTACAGCAGCTTAACTACTGTACCACCAGGACAGATCGTTAAAAACAACCTCTATCGGTCACTAGCATGGTGATCATCAACTCACATTTTCCTAAAGAAGTGGACTATGCAAGGACTAATTAGCTCCTGGTTTCTCTTCTGGAGTATCCACAAAAATGCACACAGCTCTCCTTTCCTGGCTTTCAGAGAGTTGGGGGGAAAATATATATTTACTCCATGTTGCAGTGGGTTAATTTGTTGCATACACAAATGTTTCAGTGACGTCCTCTCTGCTGCTGCTGCTTCCTTGCTTACTGTTTGTTGATAAACATTGCAAAGAAAGGATTAAGCATGTTGGACTGCAGTGGCTCAAGTGGTTAGGACTCTGAATGGAAGGTGGCAGGTCAGCAGTTCTATTCCCAGGGACTCCATGATGGAATGAGCTCCTGTCTCTGTCCCAGCTCCTGCCAACCTAGCAGTTTGAAAGCAAGGAATTGCAAGTAGATAAATAGGCACCACTTCAGTGGGAAGGTAAACAGCATTCCATGCACTCTGGTGTCTAGGCATGCCCGCCACATTTCCACGGGAATGTCTGCACACGCAGACAGCACTGGCTCTTCGGCTATAAACAGGGATGAGCACTGAACCCTAGAGTCGGATATGACTGGCTTTCGAGCAAGGGCAACCTTTACCTTCACCTTACAGTGGCTTAGTGGTTAGGATGCTGCGCTTGACAACTGGATGGTCGGCAGGTCAGCAGTTCGAGACCCGAGTGCTATGCGACGGAGTGAGCTCCTGTCTCTGTCCCAGCTCCTGCCAACCTAGCGGTTCGACAGCAAGAAATTGAAAGTAGATAAATAAGTACTGCTTCGGCTTGAAAGGTTACAGCGTTCCATGCGCTCCGGTGTCTAGTGCTCTCCCTCTTCCGTTTTTGCTACTGTGAGAACTTGAACTTCATTTTAACTTTTTTCTCTCTCCTTGAGATCTTAAGATAGAGCCAGGGGGAAAGATCCAGTATTTTTAATACCCCCTATGGGGAGCCTACATCTTCCAGCCAAAACCTTCGGCGGCTTTCTCTGTGTTCCCCAGCCAAGGGCAAGGATGCATGAAAGTGATAAGCTATCTAACTGAAGCCAGATGCCCAAAGACACGTGAGAAATGCAATCGTGTTTACATCGCTAGAAACCTAGTTTTGGTAGTCCTGTTTCAAGTCAAGTAAAAGAAGTCCAGTTATTGCAAGAAGCCAGCCAGATACCCCTGGGGAACCTGATGAGACCCATTTTCAACTTCACAACCAGCAAACTCCAAGCTGGGTATATAAACTTCAGAAGGACGGCCAGTGATTCTCAGGCCACTTTACAGAACAAACTAATTAATTGACCTCTTAAGTCTGACGAAGTGGACTTGATTCATTCTTCTTCTTCCAGGCCAGACGTGAAACTGTCAAAATGAAGGCACCCGTGGGTGAGTAGTCCGTTCTGCAGTTCCTTTCACCTGACCTAGTGTGAGAAAGATTAGCTGGCAACACAAAGTTGCCAGTACCAGGGCACGCCCGATTGTGGTTCAAGAACACCACAATATTCAAGGAGCCTCTTTCTGTCTATCCCGACTTGATCCATGACAGCTAACATTAAAATACAGCAGTTAGTCCTTAAAGTGCCACAACATTTTCGGGGGGTCTTTTTGTTTTGTTTACTTTGTGATGTTCACTAAGAAAACTCAAAAGCCAAAACAAGATGTCTTTTCCAAGGCTATCATACTTTAGGCACCTCCTGGGAAGACGGGAACCCCTGGAAAACACAACGATGCAAAGGCCACAGGAAAAGAGGATAACCAAACATGAGATGGTTTCACTCCGTAAAGGAAAACACAGCCTTGTACAGTTGTACCTCGCTTAAAGAGCATAATGCGTTCCACAGGATTGCTCTTTAAGCGAGTTTGCTCTTTAAGTGAAACACTATTGTAAGTGACCAATTGTGGGGGGGATTGGGAACCCCGATTTATTTGTTAAGCGAGTTTTTGGTTGGTTTTATTTGTTAAGCGAAGCGAACATTCAGAGAAAATTATGTTCTTTAAGCGAGTTACTCTTTATGCGAGGTTTGACTGTATTTCCAAGATCTGAGCAGAGCCTCACGAATTCACAAGGCTGCCACAAATCAGATGCAGTTGGATGGCACTTTAATAAAACATTTCCCCAACAAGCTCTGTGGCTCTCGTTTTTATTACCACGGTCAAGGTCTCCCTTGCTCGTCATGTCAAACTCTAGGGGTCAGTGCTCATCTCCGTTTACAGCCAAAGAGCCAGCGCTGTCTGGTCATGTGGCAGGCCAGACTAGACACCGAGGCGTGCGGAACGCTGTTACCTTTCCTGCCGAAGCGGGACCTATTTATCTACTTGCAATTTCGTGCTTTCAAACTGCTAGGTTGGCAGAAGCTGGGACAAGATGATGGGAGCTCAGTCCGCCGTGCAGCACTTAGGTCTCAAACTGCCGACCTTCCAGTCGTCCAGTTCAGTGTCTTAACCACAAAGCTAACAGAGCCCTATTTATTTATTGTCACAAAACCACTGCAAAGCAGATGATGTTAAGAGAGCATAGCCAGTTCATGGTCACTCAGAAAACTCCATGAATAGGGGGTGATCTAAAACTGAGCTTAATCCAGTTTTCTAAACACTGCCTTTCTCTCAATCTTCCTCTGACTAATGACAGAGGAGGAGTTAGGAATTATTGTTAAATGCCTCCTTTCTTTTTCTCCTGATCTCTTAAACAAAAGATGAGGATTTACAATTATGTGCAGCAGTTAGTAGACTGAACCCAGTGGGACTAAGGTCAGATTCCCTAAATGCAGCACTGTGGAGGCTTAGTGGTTAAGACATTGAGCTTGGAGACTGGGGGGTCAGGGTTTGATACCCAAGTGCTGAACGACGGAGCTCATAATGACATCATGACATTGTGGGCGGAGCCAAAGAAAAAATAATAAATTTTATAAAAATAAATAAATAATAATAAAATAAAAATAAGCACCCCTCAACCCACCCACCCACCCACAACACAAGGACAGCAAGGAGGACAGCTAGGAGGCTGTGCATACACACCAAGCACTGTAGACATGCATGCACACCAAGTCCTTGGTGCACATGCGCAGTGTGGGAACCAGTGAAAAGGTAAGCTCCGAAGGTGGTTCCCCCCAAAAGCTGCTGCCGGTTCTCTGGGACACTGGGGAAAGTTACTACCGGTTCTGGCGAACTGGTGAGAAGCTATTACATCCCATCACTGCATGAAATGTATGTGTTAATGCAAGACCAACCCACTCAGGTGGGGGCTGGTGGCAGGCAACAACACGCTGTATGGATGTGGAGCGATACAGAGTCCGGCTCATTTGCTGGTCTGCCGATGGCACCGATGAGGACTAAGTTTGGCAAACAACAAAGCCAAGAAAGTGGCTTCATTTCGGCAGTCGGGGGTTTAATCCGGAGGAGAAAGTAGAAGTGGGTCTGTCGCCCAGAGGTTCTCAACCTTTTTAAGCCGAGGGCCGGGTCATGCTCCCTCAGACACCTTTGGGAGCCAGACCACCATTTTGCCCTGCTTGCCACACCTGGCACTTCTGCATGTGGGGATATGGCAGGCATGACTAGACACCGGAGCGCACGAACGATGTTTACCTTCCAACCAAAGTGGTCCCTATTTATCCACTTGCAATTTCTTGCTTCCGAACTGCTAGGTTGGCAGGAGGAGTAGAGGTGCCCTAAAGGAGATGTGGGTTCAGCTGAGTGGGGGGGGAAAGGGCTCGGCTGCCTTTCTGCACACTAACACCCCACTAAAATCTGTGTTCAGAATCAGGGGGAGTCCTGATCCTTCCTCTGGAGGTGCAAAGTCCCCTATCAGTCCTCCCTTCTCAGCTGCGAATGAAAACAAGCTCATGATACGGTTTGTGGACAGCAGCAGCCATCATCATCATCATCATCATCATCCTATCATCTGCTCCAGCTCCCTGGAAAGGCTCAGCCCCCGCATCTGCTACCAGGGCTGGGGATTCCAGCCACAGAATAAAGAGGCCAAAAGGGAACAAACGCACCCATGAGCGCCCCAAGATCTCTCGGGCGACCTACCTGCGCCTCGCTCGGTCAATGGGTCGGTGGCGGCTTCTTCTTCTTCCTCCTCCTCCTCTTCCTCGCCCTGCCCGCTGCAGCGCTTAGACGCTTCCTTCCTAGACTCCGCTTCGCTTCTCTCCCTCTGCCAGGATGCGCCTTCGCGGGACCGGCTTAAGAAGCCGCCCGGGAGGCGGAGTGGACAGAAAGCGGGGCGGGGCTCCGTCCGGACGACCCCAGGTTTCAGGATCTGGCTGGCCAGCCACGCAAGTCGTGAGTTCGATCCCCCCTACCCCCCCTTTCTGTGCCTCCCGGGACAAGAAGAGCCAGCTTGTGTCGTTTTGGATGAGCGGCGCAAGGAAAGGAGGAAGGGGATGGGAAGTGGTTAAGGCGCTGAGCTTGACCACTGGAAAGGTCGCAAGGCCAGCAGTTCGAGACCCCAGGATTTTATTTATTTATTTATTTATTTATTGCATTTATTACCCCGCCCCAATCGGGAGAACCCGACTCTGAGCGGCTTACATCAAGATAAAAACAGAACATAAAAACAGTCTACATCAATAAAAATCATCAAAGTTAAAAAAAAGTCATCAAAAGTTAAAAACAATACAGAAACTACGCACAAATTGCAAGTAGATCAATAGGTACCGCTTCGGCAGGAAAGGTAACAGCTTTATGTGTGCAGTCATGCCTGCCCCCATGACCATGGAAGTGTCTGCAGAGATGTTTAGTGTGCCTGGTGATTGCTACTCTTTACTCCATTGACTCAAGACCGCTCCCATCGTCTGTCCCAGCTCCTGCCAATCTAGCAAGAGATTGCAAGTAGATAAACAGACAGCTGCATTCCGTGTGCTCTGGCGTCTAGTCATGCCTGCCACATGACCACGGAAATGCCTGCAAATGCAGACAGTCCTGGCTCTTTGGCTAGAAATGGAGATGCGCACCTCCTCCAATAGTTGGACACAACTGGCTTTCGAGCAAAGGAGACCTTGACCTTTGTGTAGTAGGTAGAGGTAAGATAAAGGTCGCCCTTGCTCAAAAGCCAGTCACATCCAATTATTTATTATTATTATTATTTATTGCATTTGTTACCCCGCCTCAATCGGGAGAACCCGACTCTGAGCGGCTTACATCAAAATAAGAAATAAAAACATAGAACAATCTATATCAATAAAAAAAACTCTAGGGTTCAGTGCTCATCTCTGTTTCATAGCCGAAGAGCCAGTGCTGTCTACTTCTGCAGACGTTTCTGTGGACATGTGGCAGGCACGACCAGATACCGGAGTGCGCGGAACACTGTGGAGTGGTCCCTATTTATCTACTTGCAATTTCTTGCTTTCAAACTGTTAGGTTGGCAGGAGCTGGGACAAAGACTGGAGCTCATTCCGTCCTGCAATACTCAGGTATCGAACTGCTGACCTGCCGCCTTCCAGTCGGCGTCTTAGCTACTTGAGCCACTGCAGTCCCTATGTGGGTAGAAGACCCTGGAAATAGTCTCCGTGAGTCTGAGCTGGCTTGATGGCATGTGATTTGATGGATATTATTAAGGAAACACACTTGACAGATCTGTGTATTGAAATTTGGGTGACCAACTAACGGAAGTCCTTTGACAGTTTGAGAGTCAGAACAAGCCTGTAGGTACCCTTGGCTGTGTAAGCAGAAATGGGCTCAGCGAACTTTGCCAAAGAGGAAAGCCCAGCCCTGCCCTGCCCTCCAGGCCCATTGCAGGTCTTCCGTCTGAAAGCAAAAAGTATCCTGTCCGAAAGCAAAATAATCATTATCATCATCCTGCTACTCTGGCCTTTGGAAGCAAAAGCATCGCCCAAGAGGTAGTAACTGGCAGGAGTTGGAATAACCCAGAGGTTTGAGAGAAAGGAGGAAGTGTGTTGGCAGCTGAATAGTACAGACTTCCCCAGAAATAATAGCTTTGGATTCTGGCAGATGAGGAAATTACTGTAACTGTAGTTTGATTTTGCTACATTCAGTTCCTTGTTTTTGTCTGGTCAGGTTATCCTGCTATGCTATGGTAATAGAGTAGACCCTACTGCCAACAACACAATGAGTGTCAGGGGGCGGTTAACTAACCTGACAACCTTGAGGACTCATGTCCTTGGGTGGTGAAGTCTACAGGGAAAGGTGATGGTCCCCAAGTGGGTGAAATCCCACTTGAACCCATCTTGATGGAGGGCAGCAGCTTCATCCATCCTAGCCTGGGGCTCAGGAGGACTTTGCGTGCCAAAAGAGCATGAGGATCACCAATATTCGGATACAGCAGAACCACAAGAAGTACTGTAGTTCCTTGTTGGTCTTTACCATGACCGACCCAACAATCAGCAATGTAACTGATGGAGATTTTGAGGCTCGGAGCTTAAGAACAGCATTCGTTGGTCAAATTCTGTTTGGTCCATGCGTCTCTTAATAAGTGCAGGAGCAGAACTCGCAAGGAAATGTGGCAATCTTACCTCCTTTTCACTGTGTTATAAAGGGTGTGGTTCAGTAATTGTTGAATTGGCTTCAAAAAGAGAAGGGGAATCTCTTTGTCAATCAGTTAGTGGGAAATCCCCATTCTCAAAATTTTAATACCCCTTGCCTCTAATGAGTTTGGAATAGTCCATGCACCGTATAACTGTGGTCGTGTGGAGACAGAGGAAGGAGACTTTTGATAGTAATCATTGGATGGCCTTAGCGGTTAAGATGCTGAACTTGACGACTGGAAGGTCACAGATCAGTGGTTCGAGGTCCGAGTGCTGCACGATGGAGTGAGTGCCTGTTGTCTGTCCCAGCTCTGGCCAACCCAGCAGTTCGGAAGCAAGAAATTACACCTAGATAAATAGGTACTGCTTTGGCAGGAAAGGTAACAGCATCCCATACACTTCGGCGTCTAGTCATGCCTGCCATATGACCATGGAAACGTCTGAAGACGTTTGGTGTGCCTGATAGTTGCTGGATTTTTCCTCCATTTACAGCCCCAGTACTCATTCAGTTGATAGGGATAAGTATGTTGTAGGCTGGCCAGATTGGGAAAATATCCCAGATGGGTGGGATACAAATGAAATAAGTAAAATAAATAATAAGATAATCAACCTAATGGGAAGCTTTTCACACTTTCCATTCCACAACATGAGTGGGCCACGTGCCACCTGCTCTCCAAGCTGTGTCCACAAGCTCTGGTTCCATCCAACATCCCTCCTGGACCCCCCACCCCACCCCCACCATTCCAAGAGTGCATGGAATAAGGTGTGGGAAACTTCTTTGCAGTGCTGAATGAATGTGAGGAAGTGGCGACAAAGAAACATGCTGGAGACCAATGGTGGGTTTGGCCTTTGCTTCCTTGGCTGTGGGAGGAGGTGGCACGGCTCCCCACTGTTTGTGGTGTGAAAATACAGCCAGACTTCCCAGTCTGTGACCTCTCCAGAGCCTGGAGACGTTACTTTGGGAGCTACTGTTCTGACGGATCCTCCTTTAATGTTGTTCCTTTTCCGGTGAGCTCCTTCCTCCATCTTCTAATTTGGTTTTGCTCTTGGGTACCCTCAAGAATGTTTGTTCTTGCCATAAAACTCTTCCTGGATCTGATCTGGCGGACTTGAGGCTCATCTCCATCCAGAGGGTGCCAATGGTCCTTCTCTGGCTTAGCTCTCTCGGTGTCCGCTGCCACTTCTCTCCTGATCTTAGGTGGAGCAATACCAACAAAATGGTATACATTTACACTTGATAAATCCATGTCTTGCTTTTCCTTCATAATGGGAATCTAGATCATTTTTGCCTGTGGATCTGGAGGCCATTTTCTTAGCAAGGCTGTTCTATAGCCTTCCAGATGTGCTGGGCTATAAACCCTGTCGATAATACCCAGCTGTCAATATTGAAGTTCGTGGCCTGTCTAGAGGGAAACAGGCTGAGATCTGGACACCCAACCATCTCAACTGCTAAAGCACTTGTAGAAGATGATGTTAGCATCCATAGTATGTGGAAAAGGCATTAGCTGGAAAATTGCTCCTCACAGTGTGAAAGCTTGCCCTGCATCTCAGAGAAACCATCTGGATTTGACCAGCCTATACGATATTGGCAACACCGAATAGAATCTGCACGGGCCATTGTAGATAATCAGATGCCCTTTATAAGTGGGGCAAAATAACAGCACCGAATTGTAACTGTGGGGCTGAAAAACAAACTCTCCAACACATAGGAACAGAGTGCCAAAACAGAGCCTAAATAATGGAGATGTCACTGATATCCTGGATGTGAGAAATGAAGGGGGGAAAGCATATTTGTAATCTAGATATATATCTATAATTGTAACCTTGGCCTTACTCAGCACAAATCCTTTATACCATAACTGATGTCCTGAAGCAACTCTTTCCCACTAAATCTCTTTTCTTCTGTAAGACTTCAGAAGCAATTCAAATGAAAGCTAAATAAGCAGCTTAGCACATGAATGAATGAATTTCATCGACCACTTTTCGGCAAGTAGAAAATTCTGGCGAGCCCGTCAGGTTGACCAGTCAAAGGACCTCCCTCATTTCTTGTTCTCCACCCAGATTTGTGCTTGTGAGATAATTCTTAGGTGTAACCTGGCTAGAATGACAGGAAAACTGATTCAGTCTGAAGCCTATTTTGGATCTGAACAGGAATTTTATGAAGAAGAAAAAAACCAATTGCATATCGGTTGCTCATCCAGGAAAGAACAGGAGAAAAAGAATTTTGTCGTCAGGAAAAAGAGCAAACACCTCGATTGCAAATGTCACCCACCCACTTATGGCAGACATAATTCCATGCGTACCCCTCTAGTCTAAAGCTCTGCTCACGTCATTCTAGGCCTTTCACAATGTCGGGTTAAGAGTCATAACGCGATGCATTTGGGAAAGACTTACCATTTCGCCAAAATTAGTTACTTTATCTGATAAGAAGAGGTATAATAACATTAGATTGAGTTCACCAGAAGTGTAACCAGATATTTGTTTGTTATTTGCAAGGAGAAATTGTATGAGATCATCGGGAAGTTGATATAAAATGATGATAGTAAACATGAAAGAGATTTGCATTTCCTGTCGGAATCGCTGAGTGGTTTTCTTAAGAATACTTTGGAAAATCTTAGAGTACAAATAATACTCTACCATAATTATTTTATTTATCTATTCATTTATTTGTTCATATTTCGCCACCGCCCTTCTCACCGAAGTGACTCAGGGCGGTTTACAAGTAATAAAAAACATGGCAATAAAACACAAACACTACCTAAAAACCTAATTGAGTTTGAGCATGACAATGAAAGAATTTACATACTCATTAGCTTGCCAAGAGAAAGTCTATGGGTAAGATAAATAACCAATGATCACAGAAGTAAATATTATAATAAGTAAGGACAGCTGAAAAGTATATTTTAAAAAAACAGAACTTGTGCCTCACTCCAGAAATATTTTATGATGTAGGAAACTCGGAATCAAATCCAGGTTAGTTTGTTGCAGTCAAATCAATGTGGAACTTTAAAGGTTTAAAAAAGAAGAAGCATTGTAGCATTGATGTGGACTGTAGACCACTTCATCAGGTATGTTGAGTTCTACCTGGATATAAGGTATCCGTAAATCCCTTTTGGATATCACCCGTTCAGGGAAATTGAATACTCAGGGAGGATGCATTGTAAACTTGTTACATATATAATGAGATGAGAGAGAGAGACTTCAGACTGTGCTTCTGAACAACGACAAAAAGCCAGTGATTCTCAACCTGCGGCTCATGGGCCAAATGTGGCCCACAGCACTATTTCTAGGGGGGCCCCCCACTGCCTCCACCACACCAGGAAGTGCCATGTGATGGAGCAAGGGCAAGATGGCCATCCAGCCCCCGAAGCTGTCTGAGGGAGCGTGACCCGGCCCCCAGCTTTAAAAGGTGGAGAACTCCTGTCCTAAGCCATTAAAAATGACCACAACTTACATTTGGATGTATTTTGTTTCATATTATTTTGTTAAATTACTTTTGATGGGCTAAAATAGCCCCTGGTTCTAGGGGTGGAAAACTGGTTCCTGGAACCCCTAATCTTGCTGATTCCTATGTTAGCTAGAAAAGAGTAGGAAATTGTTGCTTGTTTATGAATTCACACTTGCCTGTTTCTACCACTGGATTTCACCACTTCAAAGGGTTGTTTCCAGTGCTTCATTCTCTGTTTTCCATCTAGAAGAAATATCCAAATGCCACACAATCTAATCTTTGCAGTATTTCCATAACTCATTGCTCCATGAAGCTACTGGATGACATCAAAGCCTTTTATCTGCCCAACACTTGCATCAAAAGATGTCATTCCTCCCCTGAAGATAGAGGATGTAGCTGGGTGTGTGAGTGTGTGCGGGATCTCTTGCTCACACACACAAAAAGCCAAGGCTTGTTTCTTTAGCGCACCCTCTGGGATTTGACCCTGAATCCTAGACTCATTACACCACTGTGGGTGATGCCCAAATGCTTGATGAACTGAGAACACCTTGTCTCACCAGACGTCACTTATCTGGGTGATTTGGTAAGTGGTGCATAGAATAACTGATTTATTTGTGTCTCCAGACAGAGTTGCTGCCCTTTGGGAAAGGTTTAAAGGCAAGCCTGGCAGGACAGGTATGGGGTGCCAGCACTAGGGCATCCCCAATCTGTTGGTTAATCCAGTAAATGCTCTCTCTCTCTTTCTCTTCTAACTCAATGTAATTTAATTTTTATTTATTTATTTTTTTTAACTTTGTATTTTGATATCGGGTCATTTTTATCTCTCCATTTCTTAATCTATTGCTTGAGATATGCAGATGATACCACCCTAATGGCAGAAAGTGAGGAGGACTTTAAAAAGCTCCTGGAAAATAGATGAGGAAGAAGTAGAAAAAGTGACAGATTTTACTTTCTTAGGATCAAAGCTCACTGCAGATGGATATTGCAGTCATGAAATAAAAAGGTGACTGATTCTTGAGAGGCAAGCAATGAGAAACCTGGGGAACATAGTGAAAAGTAGAGACATCACATTGCAAACAAAAATTCGTATAGTGAAAGCAATGGTATTTCTGGTGTCAATGTATGGTTGTGAGAGCCGGACCATTAGGAAAGCTGAGCGCAGAAGAATAGATGCCTTTGAGATGTGGTGTTGGAGGAGAGTTTTGAGAGTCCCCTGGACAGCGAGGAGAACAAATAGGTCAGTCTTAGAAGAAATTAACCTTAGAAGGTCAAATAGTAAAGATGAAGCTAAAGTACTTTGGACATCAAATGAGAAGAGAGGATTCGCTTGAGAAAGCCTTGATGCTGGGAAGGGTGGAGGGCAAAAGAAGAAGGGGGAGGCCAAAAATGAGATGGCTAGATGGTATTGTAGACACAATGGGCACAGAACTGAGCGAGTTGAGGAGGAGGGTGGAGGACAGAAGTGCCTGGCGGACAGTGGTCCATGGGGTCATTGCAAAGGGTCGGAATCGACTGTGCGACTGAACAACAACAAAAGATTGTTGATCTGCTACCATTCTTCTTGTGATCCGCCCGGAGTCTCTAGACTGGGGTGGCAATATAAATTGAATAAAATAAATAAATAAATAAATAATCCCTTTTTTCAGAGGCATAATTTTTTTTTGCCTTCCTCAGAGAAAGCAGTGTCAAAGTTAGATTCTGTCTGTGCAAAATCTTTTCAGAATTGTTTCCTGTGTTTCTTGAAGTGCTGGAGGAACAAGCAAGCACAACTGTGAACAAAACCCAAACCTTAGAGCCGTAATGGTGAACTTTGGCACTCCAGCTGTTCACGGACTTCAACTCCCAGATGCCCAAGTCTCTGTGAATCCACAGATTGGGCACCCCTGAACCACGTGACCATGCGCCACTGACTCAGGCATTCTTTACTGATAAGATTGTGCCTGGCTGAGGTATTCTGGAAGCCACAGAAGGCTTCTCACTCTCTGCCAGAGGAAATCAAAGGTCTTCCTCTTTCTTTCAAGAGGGCTGCCATTGACCCAGTTAATTAGAGGAATTCTTGGGATTCCAAGGGAAGGAGTATTGAGTGGGTGTTAAGACAACCTGCTTGGACATGCCAGTGGGATTACTTAGTAAGAGGCACCTGTGGGTTTTATAACCCTTTCTCAGGACATCAGGAGTTTCCGGAACATTCCCAGAGAACAAAAACAGAGGAACACAAAGGGTAAGAGTCTGTAAGAGAGCTGGGGAATTTCTCTACACGTACCTACATCCTTTGAATCTACCCTTTAATCATAGAATCGATGAACTGGAAAGGGTTAAGCGAGGTCATTTAGTCTAACCCCCTGCTCAAGGCAGGAGTCCGAATCAAAGCAGATCTGACACCGGGTTGCTTTCCAATTCTCTCTTGAACACTTCCAGGGCTGGAGCGCTCACCACCTCTCCAGGTGGTTGGTTCCACTGTCGTACTGCTCTAACAATTAAGAGATTGGGGCAAACAATGAGATGAATGGAAACTGCCTTACGCTTTTCTTCCAAGCACAATCAGCTTGATTCTGATTTATGGTGACTCTTCCCAGTCAAGTGATTTGCCCATCATTCCCGTCTGGCGCTCTGGAATTGAGCAGCTTGCCCATGGCTGCGGAGGTGGCAGGACATGTTATCCCATCAGCCACGCGTGCTCTGGGTGATTGCGGCTGTCCTCTCTCCCTGGAGGCTGAGTTGATCACCATGGAAATGAGATGCCCAAGGAAGGCTGCTGGAGTGACTTGAAGGGGTGAAATCAGGAATGAGATTGTAAGGGAAAGCATTGGGATAGAACTGCACTTAAACTATATACAGAGACAACGAATTAAGTACTTTGCCCATTTGGGATCCAATTCAGGTCATCCACAGTGTGTTCTCTCCCTCCCTCCCTCCCTCCCTCTCTCTCGCACACTCACACTCACACTCACTCACACACACACACACATACACACACACACACACACACACACCCCTCATTCATTAACCATCTGTTGCTTTATATTTGCTTTCTCCTCCTGCCCATCTGGCAACTAGGTTTAGAAAAACCATCCTATATATTTATTCAGACAAAGTTGCCCCACCCCAAGCAATTAGTTACCATGATACTTCCCATTTTGAAGAGTATTTTACTGTTCTGTTTTGCAAATGTAACTAGTTCCTTTCAGTTCTTTTTGAAAACATCTGTATGCTTTCCCCTGCAATACAGAACACATTCTCCTCCCATCTAACTTGTTGCTACCACAACAGTCACAGAAGGAGAGAAGCCAGCAGACAACACCCCAATAATCATGGCAATGTATGGTTGTGAGAGCTGGACCGTTAGGAAAGCTGAGCACAGAAAAATAGACGCCTTTGAGATGTGGTGTTGGAGAAGGGTTTTGAGAGTCCCATGGACAGCGAGGAGAACAAATAGGTCAATCTTGGAAGAAATCAACCCTGACTGCTCCTTAGAAGGTCAAATAGTAAAGATGAAGCTAAAGTACTTTGGACATCAAATGAGAAGAGAGGATTCACTTGAGAAGGCCTTGATGCTGTGAAGGGTCGAGGGCAAAAGAAGAAGGGGACGGCCCAAAATGAGATGGGTAGTTGGTATTGTAGAGATAATGGGCACAGAGCTGAGCGAGTTGAGGGGGATGGTGGAGGACAGGAGTGCCTGGCGGACAGTGGTCCATGGAGTCGCAGAGGGTCGGAATCGACTGTGCGACTGAACAACAACAAGTCATTGCTGTTACACCGTAAATTACAATTACATCATCATAACGGGGAGGAGGGGATAGATGATTTGTGACCAGTCACTTTCAAACTGTACTCATAACCTGGAGGGGAAATGAGTGCTGTGGCAGATGTAAAAATCTGATGAGAAAAGGATGCTTTTGGGTCTTTGAATTACTGATGCTGCCATGAACAGGAAGGAGGGCCTGGAAGAAGATAAAAGGCAACGGAAGTAATAAAAATGAATGGGCAAGTCCATTATTCCGACTCCCACATTCCACACAATCCTTTTACCGAGCGGCACTTGCTCTTTGATCTTCCGTTCTGCCAGTTACAGTTGTCCAAATTAGGAAATTAATGCAGCCACAGGGCACATGTCTCTGGTTGAGGGGTGCCCAATTTTTATGGGCTGTGGGCCGATCATGTGGTTCAGGGAGCCGGTCACTAAGGCCCGGGGGCTGGGTGTGGCCCCCGATCAATTCATCCGGCCCGCAAAGCCCTCGTCGCTCCTGGAAGCGGAAGTAAAACACGCCCGTACAGGCGCATTTTACTTCCGCTTCCAGGAGCGATGAAGGTTTTGTGGGCCGGATGAATTGCTGTCGGGGGCCGCACCCGGCCCCCAGGCCTTAGTTTGGGCACCACTGCTCTGGTTTGTCAATGTTCTCAGCAGTAAGGTGTGCACTTACGGATCCACCGCAAATTTCTATGAGGTCCACCCTCAGGAGGTCCAGAGCTAACATCTACCCATCTCTCCTGTAGCAAACATTATAACCAGAGTTTAGAAGCTGTCTGTAATCTCCAGAATTCCCCCACCAGACACAACCAGTGGTAATGAATGTCTATGTGTCTGGAGAAGACATTTCCAGAAAATGCTCCTGGCCTATTTATCATGTCCCCTTGGAGAACCCTCAGAGAAAGGCTGGATTTCCACTGAAGCCTAACAGTCCATGACTCAAAGAGTGTAATTTGATCGATATTTCCAAAATATGTGTGTTTTTTTTAAAAAAAGGTCTGCAGCCCAGTATCTCGAAATCAGGCAACAGACCTGCAGAATGAAGTGGACTATATATCGTGCAGTCTGGCCAGGTTATCCTGCTATGGGCATAAAGTAGACCCTACTGCCAGTGACTCAACGCTGATCATCCGGTGGCGGTTAACTCACCTGACCACCCTGAGGACTAATGGCCTTGGGTGGCGAAGTCCACAGGGAAGGGTGATGGTCCCCAAGTGTATTAAATCCCACCTGAATCCCTCTTGATGGAGGGCAGCAGCTTCATCCATCCTGGTCGGGGGCTGAGGAGGCCTTCACGTGCCAAAAGGGCTCAGGACCAGAAAGTGACTCATGGAACTGGATCAGTGGTACAGGGATCATGCTGCGATGCAGATGAAAGAGCACCACATTATATTCTTAGGACAGTCTTCATGGTTGATCGCCATGATGATAGCCAATATTCAGATTTGGATACAGAAGAAGAAGAAGAAGAAGAAGAAGAAGAAGAAGAAGAAGAAGAAGAAGAAGAAGAAGAAGAAGAAGAAGAAGAAGAAGAAGAAGAAGAAGAAGAAGAAGAAGAAGAAGAAGAAGAAGAAATATTATGCAGTCATCAACCTTATGGTACTTTGAGCAACGCGGAGTTAAAGTTGCCCCCTGCATGAAGTACTCTAAACTGCGATGCCCATTTATTTGCCATCTGTGTTAAGAAGAGACCACAGAACAATAACGTGCATAGCTGGCTGTTTTTTCCTTCTGTAGAGGCCAAGCAGATGCCTCTTACAAGCTCCCGAGCCAGGCATGGTGTGCTAATAGCCTGCGACAGGTCTGCCGATGACTAATAGAAACATATATCAATGAAGATTTAATTTTGGCCAACAACAAAGCCAAGAAAGTGGCTTCATTTTGGCAATCCAAAGTTTGATCTGGACATGAAAGAAGATGAAACAACATAAATAGTCACTAAGAGATGGTAACTAAGAGAGTCCCTACAGAACGTAGGGGCCGTACTTACTTTGTTCCTTCTCTACTATTTCTAAAGTACTAGTAGTACGTGGCCTATGATCTGGATCAGGGATACTCAACCTGTGGCCCGTGGGCCGGATGCAGCCTGTGGCACTATTTCATGTGGTCCCCCACTGCACCAGGAAGTGCCATGTTGTGGAGGAAGGGCAAAATGGCTGTCTGGCCCCCGAAGCTGTCTGAGGGAGTGTGACCTGGCCGCCAGCTTAAAGAGGTTGAGAACTCCTGATCTGGATCAATGCCCTAAGCTTTTCGAGAGGCCATCTTCTCAGAAAAGGGCAAAAAGATGAGGTGTTTTGTCAAATAATCAGCTTTTTTCTCCCTCACAGCCAAGTGGATTTGATGGACACTTTTAATTTAATTTAATATTTACATTTGTATGCCATCCTATCGACAGTGCAACTCTGGGCAGCTCACAGTACAAGTAAAAATAAAAAAAATCATTGATACAAGAAAATATCACAAAACCATAAATACAGCATCATAAATATACATTTAATGAGTCCGCAACGATTACAGCACAGCGTGGCCAAAACGTCCTTTTATCCTCCGGGCGAGTGGAGGCCGAGGACGACGATAAATCAAAATGCTCACTGATGTCCAACCATTTTGGGAATCTGAGCAGTCTTGACAGGCATAAAAGGGGCAGGGAGGAAATAAGTCAAAATGTGAAGGATGCTGTAATCCCCTCTGGGCATCAGGATGCAATAATCCTCCTCCGGGCATCAGCACTGCTTTGCAGTGGAAAATGTGGAGGAGAGTCTAAACATATGACAGCATCCGCTTTCCTTAAGGTGTTTTATGGAGTTGTGTTGGGAATTTGGAAACGCTGTAATTTCCAGAAGGCACCGTTGGGTTCGTCATAGAGCAAAACAACATTGTGACATGCAAGTGACAATGTAAAGCAGCGAAAGGCAATGTGTCGGCATCTAGGCCATTTTTGAACACACTCCCCATCGATTTCTGAAAACCCTCTTGCTGACATTTAGTGGTACCAAGAATCACCTGAACAAGCAGAAAATGCTTGCTTTGCATGAATGCCAGTCATTGGCAGTAAACTAGCAAAGCCCTACTAAAGGTAGCATTGTCCGAGTGCTGTGGGTTTTCCACTGACATGCATCAGTTCACTTTGCCATTGTGTGGGGTAATTCATGGGGGAATCCAGTGGTACAACGTGGACCAACGAAAGGTCACAACTGCCCCGTCTTGGCTTCAAGGTCAATGTACTTACTATGGCATCAACCGAAGAGGCACAAACCCTAGGAAGTATTCCATTTCTAGGGGACCCTCATAATCCACAAATCTTATGGGAAATGTGCAAAATTTGTAGAAAATGCATAGAAATAAAATAAAACATGAAAAAAATGAAATATGGTAGATTGTGATGGGTTGGAAGTTCTCACACCATTTTACTACACAATCACTAGTCCTAAAAGTTTCAAGGTTTGGAAAATGATTTATCTCTCTCTTTGGAATAGCTTCCTCATACATCTCCTCAAATCCATCCATCCATCCTGATTTATTCTTTCTTCCTTCCTTCCAGCCATCCTTCCTACCATCCATCCTTCCTTTCTTCTGTCATCTACTCTTCCTTCTTTCCTTCCTTCCTTCCATCCATCCTTCCTTCTTTTTGTCATCTACTCTTCCTTCCTTCCTTCCATCCATCCATCCTTCCTTTCTTCTGTCATCTACTCTTCCTTCCTTCCTTCCTTCCAGCCAGCCATCCATCCTTCCTTCCTTCCATCCATCCATCCATCCTTTCTTCTGTCATCTACTCTTCCTTCCTTCCATCATCTACTCTTCCTTCCTTCCATCCACCCATCCTTTCTTCTGTCATCTACTCTTCCTTCCTTCCTTCCTTCTGCCATCTACTCTTCCTTCCTTCCTTCCATCCATCCATCCATCCCTAAACCACCAAACTATCCAGCCAACATATAGTATAGGAGTTTGATTCCCTACTGTTCCTTGTGGGAGGAGAGCCAATTCTAGAGAGGGGAAGTGCTATTACACACATGTAAATTTTTAAATATGTGACTGTTTTTAATGTTTGAGTTTTATGTTGTTAGCCGCCCAGAGTCGGAAATTTTCCTAGAGGGGTGGGGTATAAGCATAATAAATAAATAAATCCTCACTACCCCTGGGCAAACGGCACATTCCCAGGGCACCCCAGAAGGGAACGGTAAACCACTTCTGAGTACTATGTACATAGAAAACCCTGAAAAGAGTCTCCATTAGTCAAAACTGATGGTACATCATTACTATTGTTGTCGTTATTGTAAGATATTAAAAGGAGGAAAAGTCATTTTCTAGTCTTGGAAGTTTCTAAAACCAGTGATCGTTCAATCACACTGGGCCTGGTAGCTTCCAAACCATTCCCAAACCCCCCTCTCTCACATTTCTTGGATATTTTTCCACATTTCGTGCCATTTCTTTGCATTTCCTACAACTTTTTCACAACCCTTTGTCATCTGATGAAGTGGACTGTAGGCCATAAGAAAGAGAAATGAGGTGGAGCCTGGTAGGACTTAACTTGAGAAATCAGTATAGTAAAGATAAAGGTCTCCCTTGCTCCAAAGGCAGTTGTGTCCAATTCTACAGAGGGGTTATGCTCATCTATGTTTATCTGCACCTGCAGGCATTTCAGTGGTCATGTGGCAAGCATAACTAGACCCACTGACCTTCTGGATGTCACGCTCAGCGTCTTAACCACTGAGCCACTATATACTGTACCTAGCCTCAATTCGCCTCTTGTTATTACAGGAGCAAGGACCTTTCTGGGAACTGTCCGTGGTCCTACCTCTCCCCTGTTGATTTGTCGGAACCAGCCCTGCATCCAGACTTCATGACCTCAGTATCGTGTCAGCCCCTTCACCCACCCGTCCCACTCAACCTAATGTAACATCTTCTGGTCTGAGAAAGAGATCTGGGTTCTCAAAAGCTTGCATTTATTTTGCGCAGGTTTGCGTGTTGGTCCCGAGAATGATACCTCCTTATTGCGGGTTGTTTTTGTCCTTACAGACCCCCATGGCTAGTTTTGTATTATGTTTTTAACACAGAAAAGGCATGTCAGTTCTTCAAGGGCAGGATCCTATAGGAGGAAGAAGTAACATATCTACCATGTAATATTAGAACCTTGTTCTTTAAGGGTTACTTTTACTCCAGTCAAAGGAACACTTAAAAACAAAGGTTTGCGGTGGTAAATTACTTGACTCCCTAAAAGGGCCAATGGCTACAGGTGAATGAGCCCCTTTAGGTGGGGTGATGGTCCCCTCAGTGGAGGAAATGCCAGTGGAAACCATCCTATTGGGTCCAACGGCAAAGTGAGTGGAGGAGAAACCACTTCCTGATTCCAAACGGTCATGGAGGCGGAAGAGGCCATGCCAGATGGACTGGCTGTGAAGGTGCACCTTGTCGATATCAACAAAGCTGTGGCAGCCCATTGCAGGCCAGATGTTAAATCCTGCATGTCTCATTTCATATGTGCCACAGGAGATGGCTCCGTGATCACAGTGTGTGGGTCACTTCATGGCAAGCTGGGATCCACCTTAAACAAATTCATGTCAATGGCATTTCTCTGAAAAATGATTTCCAGGGAAGAAATGTACACTCGGACACAAGTAGCAGCTGATGACAATGACAATACAACCCAAGACTCATCTCCAACTTCATAAGTGTAAAAAAAACCTCTTTCATTTTTGCTTCCACACCCTGCCTCCCAAGGGACTTGCGTGTTTCCTGCAAAGCTAGTCCCAGTTCTGAGTAAAAATGACTCCATATTATGACTGTGGGGAAAGTGGTCATGACTGTGTTTCTTTACCTCAGCAGAGTAGTATGAAAGCAGTGTTAACACTTTGTACAGACTAATGGGTTTCTGCTTCTATACAGTCATGTGCCATGCAGATTTCATGACCACCTCCTCCTCCTCCTCCTCCTCCTCCTCCTCCTCCTTCTTCTTCTTCAAGTTTGTGTCCAGATCAAACTTTGGCCTCCCAAAATGAAGCTACTTTCTTGGCTTTGTCATTGGCCAACCTTAAATCCTCAACAGTACGTGTTTCTGGTAGTAACTGTTGGCACCTGTAACTAAGCCGGATTCTGTATCTCTCCACATTCACACAGCGTATTGTTATCCGCCAGTAGCCCCCACTTGAGCTTGTTGGTCTTGCATTTAGGAACTCCGACCCCCAGCTTATTCAGGGTCTCCCAAGTGGTGTAGGGGTGGCTGAATTCCTCAACCATATCTTCCTTGTCCAGTGAGCTCCTTCCTCCATCATCTTAATACTGAAGCAGCAATGAGGCAGAAAACAAAATGACTACATGCACCATGAGCATGGGTGGCTTTTGGGTACCACTCTCAGCTCTCCCTCAAGCAATGGCAAGTCTGACGAAGTTGACTCGAGTGACGAAAGCTAACATTAAAATACAAGGAGTTTGTCTTTAAGTGCCACAACTTTTTCCCCTTTATTTTGTTTGCCCAGACTAACACTTCAAAAGTTTCTGTTTAACCTGAGTGTCTGAACATCCTTTTAACCAGAAAAGACAGATAAAGAAGATGCTGCCCTCCTGCGGCTGGAGCATATAATCATGCAGTCTCACTTCTACCACATTTTAGGGATCCCATAATAGTAGAACCCAAACCACCCTTTGTTTTTGTCTTCCTGGGAGCTTAATTTAATTTAATTTAAATTTGGTTAATTTCTGGATAGGATAAAGGTCACCCTTGCTTGAAAACCAGTCGTTCTGACTCTAGGGTACGTTGCTCATCTTCATGTACAGCCAAAGAGCCAGCACTGTCTGCATTCTGCAGATGTTTCCATGGACACGTCAGGCATGGTTAGACACCAGAGTGCAAGAAATGCTGTTACCTCCCCACCAAAATGGTACCTATTTATCTGCCTGCAATTTCTTGCTTTTGAACTGCTAGGTTGGCAAGTGCTGGGACAGAGGCGGGAGCTCACTCCGGCATCCCGTACTCAGGTCTCGAACTGCTGACGTTCCAGTCCTCAAGTTCAGCGTCTTAACCACTAAGCCAGGGGTGGCCAAACTTTTCGGGCCACGGGCCAGTCACATAGTTCAGGGAGACAGTCACTTTGACCTGGGGGCCAGATCCAGCCCCCAGGCCGATTCATCAGGCCCGCAAAGCCCTCATCGGTCCTGGAAGCGGAAGTAAAATGTGCCTGTACGGGTGCGTTTTACTTCCACTTCCAAGACCTACGAGGGTTTTTTCATGGGCCTGATGAATTGGCATCAGGGGCCAGATCTGGCCCCCGGGCAGTAGTTTGAGCACCCCTGCACTAAGCCACCAGTCCCAACCTCTGTGTAGCAATGGATAATTCTGTCCCTTTCCCTCCTTGGCCCCAGACAGAGAGGCGGATGTATGTGTAACACACAAACGCAGAGTACAGGTACCTAGGATTAGCTATCCCTCTGCCAAGCTTGTCTCTGAGCATGAGCAGAAGGCTCCCAGGTTTAAACGTCCTTCAAAAACCCACACTATGCCTTGGATTAGATAAGCGCTCTGGGGGTGCAGTGGTTAAACTGCTCTACTGCAGCCAAAAGGTTGTGAGTTCGATCCTGAAAATGCTAATGACCTTGTGAACCGCCCAGAGAGGGAGGGCACTCATGGCTCCTGGGCAGGTATATACAAGTCTAATTGCCATATTAATTACATCTATACCGTACGTCATTCTCTCCCTTTCCATCGTGGGACCTGGACAGGGAACTCTACAGGGGTGTGTGTGTGTGTGGGGGGGGACAATTTCCAGGCCCTGGGTGTTTTGGGACGCGGCTCCTTTAAGGCGCGGCCTACTCCTCCTGCTCCGCCTAGTAGTTGAGAGTGGCGGAAGAGAGGGCGGAAGAAGGGCGCTCGTGGGCCGGGTGAGTCCTGACTCCCGTCCCCTCCTTCATGGCGCCCCTGCCGCCCCCTCCTCCCCCGTCGTCGTCGTCGTCGGCGCCGCTCCAGCCCTTGGGCAGCTGCGGCCCCTGGGAGCTCAAGGAGCGCCTCGGCACCGGAGGCTTCGGCAACGTCATCCGATGGCAGCACCGGGTGAGGAAGGGGGGAAGGGGAAGGGGCGGGGAGGAAGGAAAGAAAGAAAGGAGGAAAAGAGAGGGGGAAGGAAGGGAAGAAAGGAGGAAGAGAGGGAGGGAAGGAAGGAGGAAGGGAAGGAAGGAGGAAGAGAGAGAGGGAAGGAGCAGTAAGAGAAGGGAGGGAGGGAAGAAGGAAGAATGGAAGAAAGGAGGGAGGAAGGAAGAGAGGGAAGGAAGGAAGAAGGAAGGGATAGGAAGGAGTAAGAGAGTGGGAAGGAGCAGTAAGAGAAGGGAGGAAGAGAGGGAGGGAGGGAAGGAGGAAGGAAAGAAAGAAAGGGAGGGATAAAGAGAGGGAAGGAAGGAAGAAGGAAGGGATAGGAAGGAGTAAGAGAGTGGGAAGGAGCAGTAAGAGAAGGGAGGAAGAGAGGGAGGGAGGGAAGGAAGGAGGAAGAGAGAGGGGGAAGGAGCAGTAAGAGAAGGGAGGAAAGAAGGTAAGGAAGAGAAAGGGAAGGAAGGAGGAAGGGGAGAAAGGAGGGAGAAAGGAAGAGAGGGAAGGAAGGAAGGAAGGAAGAAGGGAAGGAAGGAGGGAGAAAGGAAGAGAGGGAGGGAAGGAAGGAAGAAGGGAAGGAAGGAAGAAGGGGAGAAAGGAGGGAGAAAGGAAGAGAGGGAGGGAAGGAAGGAAGGAAGAAGGGAAGGAAGGAAGAAGGGGAGAAAGGAGGGAGAAAGGAAGAGAGGGAGGGAAGGAAGGAAGGAAGAAGGGAAGGAAGGAGGAAGAGAGGGAGGGAGCAATAAGAGAAGGGAGGAAGAGGGAGGGAGGGAAGAAGGAAGGAAAAGAAGAGAAACCGGGGAGGAAGGAGGAAGATGGGGAAGGAAGAAGGGAAGGATGAGAAAGGGAAGGAAGAGAGGGAGGGAAGGAAGAGAAAGAGGAAGGAAGGAGCAGTAAGCGAAGGAAGGAAGAAGAAAGGGAAGAAAGCAGGAAAAGAAGGAGGGAGGGAGGGAAGACCAGACCAGAGGGAAGGAAGAAGGAACCTGTATGACCCAGCCCAGAGTGTGTAAATCAGGGATTCTCCGCCTTGGCCTATGGGACAGATGCGGCCCACAGTGCCATTTCATATGGCCCACCTCTGTTACACCAGGTAGTGTCATGTGGTGGTGGAAGGGCCAGATGGCTTATGTTTTTATGCATGTGAAGAAGTGACCTCTGAAACTCCACCATATGCATGTTTGCAAGAGAGGGTGGGTGAGACAGAAAGTGGCCAGTGTAACCCAGGCCAAAGTGTGTGTGTTTATGAAGACGTGACCTGTGTAACTCAGCCCAGAGGGAGTATTAGAAGACGTGACCTGTGTCACCCAATCCCAAAGTAGGTGTTTATGTATCTGAAAAAATGACTTGTGTAAACCCAGCCAAACTGGAAATCTTGGTTATTTGTGCCTTGAGAAAGGGCCCCGTTATCAAAAGCTGGTGCTGAGAGAAAACCACGGAAACTTCAGGGTGTCACGGAAACTGGCCAATACCGTAACTTCTCTGAAAAGACCTTAAGGTGTCTCTTTGCTGTTCTTGAACTGGCAACCTTCTGGTCGTCAAGCTCGGTGTCTTATCCGCTAAGCCCCCCCACACACACACTTCAAATGTATCAAAGAGTAAATAAGACAAAAGAAAAGAAACAAAAAAGTTGTGGCACCTTAAGGACTAACTATTGTACTTTTAATGTTAGCTTTCATTGGTTAAGTCCACTTCGTCAAGTACTGTCTCTACTCAAGTATAAGCCTAGTTTTTCACTCCCAAACATGAGCCCCAAATAGGGGAAAAGGCTTATGCTCGGGTCAATAACCACGAGGGTCCCAAGGCCGCACCAACAATTTAATTAATTTTTCCATATTTTCATGTATTTTGATTATTGAAACTCACTAGCAGCTGCTGCATTTCCCATCCTTGGCTTATATTTGGGTCAATCTATTTTCCTGGGTTTTCAGGTCAAAATTAGGTACCTCGGCTTATATTCAGATCGGCTTATACTTGAGTATATACGGTATAAGAGTTAGATATGCTGGGAAACTTTGAGAGTCAGAACACATTTCTCATTTTATCTCCCCAATTTTTTTTTTAAAACAGGAAACCGGGGAACAAATTGCTATCAAACAGTGTCGTCAAGAACTTAGCCCCCGTAACCGAGAAAGATGGTGCTTGGAAATACAGATCATGAAGCGGTGAGTAATATTGGAGGATCGGTGACGTCTTCTGAAGTCAGAATTTTTTTTATGTCAAGCAGCCGTTCAAAACGAGGGGAATTATAATAATGATTGTTTACTGCCAAGTCAATTCTGACTGACAATGGCTTGTTTCATAGGTAACACACAGACATAGTTTCCCCTTTCCTTCCTCTGTGCACCTTGGCCCAAATCCACAAAAGCTGGCTCTTTTCCTAGAACAGTGTTTCCCAAATGCTGGTTTTTGGACTTCAATTCCCAGAAGCCTAAGTCATTTCCCCAAAGCACTGATCAGCCAATGTACTGACTTAGGCTTCTGGGAATTGAAGTCCACTAGTGCAGTGGTTCCCAACAAGGGGTACACAGCCCACTAGTGGACTTCAATTCCCAGAAGCCTAAGTCAGTACATTGGCTGATCAGTGCTTTGGGGAAATGACTTAGGCTTCTGGGAATTGAAGTCCACAAACCAGCATTTGGGAAACACTGCACTAGTGGGCTGTGTACCCCTTGTTGGGAACCACTGTCCTAGAAGGTACAGAGAGTAGGGAAAAATCAAACTCCACATACCCAAACCACTGAGCTATCCGGCCAACTAAGGGACATTATAGATCAGGGGGTCCCAGCCTAATGCCCACAGGCCAGATTCGGCTCATAGCGTTAGTTCATGTGTCTCTCCCCCCCCCTCCTCCAAGAACATTTGAGAAACAATATGGCCTCCCCCCCCCTTTGAAGCTGTTGAAACAAAATGGCCACCCCTATCGTGCAGGCAGTGCACGAAACTGACTGAGAGAGCGTGATCCGCCCCCCGGCTTGAAAAGGTTGGGAACTCCTTGTTATACACACTTAGGAGTTGCACTATGATGTAAACAAGATTTTCATGAAATATTCTCCTGAGTCTGAAGGTCTGAAAGTCATAGTTTCAAGATAAACTAGGATACGTTTTTTGAGACCCCCCTCCTCACTTTCTCTTTCTCAGGCTGAATCACCCCAATGTGGTAGCTGCTCGGGACGTCCCAGAAGGGATGCAGAGTCTGACCCCTAATGACCTGCCCCTACTGGCCATGGAATATTGCCAAGGGGGGGATCTCAGAAGGGTAAGTCTTTGAGCCGTAAGTTCCCCAAAAGTTCTGGAAAAGAGAGAAGCCTTCATCTTTTCAAATCATGTTGTCTATAGCTGTTGCAAACGTGATTACAACAGCAGTGAGTGCATTTACAGCTGTCATAAACATGTCCGCTCCCGGCGGCTGTGGCGATGACATGGGCCACGTGAAATGGTGCCACTGGCCAGGGCAGGGCCGTAGGTTGAGAACTCCTGTTCTAAATGGAGAACCAAGAGAAGTTGCATAGCCGTGTGTTAAATGTCAATATTTTTTCCCCAATGCCTTCTCTTGAAATTCTGCAGCATCTGAACCAGCTTGAGAACTGCTGTGGCCTGCGAGAAAGGGCAATTCTCGTCTTGTTGTCAGACATCGGTAAGTGACTCGAGGCTCCTCCGTCTGGAGACAGGGAACCCTGGCGAGAGCTTATGGAGCGATGTTAAGGACTAACAGTGGGACAAACGGGCAGTTCTGGCCCATTGGGTGTAATCTGTAGAATGCTGTCATGTCCAAGCCTATGCAGTGGACAGGAATTTCAACTGTCCAGAAGTGCGGATGCCTAGCTAGTGTTCATTTCAATGAGGAGACTTACCACTGGGGTGGTGGTGGTGATGGTTAGGATAGTGTAAGGTGGAAGAGGTCATTTGGGTTTTCTGCCTGTCTGTTGCCATCCGCTGCACACCTTTCAGTGTGTCCTTATGGGGAAAATGGATGTTTTAATCAATTTCAGTAAGCTTTGAGGGCAGGACAGCCATTTTGACCTGCCTGCGTGGTGGGGGTGGCCGTTTTTGTCCCAAAAGCTTCAAAGGGGTGGTCATTTTGTTTCTCAAATCCCCTTGGAGGGATGGGAGCCACATGAAATGGTGCAGTGGGCCAGAACTGGCCTACAGGCCTTAGTTTGGGAACCCCTGCCTTAGAAGCTACGAGACTGCGGTGGCTCAGTGGTTAAGAAACTTGCCTTGTTAGCTGGAAGGTCGTCAAGTCAGCAGTTCAAGACCCAAGTACAGCATGACAGAATGAGCTCCGGTCTCTGTCCCAGTTCCTGCCAACCTAGCAGTTTGAAAGCAAGAAATTGCAAGTAGGGACCTCTTTGGTGGGAAAAGATCTTGGGGACATGAAAGGAGCCTCATTCGGGTGTCCCCTGAGCAGAGTTCCTCCAAGAAAAATCCTTTCACCCCAGAAAACACCTTTGTGCGCTTCTGACATGATTAACAAAAAAAAATTGCAAATAGATAAATAGGGACCACTTCGATGGGAAGGTAATCAACGTTCCATGCACTCCGGTATCTAGTCATGCATGCCACATGTCCATGGACCTGGCTCTTTAGTCATAAACGGAGATGAGCACTGAATCCTAAGTCAGATACCCCTGGCTTTCAAGCAAGGAGACCTTTCCCTTAGAAGCTGGCTGGCTAATGAATATATGCCCTGACAAATGAGTAATTCCTTAGGAGTAACGTGTGGCACTGCTCATGTTGACTGTGCACTTCCACCTCTGAAGGTACCAAGGGACCCCGTTTAAGCCCCCTGTGTCCACATCCGACCCTCTTGAGCATCTGTGTTGCTGCTTGAGCTTCCTCGACTCCTCTATTCTCTTGTGCTGTGAACAGAAGATACTTCTGTCTGCTAGACCTGTTTTTACGGTGACTTGCTCTCTCTTTTTCCCCCTCTGGGTTAGCCTCTGCTCTCCGGTACCTTCACGAGAACCGGATCATCCACAGAGACCTGAAGCCAGAGAACATCGTCCTGCAGCAAGGAGAAGAGCGGGTGACTGATGCCTTTTTTTTAATCCGGGTTTTTATCAGAAATTGGACCAAAGAGCCAGGAAGAAAAGCGTCCCATTTTGTCAAAAGGATCACTTAAGAATAATAATTAGGGAGGTGGCATAGACTTGATCTCAGAGTGTGTGTTGCTTTCTGTATCGAGAACTCAGTCCATCAGAAACGCCTCTGGTCCAAGCTGTCGGGAGGTCTTTCCCTGGTCATTGCATGGCAGGAGATAACAGGGGGTTGTTTTTTTGTTTATGTTTACACTTGTATGCCGCCCACTAACAAAGTAGTTGGGTTGACCCAACATACTCCCTTCCTGGAGTGTCCAGGGCCGGTTTTTACATGAAAAGAGGCCCTAGGCTATTCCACTTATGTGGCCCTTTTACCTCCCATTTTTAAGTTTGTAAATTACATGAGAGACAATAAAATACATCATTACTGCGATATATATCAATATATAGGCCCCTCTTGATCTTGAGGCCCTAGGCTGAAGCCTAGTTAGCCTATAGGAAAAAACGGCCCTGGGAGCGTCTGATCCTGTAACTGGCATCTGAATTCTGATCAGGCTCAACTGGTACATGAAATCTTGTCTTTTCTTTCAGCTGATACACAAGATCATCGATTTGGGCTACGCCAAAGAACTGGATCAAGGCAGCTTATGCACTTCCTTCGTTGGGACATTGCAGTATTTGGTGAGCACTCTTTAGGGCAGCTGTGGTGTCGGATGAAGATGATCAGGACAAATGGAGACACATTTAAGATTAAAACTAAGAGGACCTGGGGCTGTCGTCGGCCCGAAAGCCGAGAAAGTCTTTAAGCTGTGGTGCACAAATAACTGCCTTCCCAATACAGAGCAGAGCTCTGGCTGGTTTAACATCTTGTAGACACCAAGCAGATTTCCTCTGAGCTCCCCCAAGCCATCAAGGTGACAGCCTTCCAACCTTTCCTATTTAGATGTCAACTGCTTTCATTGGCCTAGCTCGGAGGTCAACAAACTTGGCTCTCCAGATGTTCTTGGACTTCAGTTTCCAGAAGCCCTGATCAACAGGTGTGCTTGACTGGGGCTTCTGGTAATTGAAGTCCAAGAACACCTGGGGAGCCAAGGTTGATAAGCCCTGATCAAGCTGCATTTAACTCTTGCAGCTTGTAACATTTAATAGGCCTCCACTTGTGTTAACGACAACAGAAGGGCAGCAGTTGAAGACCAGAGTGCTGCATGACGGAGGGAGCTCCCGTCATCTCTCCCAGCTCCTGCCAGCCTAGCAGTTCGAAAGCAAGAAATTGCAATTAGATAAATAGGTACTGATTCAGCAGGGAAGGTAACAGTGTTCTGTGTGCTCCAGTATCTAGTCATGCCTGCCACATGACCACGGAAACGTCTGCAGACAGATACCGTAGCGCTGGCTTTTTGGCTATGAGAGATGAGCACTGAACCTTAAGAGTTGGATATGACTGGCTTTTGAGTAAGGGAGACCTTTACCTTTAGTACGGTTGGATTTCTGAATAGAAATGTCTGGGAATGTTTGGGGAAACCTTTTTCTGATTCACAATGTTTTAGGCCCCAGAACTTCTGGAGCAGCAGAAATACACTGTGACTGTGGATTATTGGAGTTTTGGCACTTTGGCGTTTGAGTGCATCACTGGCTTCCGACCTTTCCTTCCCAACTGGCAGCCAGTTCAGTGGTGAGTAACCCCAGGTGAAGAGTGAATTCTGATAAGAATTTGATTAATATTTGTCTTGAGCAGGAATGGGGAGGAAAGAATTAATGCTTATCTGGTGGTTCCCTCCCTATTTCCAGGTTAGTCTGTAAGGAACAGGGAACTACAGTTGCTTAGTGGTTAAGACACTGAACTTCATGATTGGAAGGTTGGCAGGTCAGCAGTTTGAGACCTGAGGGCCGCATGATGGAGTGAGCTTCCATCACTGTCCCTGCTCCTGCCAACCTAACAGCTGGAAAGCAAGAAATTGCAATTACATAATAATTTCATGTCAGAAATTATTCTGGATTGAAAGGATTTTTGCTGGAGAAACTCCGTTCAGGGGACGGCCGAATGAGGCTCCTTTCATGTCCCCAAGATCTTTTCCCACCCAAGTGGTCCCTGTTTATTTACTTGCAATTTCTTGCTTACGAACTGCTAGGTTGGTAGCTGGGACAGAAACGGGCGCACATTCTGTCGTGCAGTGCTCGGGCCTTGAACTGCCAGCTTGCCAGCTGACAAGGCGAGCTTTCAAACCACTGAGCCACCGCAGCCCCCTAGAAAAATAGTTACCACTTCGGTGGGAAGGTCAACAGCATTCCGTGCACTCCAGTGTCTAGTTATGCCTGCCACGTGTCCACGGAAATGTCTGCTGGCGCAGACAGCGCTGGCTCTTAGGCTGTAAACAGAGATGAGCAATGAACCCTAGAGTCGGATACAGCTGGCTTTCACGCAAGGGTGACCTATCAGAAAAATGTTAGGTTGCGTATCTATGCATTTAGGAAACTTGGTGTTTTCCATTGCAAGGTGGACCTGTCCTCTCTCCAGTTTTAGATGACCTTCGTAGTGGAATGTAGCAGTTGCAAATTTTATTTATTTTCTATTCTCTTTTGCTTTTTCCTCTGTGAACTTTGAGTGTCCCTGAGTCTCATCTTGATTCTCCTAGGCACGCAAAAGTCCGACAGAAGAGTGAGCTGGATATTGTTGTGTTTGAAGACCTGTCAGGCGAAGTTAAATTTTCTAGCAAACTGCCATACCCCAACAATTTGAACAGGTAAGGAACTCCTAATGGGGCAGAGAATACCTGGGGATGTCTCGTCCTAATTCTGGGCTCAAAGCTTGGCTTTACCCGACTTCCAGACTAGATCTACGCTTCTGTGACACTTCTGTGCAGAAAAACGGGTTCAGACGGAACGTTTTGGTTCCTTGTTCCCTTCCAAACAACTTTGGTGATTCTATATCACCATTTTCGCTCTTTGATTTCTTTCTCCTGTTTTGTGTCCAGCCTTTTGGCCGACAAGCTGGAAAAATGGCTACATCTTATGTTAAAGTGGCATCCACGGCAGAGAGGATCCGACCCCACCTACGGACCCAACGGCTGTTTCAAGGCTCTGGATGATATCTTGAACTTGAAAGTAAGTTTCAAAAGAAAGACACAAAGGGGTGTTATAGGCAGGGATGCGCGCAATGCATTCGCAGTGACCAGATTTAGAAATCCCGACCATCTGATTTAAAACTTCTAGGGTTATGGGTTTCAATGAATAGCTTAGTTATGTTCATGGGTTAGGCCGATATTCCCCAACCTTTGGGTTTTTGGATGTCAATTCCCAAAAGCCAAAGTCAATTCCCCAAAAGCACTGATCAGCCAATGGACTGACTTGGGCTTCTGGGAATTGAAGCTCCATTGTGGGGCCTGGGCCCCATGATGGGAACTGCTGGTTTAGGCTTTTGCACAGCTTGTGCAATGAAAAGCCCAGTACTTCCTTGTGCGAGCAGAAATCCCACAGAAAATAAAGAGGCTGTTCTCCACTTTGTACAATGGTAAGCCAAAACATCTCCTGCCAGCCTAGCAGTTCAGTAGCAAAAAAATTGCAAGTGGATAAATAGGTACCTCTTTGGTGGGAAAGGTAGCGGCATTCCATGCACTGCGGTGTCTAAATATGGTTCCTTACATGATCACAGAAATGTCTGCAGATGCTGTAAACAGATGAGCACCACCCACTAGAGTCGGATACGACTGGCTTTCAAATAGATTACTGTGTTATTATTACACCTTATACATTGTGCCGGAATGAAGAGAACACTCCCTAGTTATCTTATTGCTACTAAGATGGTGCCAGGCCTGTCATAGTTTTGTATATGGTGCATGTCCTAATTGGCACCACTAAGGAAATGCCCTGCTTGTACCCGGATTTCCCATATAAAGTAGGCTTGTCAGTCATCTAAGCAGTGGGGCTTTTACCGCGAGTCTTCTCGGCATCTGTCCCCTGCCTGTAATGTATCTGATACACAAAAGGAACAGAGGGAGTTTGCTAACTGCGTGCTGCCTGATGCCTTCCCCCCCCCCCAGGTCAATCATGGCAAACCTTGGCACTCCAGGTGATCTTGGATTTCAATTCCCAGAAGCCCAAGTCTCTGTGAACCCACACAAATGGGTTTGTGCAGTAAACCCATTCGTGTGGATTCACAGAGACTTGGACTTCTGTGAATCGAAGTCCAAGAACACCTGTATGTACAGTAAACCCATTTGTGTGGATTCACAGAGACTTGGGCTTCTGGGAATCTAAGTCCAAGAACACCTGTATGTGCAGTAAACCCATTCGTGTGGATTCACAGAGACTTGGGCGTCTGGGAATTGAAGTCCAAGAACACCTGGAGTGCCAAGGTTCACCATCACAGCTCTAGGCAAACCCTGAATCCAAACTTGCCAGGTTCTCTTGTGATGGTCATAGCGTAGACCCTACTGCCAGTGACTCACCACCGACGTCAGGTAGCAGTTAACTAACCTGACAACCCAGATTACCCACGGCCTTGGGTGGCGAAGTCCACAGGGAAGGGAGATGGTCCCCAAGTGGATTAAATCCCACTTGAATCCATCTTGATGGAGGGCAGCAACTTCATCCATCCTGGCCTGGAGATGAGGAGGAGGACTTTGTGTGGCAAAAGGGCTCAGGGCCAGAAAGTGACTCATGGAACTGGATCAGTGGTATTGATGTGGTGTTGCAGTGTAGAAGCCAAATGGAAAGCCACTGCATTATATTGCTCCCAAGATAATCTTCATGGTTGATTGCCACGAGGAGAGCCAATATTCGGAATTGGATGTGACACAAGAAAAAGGAAGCCTGAACGAATTGGGGGCATAGGCCATTTCATCACCTGTTTGAATCTCCCCTGCTTTACGGGTCTGTGTCTTTTGCAGCTGGTGCATATCTTAAACATGGTGACGGGTGTGATGCACGTGTACCCTCTGTCAAAGGACGAGCCCTTGCAGAGTATAAAAACCAAGATCGAGGCAGACACCGGCATCGCAGAGCAGGACCAGGAGCTGCTGCAGGAAGGGGGGTTAGCGTTGTTTCCTGAGAAACCTGATGTCCAGTACCTGGCCGACATAAAGGTAGGTCCGGTATCAAAGTGGGTGAGAATTCACTTTGTGGTTGAGAAACAAGTAAACTGCCCAAGAAAAGGAAACCTGGGGAAGGACTGAAAGGGGTGAAAGACAGATATATTAAGCAAGAGGGAGCAGGATGCTGATATCCAGGACCGATATAGAAGAAGTTTGGAGTGCCAGCTTTGGAGAAGCCACTTATTGAGTCCTATGGATGGAACAGGATTATTGTTCTGCCCAAATCATTGACCTGTCCCTAAGAGTTACCACTCAACATTAGTGAAATTCACTTTGACGTGTGTCCCCCGTCCTCACCCCCCTTTTTTTTCTTTGTTTGTTTTGCAGCTCAGCGATGCCACGGCTGCCGACACTGGACACTTTTTCCTCTTTGACAACCGGAAAGTCACCTATGAGTCTCAGATTTCCCCACGGCCCCATCCAGAAAGCATCAACTGCATTCGTAAGAGCCTTCTCCTTTACTTAGCGCTGCCGAGATGGGAATAGAAAATAATTTGATGTCGGAAAAGCAGGCTGTAAAGGAATATTTGCTATATCGGTGGCTGAAAAAGTAATCGTATGCCTTGCTTTAAATATTGCAGCATTCCAAATTTAGACCAAATATCTATCTATCTATCTATCTATTTCCTTCTATCTATCTGTTTCCTTTTATCTATATGTTTCCTTCTCTCTCTCTATCTGTTTCCTTCTAGCTAGCTAGCTATCTATCTACCTACCTGCCTGCCTGCTGTGGAACCTCAGTTAATAAATGGCTTGTTTAACATAAAAATCAAACAAAAGGAAATTCATAGAAAATAGTGGCATGGTTTACAGAATTTTTTTCAGAACAGATTAATTGGCTTTCAATGCATTCCTATAGGAAACTGCATTCAGTGAATTCCTATGGAAAACTTGGATAAAGTCATTTTCTCAGTAAGAAACGTCCCAGAGAATGTGTTAATTACGCTGAGCAAGGTTCCACTGTATCGATCTACCTACCTGTCCCATCTGCCCGTCCATCCATCACTCTCCCTCTATCCATCCACCCACCCTTTGAGATAGACAGACATGTAAAGCACGTGAATTCATGTTTCCTTGTTTGGCATGACATAATTCGCTATGGTGATAGATGCCCGGGTCCAATTCCCGGAGACTCCCCCTCTGGTTTTTGTGGCCTTGGGTCTGCACATTTTCAAACTCTTCTGCGCAGCAGCCGGGTTCTGCGGTGGTGTGTTTTATTTAACCCGGTTAAATCAGAAAAGCAGGCCAAGGGCCAACAGGAAGTGATAGGCCAGGCTTCAGAGAGGCTGACCAGCGCCGGAGTTTCCTGATGTCCTCTATTTCTCACTTCCTGCTCTTGCTTTTCTCCTGCAGTTCAGGATCCCAAGAAAACCCTCCCCTTCTTCCAGCTGCGCAAAGTGTGGGGCCACGTCTGGCATGCGATCCGAAGTCTGAACGAGGACTTCAACCAACTTCAAAATGGTCAGCGGGCAGCCATGTATGTATGCACACCTGTGGCTAGGCGGGGCTATTTGTGGACAAGTTGAGTCTTTCGCAACAAAACACATGGTGCTTCTGGTTCGAGTTACAAATTTTGAATAGGATTCCTCCCCCCCCCCACCCCAAGATATTAAAAGCATTCCTATGGGAAATTGCATCCAGTGCATTCCTATGGGAAAGTCAAGATGAGAATTTTTCGAGAGACAACCAACCTCGAGGAACGAATTAGATTCGTATGTAGAGGTTTGACTGTATATCAGAGAATTTAAAAAAAACCACCCAAAAAACGTTGAAGCACTTTTAAAACTGTTTTAATGTTAGCTTTGGTGGATCAAATCCACTTCGTCAGAAATGTTCCACGTCTGACAAATGAACCTCTTTGACTTGCTATCCCGCGTCTGACAAAGTGGGCTTGGTCCGTGAATGCTAACATTAAAATTTAATACTTAGTCTCCAAAGTGCTACAGCGTGTTTTGTTTATTCTCCACCTGCTATTGTGCCCCCACTTCTGGGGGTTGGTGGTGTAACTCCATGTTCCTTCTGTAAGTACAAATGGACGTTGGAACCTATAAATCGCTCAGGGTAGGGGTGCCTAAACTACAGGGTAGGGGTGCCTAAACTACTTGGGTCCCCCATGGGGACCCAAGCGGTGCAGTGGAAGTCCTTTCCAGGTGCCTGGAGGCTGTCAAGGTCTGGATGGGGGAAAACCGGCTACAGCTGAATCCCAGCAAGACTGAGTGGCTGTGGGTAAGGGGTCCTGCACTATCTCAGGAGCTACCATCTTTGGTTCTGGATGGGGCAGTTTTGCCCCAAACGGACCCGGTGCATAATCTGGGGGTCCTCCTGGACTCACGACTACTGTTCAAAGAGCAGGTGGCAGCCGTGGCCAGGAGGGCTTTTGCACAACTTCGTGTAATACGCCAGTTACGCCCACTCCTAGATCGGGACGCCTTGCTCATGGTCACACATGCTTTGGTTACCTCCAGACTTGATTATTGTAATGTGCTCTACATGGGGCTGCCCTTGATGACCATTCGGAGGCTGCAGCTGGTCCAGAATGCAGCGGCTCGGGTAGTGATGGGGTGTGGGCGTTATGCTTGTGCCTCACCACTGCTTCGGGAGCTGCACTGGTTGCCAGCATGTCTCCGGGTGCAATTCAAGGTGTTGGTTATTACCTTTAAAGCCCTATATGGTAGTGGGCCAGGATACTTAAGAGACCGCATCACCCTAAGAACATCTGTCCGTCCCACCAGGGCGGATCGGAGAGGCTCTCTTATCATCCCATCGGCTAGAGAGGCGCATCTCTCTAGCACCAGGAAGAGGGGCTTCTCTGTGTCCGCCCCAGCGCTTTGGAACCTCCTGCCAACTGAGTTACGCCTACAGACAGAGCTCCTGCCCTTTCGGAAGGGCCTAAAAACCTGGCTGGCAGGGCAAGTGTGGGGATCCAGGAATGTGGGGTCCCATGTTGGGTGGCTGATCTAATGGGACAGCCACCCTTCTTGCTGTTTTAATTTTTGTAAACTTTTAAAGTCTTAAATTCCTTTTAGTATTCTGTAAATTATAGTTTCAACTTTTAAATTTTTAAATTAAATTGTAGTATGCGTAGGGTATGATGGGACTGTCTAGTCTGTTTTACACTTACTTGGGAATTTGTATTGTTTAATCTATGGGTTTTTTTTAAATTTATGTTGTAAGCCGCCTAGAGTCGGGTTTACCTGATTGGGGCGGGATAATAAATTTGAATAAATAAATAAATTAAATAAATAAATACAGCCTGGGGGCCGGACATGGCCCCTGATGCTAATTCATCTGGCCCACACCACCCTCATCGCTCCCAGAAGCGGAAGTAAAACGCTCGCATGGGTCAGATGAATTGCCATTGGGGGACAGATCTGGCCCCTGGGCTGTAGTTTGGGGACCCCTGAACCACGTGACCTGCCTGCAGCCCGAAAAGTTTCTGCAGCCCTGGCTTAGAGTGACTCTCCCTTGCTTGGTTTACTAGGAGAAACCTCCTGAGGCATAACAGCACCCTTTCTAAGATGAAGAACACCATGACTTCCCTGTCTCAGCAGCTGAAAGCAAAACTGGACTTCTTCAAAGCCAGTATCCAGATCGACTTGGAGAAGTACAACGAGCAAATTGAATTTGGAATCAGTGAGTTGTTTATTCTTAAACTAGTACACCGGTCCGAGCACACTTTCTGGGAAAGTCTGGTCTCTTCTTGGGGTTTTCCTGGTGTCAAGTTTCATTATCCGCAGAATCACTTCCTGGCATGTTCTGGATCACTACATGTCACACGTGAAGGACCTCTACACGTCCTTCTGGGATGACTTTCATGTGCTAGTAATTTCCAGCGCACGTCAGGAAACCTGGCTTCGAAACCTTCTCCTTGACTTGCTGTACAGGGAGTTTTCGGCATGCTGAAAGATTCAAACCTACAGCAGATTCCAACTGAAGGTCATTGCCAGTTTAATTAATTTGTTGTTTTTTAAACAACATTTCTTCTGCCTTTTAATCCTCTGTAAGGGAGTGCGATGGCTTAGTGGTTAAGATGGTGAACTTGAGGACTGGAGGCTCGGCAGAACAGCAGTTCGAGACCCGAGTACTGCACGACAGATTGAGCTCCCGTCTGTCCCAGCTCCTGCCATCCTAGAAGTTCAAAAGCAAGAAATTGCAAGTAGATAAATAGGTGCCACTTTAGTGGGAAAGTAAACCACTCTATTCTAGTCAGGTCTATCACACAGATAGTACTTGTTGATCAGGGAAGGACCCTTTGATGTTTTTTGTTTATTTGATAAAACAGATGCTAAATTGCTTATATTTTCTCATTCGAACTGGTTTTGATTACTAGACACAATCTATGACCTTTTGTTCTTTTCCTTCTACAGCAGAGGTGCCCAAACTATGGCCTGTGGGCTGGATACGGCCCCCAACACCAATTAATCTGACCTCGTACGGGCGCGTTTTACTTCTGCTGGGAATGACAAGGGCGGCGTGGGCTAGATGAATTGGTGTCAGGGCGGTGGCGGATCCGGCCCATGGGCCATAATTTGGGCACTCCTGGTTTAAGCAGAGAAAATGGCAATTTAAAGTCTATCTCGTCCTGTTGCAAAACAGTTTGCAAGGCATGTATTACTTTCACTTCTGGTGGATGGAGCCCCATGAGCGGCCCGCTGAACCACTTGATCGGCCTGAAAAGTTTGGCCTTTTGTCGCATTTAAGATGGGAAACTTGGTTTCAAAAGAGGGGAGAAAAGTTTGAAAACTCATACTGTGTTCTCTTTACAGCCTCTGAGAAGCTGCTCCTTGCCTGGAAAGAAATGGAGCAGGTTGTAGAGCTGTGCGGTAAGGTGCGTCTTGACTTTTGGGGTGGCTCTGTTTCCTTGAACCAACGTTTCTGCCAGCACTCATGAACAATAGATATAGCCAGAGAGAGACCCAACCAGAACCTGGGAACAATGTCATTGTTTGGTGTGAATAAAATGAGCGGCGTTCCCCCCATGGGTGTAAAACCATCTCGGTATTTTTTACCATGTGAGTCTTTAAGACTGGCTGAAAAAGTTACTATCTACAGCCTTAATTTTTCAGAGCACCTTTCTTAGGTAAAGATAAAGGTCACCCTTGCTCGAAAGCCAGCCGTATCCAACGCTAGGGTTCAGTGCTCGTCTCTGTTTACAGACGAGCCAGCACTGTCTGCGTTTGCAGACGTTTCCGCGGACATGTGGCAGGCAGGGCTAGACACCGATGTGCATGGAACGCTGCTACCTTTCCCCCTGAAGTGGTACCTCTTGATCTGCTTGCAATTTCTTGCTTTCAAACAGTTAGGTTGGCAGGAGCTGGGGCAGAGGTGCGAACTCAATCTGTCACTCTGGTCTTGACCTGCCGACCTTCCAGTTGTCAAGTTCAGCGTCTTACCGACTACACCACCACAGTCCCTTAGCATCTAGCTAAAGAAGTCCTGGTCTTTTACTGATATCTTCTCTCCACCCCCACCACCCGAAGGAGGAAGAAGTTGAGCAGCTGGTGAAAAAGACAATGGCTCTCCAGACAGACATCGTAGACCTGCAAAGGATCCCACAAGGCCGGAAACAAGGAAGCTCCTTGGATGACCTGTAAGTCCCCGTTTCTGTTTATAAATAAGATTTCAGTTTTGCAAAAGGATCACTTGAGATTCTTCTTTACACTCTCTGTGAATCATACAAATGGGTCTGATGGGTGCTGTTTCATAGTCATAGGTAACAGTAAAGGTCTCCCTTGCTGAAAAGCCAGTCGTATCTGACTCTAGGGTTCAGTGCTCATCTCTCTTTCAAAGCCAAAGAGCCAGCACTGTGTCTGCAGATGTTTCCGTGGTCATGTGGCAGGCATGGATAGACACCGTAGTGCACCGAACGCTGTTTACCTTCCCACCAAAGTGGTCCCTATTTATCTACTTGCAATTTCTTGCTTTCACTCTGCTAGGTTGGCAGGAGCTGGGACAGAGACAGAAGCTCATTCCATCCTGCAGTACTCTGGAATTGAACTCCTGACCTCCTGCCTTCCAGTCAGTGTCTTAGCCACTTGAACCACTGCACTCCCCATTTCATAGTCATATCTTTCAGTTAATGATTGTGTTTTTCTGTTTCTTTCGTAGAGAAGAACAAGCAAGGGATTTATACCGCAAGCTGAGGGAGAAACCAAGAGGTAAATGTCAGCGACATGGGAGGTGTTGATGCTGTAGGCCGGCGATGGCCAACATTGGCACTCCAGGGGTTCTTGGACTTCAGTTCCCAGAAGCCCAAGTCAGCACTCCTGCTGATCAGGGCTTCTGGGAATTGAAGTTCAAGAACTGCTGGAGTGCCAAGGTTGGCCATTACTGCTGTATGCTCTGGTCAAAGGGAACATCTGGGCGTATTACACAACACAACACGCAGTTGTCTCTGCATTGTTGTACTCAAAACTTGTCTGCCATTTGTTTCTCTAGACCAAAGAACTAGCGGAGACAGCCAGGAAGTCGTACGGCTGCTTCTCCAGGCGATCCAGACCTTTGAAAAGAAAATCCACCTCCTCTACGGCCAACTCAGGTAGGATTCCCTGTGCAGGTCGCTTGCAATAAAGGCTTCCCAAGGTCAAGGGCAGGAGTTCTCAACCTTCTAAAGCCCTGGGGGCCGGGTCACGCTCCCTCAGACAGCTTCATTGGCCGGACGGCCATTTTGCCTTTCCTCCACCACATGGAGATTCCTGGTGCGGTGGAGGCAAGGGGACACACACGAAATGGGGCTATGGGCCGCATCCATCCCACAGGCCGCAGGTTGAGAATCCCTGGTCAAGGGATAGGCTACTGCCTTTGTCCAGCACTGGCAAAGAAAGTAAACTTCTCTGTCTCCAGCCGCCATCTCCGATGGTTGCAGCAATTTGTAGGTCACTGGGCTCTCATTCTTTTCAGCAAGACGGTGGTCTGCAAGCAAAAGGCCCTGGAATTGTTTCCCAAAGTGGACGAGGTGATGAGCCTGATGAATGCCGATGAGCAAACGGTTGTCCGGCTTCAGGAGAAGCGCCAGAAAGAGCTCTGGAACCTACTGAAAATTGCCTGCGTGAGTGACATGAAAGCCACCGTGTGTGGAATTGAAGTCCAAGAGAAGGAATTCTCTCCCCTGTTCATTGCTTCCTTCCCAGAAACCTATTTCCCACCTTCTCTGTTGGGGAATGTCTGCCTAGAACAGGGCAGCCCAAACATTTTGGGCCCTGGGCCGGCCACATGGTTCAGTGGGCCAGCCACATGGTTCCTCCCACCCCAGAAGTAAAACGTGCCTTGCAATCTGTTTTGCAACAGGATGAGATAGATATTAAGATGCCATTTTCTGTGCTTAAACCAAGTGTGACCAAACTACGGCCCACAGGCCAAACCTGGACCCTGACGCCAATTCATCCGGCCCGTGCCGCCCTCGTCGCTCCCGGAAGCGGAAGTAAAATGCATCACTTCCAGGAGCGACGAAGGTAGCACAGGTCGGATGAACTGGTTTCAGGGGCTGGATCTGGCCCACGGGTGCCTGTGTGATGCAAAATTTCTGAGAGAGTACATGGACCAAAACTCTCTTGGGTGACCTTACTCTGGCATAGGGGAAATTATTTAACCCGAGAGTCCCTGCTGCAGTTGTTCATGTCATTCTTCCTTGTGTGCAAGAAGGGTGGTTTGGGCAGGGACTCTTTAATTAGCAGCAGCTGGCAATTGAAGAGGCCCTACTTAGATTCCAGGTTGACTTGCATACAAGAATCACAGGAGGGAGTCTCATTAGCTGTGACGGGCTGGTTGGCAACCCCTGTTCTAAATCATCATGGCCAATCTGGATATCTTCTGTCTTATTGCTGATTGCCTTGAGAACATTTGAGACTCCTTCGAAGCTTGAAGCCCCTTGCCTCAGTCAGATCTCTTAATTGACATGGGGTGGGTACAAACCTGTCCTGTCCCATCCTCTTCTCCTGAACTATGGAAGAGAGATGGCAGTGCTGTCTAGTGAAAATAATGGCATGCCTCTGCACAGCATACCAAAAGCTTAATCTGTCTGTTCTCTTCCCGCAGAGTAAAGTGCGTGGGCCTGTCACTGGTAGCCCAGACAGCATGAATACATCGCGCCTTAGTAATCTTGGCCAGCGGGTCTCACCTCCACAAAGTAATTTAACAGATACTGGGATTAAAAGGTGATAATTTTGGCATTGTAATTGCATATACAGGTCAGCCCCACCTACACGTGGTTTCATTTATCTGCAGGTCAAAAGATATTCAATAGCAATCCTGATGTGTGTAATATATATGTACTTCTATGGTGCATTACCAGAACTGGCCACTAGAGGTTACTGTCTCAGTGTAATATTTAAAAGACATTGAGACAGACATTTTGGTAGCGGTCATGTAGAATGACGGAGGCATTTGAAACCCCTTCCATGTTTCTATGGCTCAGGTATGTGTGTTAAATATAGGGGTTGCTGTTATCCAAGGTATCAGATATCAGTAGAAGTTCTCAGAACATATCCCCCATGGATATGGGGTGTGTGTGTGTTTGTACTTAATCTCTGCAGTAATAATTAGCACATCAGATTACTGCTTGAAATTGGATAACTGAACTGGATCATGCTTTTGCCTAGTCTTACACCATAATACCTTATGCCATTTGATCAGTTCTTTTTGCTGCTTGAGGGTGTAGAATAATAGCAGATACAAAAAGAATTAAGCTTTTGCATATTGCCTAGTGAGGCTAAGTTCTCAACAGTAGTTCAGAAATCCATGGCTAACATTGTTCCGCAAGTTGCATGTGTAAGGATGATGACATCACCAATGAGGAATATTTTTGGAAACTAAAGATGGGCAAGAAGGCATTTCTGAGTACTCAGAGATCCCGTGTCCAACTTTACTCCACTCTGAAGAGAAGCTCCTGTTCACAAGCAAAACTCTACATCGGGCATTCTTAACCTATGGCCCGTGGGCCAAACCTGGCCCCTGAAGCCGTTTTATCCGGCCCTCAACATCCACCTCGTTGCCGCCGCCTAGAAACACTACAAACCGACAAAAACATGTGTTTCCGTCAAGTTTTTGTATGAAATTTCACGGTATCTCACTGAAATCTCACGAGACCTCACGTTTTCGCACAAGAACCTGCGCAGAAACACATGACTGGCCTGCGCAGTCATTCGGAGGGGAGTGATCCAGCCCCCACCCTGAAAAGGTTGAGAAAGCACGCTCTACATGCAAACAAGAATGTAGGAAAATCTGGACTTTTGCGTACGAAGCCTACGTATTCTTCTCTTCTTGCCGTTTATGTAAGGAACATGGCAGTGGAGCGGTGCACATCCTTCTGTGTTGAGGATGCTGGATTTTGTTGCAACAAAATAAAGTTTTATGCTCCTTATAAACTCAGCTACAAGGCAAACTGGCTCAGAAACAGGAAATTTGGAAACGCAGTTGGTGACATAGCAGTGTAGGACGGTAATATTTCCATTGAATTTGGGAGTCTCAAAGTACAATAATGGCACAAGTATGTTGTGATTGTTGAGTAGATACTCTTTATAGATAATGTTTTTCTACTATTTTTTTTAAAAAAATAAGCCTTCCTGTAACTTATCTTGTAGTGATGAGCTACTGAAGGAGTCACAAAGCCTCTGCAGTCAGCTGGAAAATGTGATGCTGGACACAATGAAGGATGAGGACAGTTTTATGGTAACACCTAATTTTGCGCTATCTTTTTACTCATATCTTAATTCATTCCCAGTTAGTATGTTCCTAGGACTGTGATGGCTCAGTGGTTAAGAAGCTTGCCTTGTTAGCTGGAAGGCCAGCAAGTCTGCAGTTCAAGACCCGGGTACTGCACGATGGATTGAGCGCCTGTCTCTGTCCCAGCTCTTGGGGACATGAAAGGAGCCTCATTTGGGCATTCCCTGAGCTGAGTTTCTTTAGCAAAAATTCCTGACACGAAAATTATTATTATTATTATCTTCCTAAAGGCACAGAAATATTAAATAACTTTTGTTTGGAAAGACAGTGGTGGGGAGTTGAATCAGCACTTAAATTTTGCTGTCCCTTGATAATGTCCTCAAGGCTGAGGCAGTCCGTTGCAGTCATGGTGTGTGGGTCACTTCATGGCAAGCTGGGATCCACCTTAAACAAATTCATGCCAATGGCATTTTTCCTGGTTCAGGGGGAAAAGTGCATTCTTGGATACGAGTTGTAGTCGATGATGACATGGATGGGGAATTGGAGGACAAAATAATCCACATTTTATACATCTAAACCAGTAGTTGTTTTGCTTTCAGACTTTGGATTGGACTTGGCTGAAACTTCAAGCAGAAGAAAGAGAGAACCTACAACAAACCCAAATGTGAACAAGGTCTACGTTGAACTTAACAATCTTCCTTTATGCTGGTGGTTTGACGACAGCTGCGGTTTTTGATAAGGAAATGATTGCTCACTGTTAATCGGAGAGTAATGCGTTTGATTTGCAATTGTTTGTATATAAACTAAAAAAATTTCTGTAGAGTGTTGAGTGCAAACTGTCTGTCTTGAACCCTGAGGCTGAGGTTGCCCAGCCAGGGCTGCCTCCGCCTTGTTTCTTAATCACAGACTCTGGCCATACAGATTAACGTGGAGGGGGTCATTTAGAAAACAGCAGTGCTAAACAGAGGCCGTCCCATTGAAAAGTGTCCGCTTAGAGACGCACTTGATGATTCAGAACAAACTGCCTGAATTGAAAATATAGCTTCTTAGCTATCAGCTTCCCTTTCACTCAAACTGATATCAAAAGGCTTTTTTGCAGCGTTCTAATTGGGAAGCTGGAAATCAGGGCTTTTGCATTTAAGCAAAATCCTGACGTCCTGGGCAGAATCGGGCTTCAGATTTGAATTCAGTGCACTTGATTTAGTATAGGACACATGGATTAGACCAAGTGGCAGACAATGTTTATTTTTTGTGTGATGCACTGATTCCTAGTTATCGACCTCCATTCTCCCAGTGCAACCGTTCCAAGATGACTTTTACTCCATTCCACAACGGGCTGCATCTTGTATGTTGAAGTGGCACATGTATTATTAGCAAAGCACTGTGCAATCTCAGTAGCCAATACACGGGTCGTTACCCCTCTCCCCGCAACTGTTTTTTCTATCTTAATTGGACAGGCAAATCCCAAGCGCACAGAATTCAATACCACAGAGCCGAGAGAAGGAATCGGTTCCAAATAGGATTTGATTTATTTCCACTTTGGTGGTGGAAAACCAAAGTTTTCACTACAGCACAGAGACCAGTTTTGCAAAAGGTCGTGAAGTGTAGGACATGCAGGGTGTAATGTAATAATAATAATAATATAGAAGGATTCAGAGTTTTTTTTCCTTCCACCAGATGCTATGCTGTCTTCTGAGGAACACATTTTAAAGGAACTGTGGAACTGAACTGAAATGTAGCACAACCATTACAACTTCCATGCATGTCTTCAAGTATTGCCCTTCATGGTAGATTTGCACTCTCCAGACTTGAATGGTCGGGGTTACAACACTTCTTTGGAAGAATACAAAGTTCACACTTTTTTGGAGTTTCACAGAAGAGTTTTAAGGCCAAAACATTGTGGGGTTTGTTTTCTCCTTCATCTTCCAAATAAAGATTAATACTTCATCAACACTTACACGTTAAGCTTCCAGCTCAAATCCAAGCCCAATTTTATGGCTGCCAGTGCTGAAATTCTTGCCGTCAATCAGAGTGGACAGGCTCAACTTCACACCTGACGGAAACACAACAACACTGTTAGGAAATTCAGCCATTACCCTGAGCCACAAAGAACAGGCAGAAGGGAGTTGGCAAATAAGGACACAGACAACATAGACAGCTACAACTAGAGCACAGAAATGTTATTACAAAAGCAGTGGCTCAAGTGGTTAAGATGCTGAACTCGCTGACTCAAAGGTCAGAGTTCGATTCCCGGGTAATGCATGACGGAGTGAGCTCCCAGCTCCTGCCAACCCAGCAGTTTGAAAGGAAGAAATTGCAAGTAAATAAATAGGGACCACTTTGGTGGGAAGGTAAACAGCGTTCCGTGCACTCCAGTGTTGAGGCATGCCTGCCACATGTCCACGGATTGTCTGCAGACACACAGCACTGCCTCTTGGGCTATAAACAGATGAGCACTGAACTTTAGAATCAGATATGATTGGCTTTCGAGCAAGGGCAACGTTTACCTTTACTAATCCACCATTTTGTTTTTAAAAAACATATTGTTGCTTGTTACTCAGGCAAATTACTTATTAGTGGATAGCTGCTAATACATTACTTTAAACATTAATTAAACAATTACAGTAATACCTCGGATAACGCTAAGACTTGGTTCCACAAGTCTTGGTGTTATCCGATTTTTAGTGTTATCCGATGCATGTTAAAATCCTATGGGATGGATCGGATAACGTTAAAGCTCCATAGAGATACATTGTAACTGCACAGGATTTAGCGGTTGTTATCCTTAACGTTATTCGATCCAATTCTCCTCCCCAGATTACTTAACGTTATGCGATTTTAGCGTTATCTGAAGTAAACTTTATCCGAGGTATTACTGTACTCAGAAATTAACAAAACAGCCTGCAAAACGACTCAATTTTTAGAGCTGCAATATTTGTTACCCCTCATAAAACCTAACAGTGTAATAGTATTTTTCATAGTGTCCAGCTGTGTCCTACTCATTCCCTCCAAAAGTAAGATGTGACGAGTAACATTTCATGTGACATGTTTTGTCAACCAAGCTGTAACTGAGATATAGTTTCCTTTAACGGTGCTGCCAATCTGCTGAGGAGTTTGAGAAAGTGACCCTTCTAGACATACTCTGGCAAACCTGCACACTGCTTTCCTTCATTTTCCCTTCTCTATATGGCACACGATTATCTTGGAGCCATGATGGCCAACCTTGGCACACCACGTGTTCTTGGACTTCAATTCCCAAAAGCCCAAGTCAACACTCCTGGTGATCAGGGCTTCTGGGAACTGAAGTTCAAGAACAGCTGGAGTAACATGTTCACCATCACTGCATGATCAGTGACCACACCTGCCAGTGTTCATTGCTCTTGGAAAAATTTACTACACGTGGCTGCATAGACAAATACTGCAGAATTTGCTTCACTTACAAAACAGGTGAATTTACTGACCATATGCCTCAAAGGTCAATTCAAATCAATCCAGCAGCTTTCTTCCTGTCTAGTTAGTTGTTATGTGCTTGTAAAGAGAGGAGGCATGGCTGTAGGCTGTGTCTCGGTGACATCAGTTGGGGTTTAATGTTCAGAACATGGGGAACATGCCTCCAAAATTATCTTCTCATACCTGACCTGCCTCCAAATTTTTTAAAAAATCTTACATATATGAGATTAGCACTAGATCACCCTGTCTCCTTATTGCTGGCTCATTATTATTTCCTGCATTTACAACCCCATAAAAGGATCAGCAGAGATGGGAACAGAGGAAGAAAAGGATGCACGGCTGCGACCTGGAATGTAACGCCCATCACATCCATTATGAACAAGGAACTCCCAAATCAATCTGAAGCTCCAGTGTGAGCACTGACTGCCGCTTCAAATTGCAATTTGCTTTTGCAGTTTTAATCACAGCTTTAGATTTATTTATTCCCCCCCCCCCCCCGCAAAAAAGATGAGAATTCTTTACCTTCTTTTTCTATGTCTAGGCCAGGCATGAAATGGCCAAAATGAAGGTACCTTTTGGTGAGTTCATTCTGCATTTCCTTTCACCTGACCTAGTGTGAGAAAGATTAGCTGGCAACACAAGGTTGCCATGACCAGGGTACACTCGACTGATTCTGATGTGTTTGTTCAATTTACGTATCATGGTTTTAAAAAACCTAAAGAAGCTTGTTTTTTCAAAGCACTCAACAGTTTACTTACCAGGTCGTAGGGTCTGAGTGTAGCCTAGACCAATGAGGCTGGCGTTATTAACTTTGGCCTAGGAGGTAATAAAAAAAGCATGCAATGAGGTATAAGGTCATATTTCCTTAGAAGAAAGGTCTGTGATCACCAGAGGTGGCTAAACTTTTCAGGCTGTGGGTCAGTCACATAGTTCAGCAGGCCGGTCACATGGTTCCTCCCACTGGAAGCAGAAGTAAAATGTGTCTATGACACCTGCGGGTGCATTTATGGCAGCTTTCTGCACATGCATGGACATGTTTTACTTTGGGGAGCAGGGAGGGCAGCATGGGCCAGATGAATTGGTGTTGGGGGTCAGATTTAGCCTGCGGGCCATAGTTTGGCTACCCCTGGAGTACACTTTCTGAAGAGTTGGCCATCTTCCAGAACTTTATCAAAAAGATAAAGACAACATGTAATCACACTGCAGTTCCCAACCTATAAAATATTTGCAACAGGTCAAGACTTGCTTCTTGATGAAACAAAGGTCATGGGGGAAAAAACACTGATCTTGAACCTCCCTATGAAGTGCAGGGAATTTACACTGCTACAAAGATGTTGAAGGCAGCTATAATGGAAGATGGCAAAATTCTTACCGAGATAGAAGATTTATCATCCAGCTGGTATTTGGTGGCAATACCAAACCGAGTATTATTGCTGCCTGCGGTCCAAGCAAGATTTATTGATGTTTCAACTTTGTCACTCACTTTCTGATAGATTGAGCCACCAAACTCAGTGCCATCATTCCTATTGGTGAAAGAGCATGTGAAAGAGCATATGAAATTCAATTCAGTCCCCCGCAGAAAAAGATTCCATCTCATTTATTGCAAATATCTGCTTAGCTATGCTTTCTCTGTTCTTCCTGGTTTTGTTACAGGTGTTAATAGATTTTTCAACAACTGGAACATGAGAAGAGTTGATCATTAATGGATATATATCTGGTTCATATCAGGAGGCAAAAGTTCTATGGTAGTGATGGCAAACCTTGGAACTCCAGCTTTTCTTGGACTTCAGTTCCCAGAAACTGAAAATTCCCCTTCCCCTCAACATCTGATTATCAGGGACTGGTCCAGCCATTACCAGAGTTGGCAACTAGAGGCTGTTGTCAGAAATGTGCCAGGTATGCATTAAAAACCATTCCGGAGGTCGGGGGGGGGGGGATTTTTTTTTTTTTTTTTGGGGGGGGGAGTCTTTTATCTATTCCAAACTCTTTCTAAAGTGCACTTTGGAATTTTTGACCATTTTTTTGCCACTTTAAAAAGAGTTCAGAATAGATAAAAGATATTTTTCCCACTTTTTTCTGACCTCCAGAATGCATTACAGTGGTACCTCAGTTAAAGAGCATAATGCATTGCACAGGATTGCTCTTTAAGCGCAACACCATCATAAGTGGCCAATTGTGACTTCTGACGGCGGGGCTATGAACCCTGATTTAGTTGTTAAGCGAGTTTTTGGTTGGTTTTAGTTGTTAAGCGGGGTGACCATTCAGAGAAAATTCTTCTCTTTAAGCAAGTTAGTCTCTAAGCGAGGCACTCTTTATGCGAGGTTTTACTGTATTTGGTTTTCAAAGCATTCCTATGGGAAACCACGCTTCGAGATACAGTTTTTTCGATACGAAAGTCCCCAAGGAACGAATTAATTTCTTATCTCAAGGTACTACTGTACCCTGAGATTTAAGATGTTTTCCCACTTAAAACAGATGATGGGCATAATTAGTTTTGCAAAAGCTGTCTCAGATCATTCCTCTGGATATCAGTTCATCTGAGTGATACACAAAATCAGCTTGACATTAGTGCCTACTACAACAGAAGCTCTGTTGTCTTTATGGTATAACTCCTAGGCCAAAATCAATACTTACACATTTGTGTGCAGCTGGAAGTCTGCTGCTCTGTACCCCAATGCAAAGTTATTCTGTGATAGTTTGGATTTGGCCGTGTCAAAGGCCATCTGATAGCCAGCAAGCCAGCCTTGATAGCCCAACACAGCCCAGCCATAGACGGTGGGTCCAGAGAGGTCAATGTCAACATTACAACCTAGGTTTATATATTCTCGTTTGTAGGCTGTCTTCAACTTCCCACTCTTCTTTCTGATCAGTGATGGGTGCAAGAACGAAATGAGAAGAAAAAATCATGGTTAACTCCTTCTGTAATTTGCAACAAAGAACACACAGGGTATTTCACTGCTCATTTTCTATTTATTCAGGAATAGGAACTACCATATTTGCCACTGCCTAAGACACACTTTCCCCCTTAAAATGCACCAGAAAAACATAGTGAGCCTTATACACTGGCAAATACTGTATCTACCAGTGTGTAAGACACACTGCAATGGACTGCAGGGGCTCAAGTGTTTAAGCCACTGGCTGGGAGGCGGAAGGTCAGCAGTTCAAAACCCGAGTACTGCATGACAGAACGAGCGCCCGTCTCTGTCCCAGCTCCTGCCAATCTAGCTGTTCGAAAGCAAGAAATTCCAAGTAGATAAATAGGTTCCATTTTGGTGGGACGGTAAACAGCATTCCATGCACTTTGGTGTCTAGGCATGCCTGCCACACGTCCACAGAAATGTCTGCAAACGCAGACAGCGCTGGCTCTTCGGCTATAAACAGAGATGAGCACTGAACCCTAGAGTTAGATACAACTGGATTTTGAGCAAGGGTGACATTGACCTTTAAGACACACTCCCCCCGTCTTAAAATACACCAGGAAAACAGAGTGCGTCTCATACTCCGATGCATCTTATACACCAGCAAATACGGTACATCTACCGGAGATTATCAAAATAGACATTTTAAGATGGTCACTTAAAGTTCTTTTGAGGGTGAAAACTTACCCTGTGTTTGGTACAAACATGGCTTCAAGGCCCAGCTTCAGTCCTTCAGCCAACTGAAATGAAGACCAAAAGCACACTGAATCTCTCTCAAATACAAGATTACGTGCTGCATTTTCTTTCAAGCTTAATTGCTTCTACTCTGTGTTTTTTGTTTTCTCTCCCTTTCTATGAGAATCACAGCAAAGATAAGCACATATAAATGAAACCAAGAACCAGGGGGAAATATTCTTGATGTGCTACAGTCCTTCAAAACAGATATGCTGGATCCTATCTCCAGTGCCAATTGTTAAGTGGTTTCCTGGACAGGATGAAATTTAACAGCTCTCACAGATATTGCTTTAAACATCTTTTAAGCAGAGAAAATGGCAGCCTAAAAAATCTATCTCATCCTTCTGCAAAACATATCAGTTGCAAAACAGAGTGTAAGGCGTGGTTTACTTCCAATTCCGATAGGAGGAACCATGTGACCAGCGCAATAAACTATGTGACCGGCCCACGGCCTAAAAAGTTTGGGCACCCCTGTTCTAAACACTAATCCAAGCAGTACAGCTTGGGCGTATATTCCACAGCAAAGCAAATTTTGCTCTTACAAAACCCTCAGTCTAAATTCAAAATGACATAAGAGAATCTAGGACTTACTCGAAGTTAAGTTTGTCATACAATAGCTTCAAAATACAATTTGAACAGTTATACCCACATTACCCATTTCCACAAAGCACCAACATACCAGGACTTTTTTCTTTTAAAAAAAATTAAAGTCCTAATTTCTAAGAAATGTTGAAGATGTGGTTTCACTGCCTCTTACCTTATCTTCCATGGTTATCTCTGTCCCCAAGTTGTTGTCGGTGTTCCATTTTTGGGCAAACGTAAGTCCATAGTCCTTGAATTTATACTTGGTCTCTAGGCTGCCCGAGGCTTTGCCTGTGTCTGTGTTCGAAGAACCAACGGTGGTAAATTCCTGCAGATATACCACATGTGAATTTGGAAAATGTCTGAAATTTTAACATGCAATTTCAATACATCATGTAAACTTACTTCCATCCACACACTGTGGTTTATATCACCATATAATATTTATTCACATACTCTACTGGATTTCACAATCAATTTTTATTTCTTTTCTGATCTCTGGATCTTAAATGCAGCAACAAATGCTTCACACGTTGCCAGATTTTCCATGAAACTGGATGCTAAACCCAGATCATTCCAGACTATCTACCAGTGTCTGGATGTTTGTTGGAGAGATCTATTATTACAGCATTCAACTTTCCTAATCAATACCATCACCTATGCTCAGATATGATTTTAGCTAACCAATATATGTGCATTAAGCAATCATGCACCATAAAATCTGCTGGGCACAAAATAATTTTAATTGTGTGTGAGAAAAAAAAGAGCCTTCTGCTCCTGGCCCAATACATTTTATTTTACACAAGTGTTTCAACACTTCATGAGTCTCATGCCACAAATAGCTGGGAAAATACTCCCAGATACATATACATACACCCTGCCAGTTTATAACATGGTCAAATTAGTCATTTAGGGCTTCAAGTGACGGACACTATCAGGTTTCATGACAACCTAAAGGCCGGTCATACTTGCCACAATCTGTCAAGAACGTGGCTATTTATAAACCTGAGTTACTACAGACAAGGGCCGTGTTTCCAAGCTGTTTTTATATAGTAGTGTATAGCAGGGGTTCCCAACCTGCAGCGCCTGGGCCAGACCAAGTCCATGGCACCATTTCATGTGGTCCATGGGCCACACTCGCCGCTCCCAGAAGTGGAAGTGGGCGCGTTTCACACCCGCGCCTGTCGTAAATGTGGGAGTGGGCATATTTACGGCTGTCGTAAATGTGCCCACTTCCAGGGGCATTCATGGTCAGGCCCACCCAGCTGTCACTGGGGGGGGGATGGTCAGGCCCGTGCCATAAAAAGGTGGGGAACCCCTGCTCTATAGGTTATAGACAGAATGCTACCCAAGGAGCTGTGCAGTTTAATAACATACAATTAGTTGGCAGCATCGGCATACAATTGAACAAATAAACAGAAGTGGCAGGGGACAAAAAACAGAGAGGAAAGTCCCATTCAGAAGACTGATAAAACTTCAAAACAGCTTTTCTATGGCCTAAGCAAGATGACATCTGTTTTAAAAATGACCACACATATGATTTACAAGGTTAGAAAAATGTCTAGCTTGTCACAAACAGAGTAAAAGCTTATTCCCTGACCTTCCTTCTTTCTCAGGCCAGGAGAATACAAATCTTGCTAATACTGTACATGAATAGACAGGGCAGAATTTTCCTGGTCTCTGGAACCACTCTGCCTTCTGGTCAGCTGACAGGTGCCCACACATGTGTGACTATTCATCTTATGGGTGTCACTGCAACCTATATATCCAAATGCCAAGCACTTCTTAGATTTACTAGACCAAGCCAATATCCAAACAGTGGCTCTGATCAGTCATTTCAACTCATCACATACAGCTGAGAAGACATTGTATATCAAAGCCTTCTTGACATTTAAAAGTTGGAAAAGGGAGGCCTAAGCAGGCACGTGGAAGGAAAATTCAAATAAACAAAATCTATGTTTAACAGAGAAATTGTATTTTTTATGCCAGACATGAGTGACAAATGGAGTATTCTCAGAAGAGGTGAGACAAACATCCAAGAAGAGAGGTTTTAGGGAGCAGCTGGGATCTGAGGCTAAGGCTAAAGTTCAATGAAATTCCTTCCCACAAGTGCCGGCACCGATAACTTTCTCACAAAGATGTCAAGCATCTATTTTTCAAGTCTCTCCAGAAGCCACTTCCTCACTGTCCAGGACAGGTACACATTAAAAGAACTGCCAAAGGTCTTGCATACATTTCTGCAACTTTTATGATCAGCAAGCATATTTCCCTTTACAATGCGAGGCAGGAAACAGACCTGAGTAGTTTAAACCTCTTTTTAGAGATTAACAAACCAAGCATCATTTAATTTCAATTTATAAAAACAAGGCTGCTTGCAAAAAGGCGTAACTCTCCTGCTTTCATATCTTTGCAGACATTTCAAGGCCAAATGCTGCTGCAACATGGCATTGCATTGGGACACTGAGCACACAGTGACCAGTTTAAAGTGGGTTAAGAACCGTACAGGATCATATTTCAAGAGGGAAAAAACAATTGAGCAGAAAAGTACACTAGATTCTTACCAGCTGAATAAACATCCAAAAACCCAGTGTTGCATGGAAAAGGGAGAAAATACATCAATCATTAGCACTTTTCATTTCTCAGCAAGTGTTGACTAATCCAAATTTCTACAATATTTTGCCAGCTACACTGACTGCCATTTTGTTTCCTGGCCCAATTTGAAGTGCTGGTTATGCTCTATAAGTCCTATAAAACATGGGCATATGTCTCCATATGTGCTTCCCTGATTTTTAAGATTGAACATTGCCAGCCTCATGTGAGTTTTCAGGGCAGAGCAAGGATGTGAACCCAGGGCTCTGGCTTCCTAGTCCCGACACTATAACCATAAACTAAATAAATAAATAAATACTGTAACCATGATCTCTCTCATGCTTCCTCTTCTAAATTACCACCTTGAGTGCACCGTTATATCTTTAACTGCATCTTAAATGTTACAAATTATGGTGTTTTTAATTGTATGTTTAACTGTAGTTGATTTTAACTACCTTGTTAAGCAGCTTGGCTCCCTACATCCAATGAAATAAATGATAATGACTCTCATACTTGAACAGACATGTTACTTAAGTTATACTTCTTCAAATGATTCTCTCTCTCCTTTTACTTTTTGTTTGTTGTTCAGTCACACAGTCGATTCCGATCCTCTGCAACCCCATGGACCACTGTCCGCCAGGCACTCCTGTCCACCATCCCCCTCAACTCGCTCAGCTCTGCACCCATTGTCTCTACAATACCGTCCAGCCATCTCATTTTGGGCCGCCCCCTTCTTCTTTTGCCCTCGACCCTTCCAAGCATCAAGGCTTTCTCAAATGAATCCTCTCTTCTCATTTGATGTCCAAAGTACCTTAGCTTCATCTTTATTATTTGACCTTCTAAGGAGCAGTCAGGTTTTATTTCTTCTAAGATTGACCTATTTGTTCTCCTCGCTGTCCAGCGGACTCTCAACACTCTCCTCCAACACCACATCTCAAAGGCGTCTATTCTTCTGCGCTCAGCTTTCCTAATGGTCCAGCTCTCACAACCATACATTGCCACCAGGAATACCATTGCTTTGACTAGATGAATCTTTGTTTGTAATTTGATGTCTCTACTTTTCACTATGCTCCCCAGGTTTCTCATCGCTTGCCTCCTTTTACTATAGGCCCACAAAACACATTGAAGAAGCAGAGAGTGCATTTACCATCAGATGAAATTCTTCTTCAAGGCTGCACTGTGCTGCACAAGCACTAGACGGCAGAGCTCCAAAAGATCAACATTAATATCGCATGGAAGAATGGAAAATATCTGGGGTCCTCCATCCAAAGGAAAGCAACAATCAGGGAGGGTCAAGTATGCGCACCAATCACGTCATACTATGGAGCTATTAGAAAATGGAAGAGCTCATTACTTACCACTCCAGTGGAAGACTTGGTCTTCAAATCTAACTTGACCATGCCAAACCCTGCAATTGCCAAGACAAAGGTTTCATTTTGAGACTACAATAGACAGCTTACAATTACACTCAATTAAAAGAGAGGGAGAACTGAGAGGTCAAAAGAGTATTGTGGGCAACAGAACAAAAAGGGATAGATTTTGACCAGTTTGACCGCAATGTGTGGCTGCCATAAACAATTTTGGATCCCATCTTGACTTGAACTCAAATCAGGAAATTACCTCATTCCTTCCTACTATGCTGAAGAAAATAAGGTTGTGTGTGTTCATTTGTGTCAAGCTGTAGTCTGAAAATGCCTTCATCCCCTTAAAGTACTGCAAGAACAATCCCAGAACCTCTCCCACTCCACAGAGAATAAGTTGTTTATGAAGCTTTTCATAAGGAGCTGCTTTGGATTCCCCACTAGGAATCCTGATTCAAAATAGAACCACAGACGTAATTTTTGAAAGCACTCATCACAGCAAAAGCAAAAAAAAAAAGTTAATTGGGTTGGTTATTATCATCAAAGTTCCATAAAATCATGCTATCCAGAGAAACAAAAGTTATTGCTACTTTATTTGCCATTTATTTACCATCAATTTCTGTAGTCATCTTTATTTTCTACAGCCATGAGGTTTAGAAAAAGAACTTCCTTCTAACATGTAAAGTGAGATTTTAGCAGTGTAGTAAAGTATTACAACCCTCACAGTTATCTACTGGTAATTTTTTTAAAAAATGAACCACCTCACCCTACCCAAAATTGGAAGAGATTCTTTAATGCCTCCAGGTGCCTAAACAATAGATTACCGTGAGGAGCGACAGAGCCTCCAATAAACAGAAAATTCCACCAGTATAGTAACATGGGTCTCCTTCAGCTGTAAACACTAGTATTGGATATGTGTATGTGAGTACAGGTTTTCCCTATGGAAATCACTGCTTTTGCAAAAGAAATACAGTGGTACCTCGCTTAAAGAGCATAATGCGTTCCACAGGATTGCTCTTTAAGCGAGTTTGCTCTTTAAGCAAAACACCATTGTAAGTGACCAATTGTGGGGGAGATTGCGAACCCCAATTTATTTGGTTGGTTTTATTTGTTAAGCAAAGCGAACATTCAGAGAAAATTCTGCTTTTTAAGCGAAATGCTCTTTAAGCAAAACGCTCTTTATGCAAAGTTTGACTGTATTTGCATACATTACACAATCCTATGTTATTAAGCTAGCAGAACCTTCTGCTAAGCATACTTGCCATTATCAGCCTTAAAATGACATCATCACTTCTGCTATTGCATCTGTGATAGGACAACCAATATGGCACTGAAAGTAACATTTACATAATTAAATAATACAGCCATTAGTTAACTTACCATATCCTTTGTTGAATATATCCCTGGCAGACTTCCCCAGGTCACAGTAAGCTGGTGGGATATTCATGGGGTCTGTGAGAAACAACATGACAGTACAAATTTAAAAGTAATTCCAACATTGTAAAAACCCACAATTGTGGAGTTGGACTTTAGTGATATGTTACATTACTTCTAATATAAGATTGTTATATCAACACCCGCTTTTGCTTCTGTTGACCCAACAATAATAGGATGGCTCTTTTTTGACAAGAATTTCCCAGCTCAACTGTAATTTTTATCCCAGTTATCTTAGCTCTCTTCCATAGGAAATGGCAGGTCTATAGGAAAAAACAAGTCTCTTTTCAGCAAAGATGGACTTTTAAAATAGCACTATGCTACAGTAATATTCACATTATAGTTATGTTGCATTATTTTGATCTCTACACACTGGAACCATCCCTGTTTCAAAGTAATACATTTTGCTGTAAACACTACATTGACCACAGAACTGCTCTTTGGCACTTGAGAGGAGAAGATCTATAGAGTTGCTATCTTGTTATTTCTGAGCTTCTTATCCCTTGTTTTCTCTAAAAGCCTATGAAAGATTTTTCTGAGCTGTATTCAACACAAAATCTGGTTTTGCCACACAGACCTCAGAAGAAGCTTATGGCATATAAACAAAGAAGCTTTGCAATGCTAGACAGTGAATATTTAGCATCTGACAATGTATCTTTATTATCTGAACTTTCAAAAGAACATTATATACCTGAGGGTCTTGGTGGAGAACAGCTGAACATGGTTGCAGACTTCTTATTTCACAATTTAGCCCCTAAATCATGAGCTTCTCAACATGAAGCTAAAAGACTCTCCTTTGGTTCTTTATGTTCACCTGTTGAATATAGAGGTGAAATGCATGTATCATTAGACATCAAAAGTACCAAAACTATCATGTGAATTAGTAAGCTACAATTACCAAAAGCTCCATTTACTCCAAATTTAATATGATAGGAATATAATAAGAACATGATACAAATGAAAAAGAATTAATCTTATTAGTGTCAGGTTCAATCCTCATTATACCACTACACTTTTAATCAACTTGAAGTCAATTATGCTCTGAGTACTGCATAATCATTCTGTCACATTATAAAATTACAGTGCCCAGAAGCAAAGAAACGTGCTGATAAGAGTGTTACTGATCTATTAGCCAATAGGTTAAGGTCATCCTTTCTCAAAAGCCAGTAGTATCTGGCTCTAGAGTTCAGTGCTCATCTCCGTTTATAGCCGAAGAGCCAGTATGGTCTGCTTTTGCAAACATTTCTGTGGCATAATCTGTCAATTTATTTTCCTACCAGCCTGGTTTTGTGTTTATCTTTTGTAACACCTACTGCATTTAATATGTAATCCCTCGGGATGTCAAAACCAGTTTAGTGAGATATGTTAAATGTGCACTCCTACACCTCATCAGTACTTGCTAATTTGGAAATCTCTGAGAAGTGTAGACCCAAATCCATCTAAATTTGGCATGTGTGGTATTCACTGAAATGCAGATCCTTCTCTATATTCAAGGTTCAGGATGGAAAAGGTTTGTACAGTGGTACCTCACTTAAAGAGCATAATGCGTTCCACGGGATTGCTCTTTAAGCGAGTTTGCTCTTTAAGCGAAACACCATTGTAAATGACCAATTGTGGGGGGGATTGCGAACCCCGATTTATTTGTTAAGCAAGTTTTTGGTTGGTTTTATTTGTTAAGCGAAGCGAACATTCAAAGAAAATTCTGCTCTTTAAGCGAGTTACTCTTTAAGTGAGACACTTTTTATGCGAGGTTTGACTGTATACATGTTTTTAAACACAGTAAAGATCACTATCTAATTAGTTTGAACGTCAATTCAAATTCTGAATGGGAAGAACCTCTTCACATATGACAGCTCTTCTTCCTACATGTAGGAAGTGCACACTGGACATCATATCTTGTGTAATTTGGTCATGAGCACACATACTGAAAAATAAAGAAAAACCCACTGCAAATTCCCTGAAGTTTCCTACATCCATATAAGCCAGTGATATGAAAGGACCTTTGCCCAATATCATCACAATGCCCTTTCTATTAGAACACCATCATTCTATTATTACACCATCATAATGATATGACATGAGAATGTATTCTGGAGGTCACAAAATAATAAGAAGAAAGGAAAAATCACACCCATTGTTTAAAGAAGTTAACTGTCTTTGTTGAGAATTCTACAAGGAAAGAATGTTTTATGCACAAAACAGCAGAGTAACTATTGACCTCCTACACAACAACTTCTTCCATACAGAAATGTTATTTCTAGGTAGGGATGAACAGGGCAATAATAATAGAAAATTGGGCTCTTACGTGTTTCGCTTAAGATGGAGGGGAGAGAACTGTCTGCATGCCTTCTTGACTTCTAGTCATTGAAAACAATGCATCTAAATTCACCCACTCCATTTCTAACCCACTAATTTATGGCGAGTCAGTTATTTCCACAGCCTGCAGATCCACTAAGAAGCACAGATCCAACATAAGCCTTGCTATTCTCTGCATCTAAATCTCTCAACAATAAATGATTGTCGCAAGAGCATTTAATAGTCATTTATCTCTGGGTACAAATGCTTTACAAGTGACCATGACATTGAACAGCCCATGAATATAACCCTTGCTCATATAACCCTTGCTCAAATCTGACTAATGTCATCGTTTCTTTTGCACAACTGAAAGCAACAAAGGAGCAAGAGAATGTTTAATGTTGATGCTCACATCTGCAAAGACAAATAATGGTTAGATTGATCACAGCTCAGATTTACAGGGTCAGAATATTCACCACACAAATCAACCTACCCATTTCTAAAGAACCACTAAAGTACCAGGGTTAACCAGATCCCAACTTGCAAACTAAATAACTCACTGAAAGTAACTTTCACCTAGTTCTTACTTATTCCTATCTGTACCACCATTGATTTAGACCAGGGGTGCTCAAACTTTTTGGGCCGTTGGCCAATCCTGTGATTCAGGAAGCCGGTCACTAAGGGCCGGGGGCAGCCCCAGACACCAATTCATCCGGCCCGCGAAGCCGTCACTCCTGGAAGCGGAAGTAAAATGCACCTGTACAGGCATGTTTTACTTCTGCTTCCAGGAGCGATGAGGGCTTCACGGGCTGGATGAATTGGCGTTGGGGGCCGCACCGAGGCCTTACTTTGGGCACCACTGATTTAGACACTTGTAAGTATGCTAGTGCCCCATGCTGAACTCAGCACAGATTGTATTTTCATGCTGCAACAACTGCACAGTATTTCATGAAAAAGTGACTGAGCATCAGAAATTTAGAAATAAAACCATGCCAAGTTGAGTACCTTTATCAGCATGCACATGACCAGTTTCATTTGTGGCTACTTAATAATGGTTTGCTACAGTTTAGATCAAGGGTGCCCAAACTTTTCGGCCCGGGGGCCGGATAACATTTTATCAGATGCTCCGAGGGCCGAACTATTTCTCCATGGTACATACATCCACCCAGCCTTGCCCCCGCCCCCGCCACCACTAACGCCTTTGCCGCCGGCTCCTCTTTCACCGGCTCCTCCTTCGCCGCCTTCGCGGTGTCCTTTAAAAGTGTCCTTTTAAAAAAATATGACAGATCCTAGAAACTCACATCCAGCTTGGTCATTGTGGCATCCAAGGAGCTGTTGTTGTGTTCCAAAGCTTCAGGTAGGTGGGATTTTAATTAGCAATGAAAAGTCATTAGCCTTAGAAAAAGGCTTTTCTAAGGCTAGTGACTTTTCATTGCTAATTAAAACCCCACCTACCTGAAACTTTGGATTTTAATTAGCAATGAAAAGTCATTAGCCTTAGAAAAGATCTGCTTCCTGACATCATGTCAGGAAGCAGATCTTTTATAAGGCTAGTGACTTTTCATTGCCAATTAAAACCCCACGTACCTGGAACTTTGGATTTTAATTAGCAATGAAAAGTCATTAGCCTTAGAAAAGATCTGCTTCCTGACATGGTGTCAGGAAGCAGATCTTTTATAAGGCTAGTGACTTTTCATTGCTAATTAAAACCCCACCTACCTGGAACTTTGGATTTTAATTAGCAATGAAAAGTCATTAGCCTTAGAAAAGATCCGCTTCCTGACATGATGTCAGGAAGCAGATCTTTTATAAGGCTAGTGACTTTTCATTGCCAATTAAAACCCCACGTACCTGGAACTTTGGATTTTAATTAGCAATGAAAAGTCATTAGCCTTATAAAAGATCCGCTTCCTGACATGATGTCAGGAAGCAGATCTTTTATAAGGCTAATGACTTTTCATTGCCAATTAAAACCCCACGTACCTGGAACTTTGGATTTTAATTAGCAATGAAAAGTCATTAGCCTTAGAAAAGATCTGCTTCCTGACATCATGTCCTGCCTGGCTTGCTGCAGCCTCAGAGGGTGGGGGAACTTCAAAATTAGCGCACATTGGGTCTCCCAATCAATTTAAAATCAGGAATTACACAATGCAGAGCCATAATACTGTAAATCAATTTCGACTTCCAACTTATACTAATACTTGAATCAGTGTAAAATAAATCACTTCAGACCAGTGATGGTGAACCTTGGCACTCCAGGTGTTCTTGGACTTCAATTACCAGAAGCCTAAATCAGCACTTCTGGTGATCAGGACATCTGAGAATTGAAGTTCCATAACACCTGAACTACCAAGGTTTGCCATCACTTGTTTAGACTTTGTGCCCACTCCTGTTAATGTTTACCTGGGAAAGCCCAGATAAACTTGCAGCAGGAGGTGACATAGATTACAGCTGATTGGCAGAGGCAGCATTAACAGACCTGCTGCATCTCTCTGCAGCTGCAGATCAGCTGACACCAGTTACTACCAATCAGTGGGAGCCCCTCTGCTGCTATGGTGCATTGTTTTTTTAAAAAATATTTATTCAAAGTGTCATAGCACTAGGACTCTTCAAATAAACATTTTTTTAAAAAAAGGATTACTGGTGGGAATAGCAGTTAGTCTTTAAAGTGCTACTGTGTATTTTATTTTATTTGTTTTGTTTTCTGAGATAGCTAGGAATGGTCTCCCTTGATCAGCTGGAGTCTGTTTTCACTGATCAGTGGGTTTGATCTGCCCTGGTAGTGCAGACAGATTTCCAGCTGATGAAGGAGAACATAACCATTTGGTCCACAGCATCTCTGATGCCATCGTGACTGCCAATCAGCTTACCTGGGACATCTCTATACCGCCAGTCAGCTGATCAATGGGAAATCTCATGGCAGCAGCGGAGATGCCACTGATTAGCTGGGGACAGTTTGCCCCATCAACTGGAGCTACCTCTGCTGCCAGAGTAGAGTGCAGCCACTATAGACATACAGTGTATCTAAATAGCTTTACAGTACTGCATATATACATATGAGACTGCAGTGGCTCAAGTCACTAAGACGCTGACTGGGAGGCGGAAGGTCAGCAGTTCGATTCCCGAGTACTGCAGGACGGAATGAGCTCTCATCTCTGTCCCAGCTCCTGCCAACCTAGCAGTTCAAAACCAAGAAATTGCAAGTAGATAAATAGGGACCAGTTTGGTGGGAAGGTAACAAGTGTTCTGTGGGCTGCAGTGTCTAGTCATGCCTGCCATAAGACCACGGAAATGCCTGCAGAAGCAGACAGCACTAGCTCTTCGGCTTAGAAACAGAGATGAGCACTGACCCCTAGAGTCGGATAAGACTGGCTTTCGAGCAAGGGAAACCTTTACCTTTACGATTGCAAGTAGATAAATAGGGACCAGTTCAGTGGGAAGGTAACAAGTGTTCTGTGAGCTGCAGTGTCTAGTCATGCCTGCCATAAGACCACAGAAATGCCTGCAGAAGCAGACAGCACTAGCTCTTTGGATTTGAAACAGATGAGCACTGACCCCTAGAGTCGGATACGACTGGCTTTTGAGCAAGAGAAACCTTTACCTTTATATATACATATAACCTAGCAGTTCAAAAGCAAGAGATTGCAAGTAGATAAATAGGGACCAGTTCGGTGGGAAGGTAACAAGTGTTCTGTGGGCTGCAGTGTCTAGTCATGCCTGCCACATGACCATGGAAATGTCTGCAGAAGCAGACAGCGCTAGCTCTTTGGATTTGAAACAGAGATGAGCACTGACCCCTAGAGTCGGATACGACGGGCTTTCGAGCAAGGGAAACCTTTACCTTTACGATTGCAAGTAGATAAATAGCGACCAGTTCGGTGGGAAGGTAACAAGTGTTCTGCGGGCTGCAGTCTAGTCATGCCTGCCATAAGACCACAGAAATGCCTGCAGAAGCAGACAGCGCTAGCTCTTTGGATTTGAAACAGAGATGAGCACTGACCCCTAGAGTCGGATACGACTGGCTTTCGAGCAAGGGAAACCTTTACCTTTACGATTGCAAGTAGATAAATAGGGACCAGTTCGGTGGGAAGGTAACAAGTGTTCTGTGGGCTGCAGTGTCTAGTCATGCCTGCCATAAGACCACAGAAATGCCTGCAGAACCAGACAGTGCTAGCTCTTTGGATTTGAAACAAAGATGAGCACTGACCCCTAGAGTCGGATACGACTGGCTTTCGAGCAAGGGAAACCTTTACCTTTATGATTGCAAGTAGATAAATAGGGACCAGTTCGGTGGGAAGGTAACAAGTGTTCTGTGGGCTGCAGTGTCTAGTCATGCCTGCCATAAGACCATAGAAATGCCTGCAGAAGCAGACAGCACTAGCTCTTTGGATTTGAAACAGATGAGCACTGACCCCTAGAGTCAGATACGACTGGCTTTCGAGCAAGGGAAACCTTTACCTTTACGATTGCAAGTAGATAAATAGGGACCAGTTCGGTGGGAAGGTAACAAGTGTTCTGTGGGCTGCAGTGTCTAGTCATGCCTGCCATAAGACCATAGAAATGCCTGCAGAAGCAGACAGCACTAGCTCTTTGGATTTGAAACAGATGAGCACTGACCCCTAGAGTCAGATACGACTGGCTTTCGAGCAAGGGAAACCTTTACCTTTACGATTGCAAGTAGATAAATAGGGACCAGTTCGGTGGGAAGGTAACAAGTGTTCTGTGGGCTGCAGTGTCTAGTCATGCCTGCCACATGACCACAGAAATGCCTGCAGAAGCAGACAGCACTAGCTCTTTGGATTTGAAACAGAGATGAACACTGACCCCTAGAGTCAGATACGACTGGCTTTCAAGCAAGAGAAACCTTTACCAAATTTAATGCATTCTCCAGGGCCTTTTGTAGACTAACTCCTGTATTTAAATTTGAGCTGTATTTAAATTTGAGGTGGATTTGAGATCAAATCCACCACATCAGGCAGAAGAGCAAAGCTTCATGGGTTGAATTTGTAAGAGCACATCAACTCCACAGGCACACAATGACGGGGCAAGCCTAAAGGTAAAGTAACGTCTCTTTTTGCAACTGACGAAAAATCCCGGGTTATTTAAACCTTTGCAATTGCAAAAGGTTGCAGAGCAAACTTCTTTGCACAAGCGAGCTGAAAAGCAACATTTGTTGCTTCTGACAGTAAGGGAACATCCCGGGAGTCTTATTCAAACCTCCTACAAAGGGCTGCAAAACAAACTTCTTTTGCCCAGCCAATGGATGGGTGGATGCATTATTATGCATTGTGGCACCTGAGAAGTTGTGAACTTTTTTTGCTTCTCTTCTGATATCTTAAGTTTGCAATATAAGCAGCCTGACAAAGAGATCTGAAGAACTCTAAACCTCGCTTCCCTCCCCCTCCCCCCTGCTCCTGGCTTTCTTTTTTAATTGCTTTAAATCAGGCATGCCCAAACTACTTACTTTTAGCTCCCACTGAAGTCCCTCTCTCCACTCTGGCGTATTGATTCAGCCATTCTAAAGTAGATCCGGCTGAACTCCTAGTACTAAGCAGGAGGAGGAAGGAACTAGGCAAATCACTCTTTCACTGACTTGTGATCCCTCCGCCCAAAAAAAAAGTTCGCCCAAAATTTTTTTTAAAAAAATAAAATAAAATTATAAGAGTTCTTATACCATGTCGGGGGCCGGATGAAATGGCCTGGCGGGCCGGATGCGGCCCGCGGGCCGCAGTTTGGGCATGCCTGGTTTAGATCCAAGATCTGTATTCCCCTCCTGTGTAACATTCTAAAGAAAACACTCCTTCCTTACTCCAGAGCTCACTCCATTCTAGACAATTATTTTCTGGTGACTAAGTGGACTGTTACTTTAAGGGCACTGATCAGCCAATGTAGCAACTTAGACTCTGGGAACTGAAGTTCCCCTCTGGGGTGTGGGCCCCATACTGCGAACCTCTGGTCTAAATCAATGTCCAAGCCAAAGATATACAGTACTCTACAAATGTCCTCCACACATTTTTTATCATAAAGGCTAACAATTACCCACTTCCTATCCATATTCAGTGTAAATTAATTTGCATCCTTATGGACTAACAAAATCCATACAGATCACATCCCTAACCTTTATTATCTTGGCCACACTTACTTTCCTATAGCCCTACATTTACCTCTTGTTTCATCAGACACATACAAGACTTCAAATGAGTATGACCATTTTTTCTGAATCAAGTAACTCTTTGCACGTGTGTATATTTGCTTGCCCTGTTATATACAAAGAGATCTCTAACCTGCCAGTGTGGTGCAGCAGCTAATGTTGAATTTTTGCTCATCTACAAAACTGGCTATGTGATTTTGTCAAGAATTAGAGAGGACCATGTATACTAGTCTGAGCAATTTAAATGAGAAGGTCAAATATCTTATTACTCCTCTCCTTCACCATCATGAAATACAGTAGTTGGATGCTAGTTCACACATGGCTGTTCACTGCACCATTAGCAGATGCAAGACAGCAACATAGTGAATATACCAATAGGCACGGAGAATCTCATGACTGATTAGGAATTTCTCTCATACATAATAGCCACCAGACCCTATAAAAACGCAGTGATAATTATTCCCAAAATACAGTATTGAATTTCAAATGCTTATCCCTGTGGCTTTAGTCTGATGTAAATCCTCTCGGCACAGCGACTGCGTGGGGAGCTGTGAGGCAGACTTCAAATGCCAAATGTCTTTTGGGAGAAAGGCCAGCTAAAATCTCCCAGACTATGTGTGGCTGATGGGATTACATGCCCTGACACGTATGTGGCCTTGAGCAAGCTGTGTGACTCCAGAGGACTGCCAAAAGGAGGAGCTGGTAAACCACTTCTGAGGTGAACCAGAGGAAGAATCCACACGATGACAGAGAGCATCCTTTTGCAGCTACCCAAAAAAGAGGAACCCTTAGAAGGCATCTTTTTTAAAAAATAATTACATATCAAAATTTCCCCAAGAAGGTCAAAAAAAACCCCCACAGATCCCTCCACTGCATGGTCTGTAAAGTATGCTAGACGCAGAAGACGACCAGCAGTGTTATGGTAACCCAAAACAGAACAGAGATTTCAATTCTTATCAGACTAGTACAATGGTGGTCCAATTTTCTGCCTCTAGGACCTTTAAAGGTGTCTCTCTGTGTGTGGCTTACACGGAGCACCAAAATATTTTTAAAAGAGCGAAAGTGACTCAAATGAGTACAATACTTGAGAAATAAGCATTTGCACCTGCTAAGCCATATAGGTAAAGGTAAAAGTTTCCCTTGCTCGAAAGCCAGTCGTATCCGACTCTAGGGGTCAGTGCTCATCTCTGTTTCTAAGCCGAAGAGCCAGCGCTGTCTGCTTCTGCAGACATTTCCATGGTCATGTGGCAGGCATGACTAGACACCGGAGCACATGGAACGCTTTTACCTTCCCACCGAAGTGGTCCCTATTTATCTACTTGCAATTTCTTGCTTTCAAACTGCTAGGTTGACAGGAGCTGGGAAAGAGACGGGAGCTCATTCCGTCCTGCAGTACTCGGGAATCGAACTGCTGACCTTCCGCCTCCCAGTCAGCGTCTTAGTGACTTGAGCCACTGCAGTCCCCGCTAAGCCATATAGACGGAGGATATATAGCCTGTCATTTTAAAAAGGTCAACCACCAGGGATTAAAATGTCCAAGCGATGCAAACTCTTTTACATACGAGGGGAAAAGGAAAGTGAAATACGTGTGTGTGTGTGTGTGTGTGTGTGTGTGTGTGTGTGTGTGTGTGTGTGTGTGTGTGTGTGTGTGTGTGTGTGTGTGTGTGTGTGTGTGTGTGTGTTTTGATTGTTTTCTTCCTTCATGTCCTGATCAATCTTTGGATTGCCAAAACTAAGCCACTTTCTTGGCTTTTGATCTGGCTTCACAGCAAATTTTTTTGTAAAAAGCCCTTTCCCCCCCAAAAAAAACAGGGGATGCTACACTAACATCCCTTGCCCACCTTTCCTGGAACAAATGGTCGTCATTCAGTTCCCCTCCAATTCTTTCCATTTCATCTGTGGGCTACAACTGGGCCCAGGTCACCCAAGAGACACCCCCCCCCCTTCCCCACCCCTTCGGGCCGAGTTTGGCCCAACCCTCCCTCCCGTGGGCCCAGCCCAGGGTTCTCCTCACGAGTAAAGCGAGGAAAAGCACGGCTGGCCTTCCTCCTCGCCCATCCCCCCCCCCAGCTCTCCTCAGAAACCCCCTCAGGCTGAGGCCTTGGCAACCGGGTATGGGGGGGGGGGAGGAATGTGTCCGTTGGTTCTATTGACACACATACCCTCCCCTCACGAAAGAAGGCCTCGAGGCGACCCCACCCCCCTGTTCCTCCCGCCTGAGGCCCACCCAGGGCAGGTCCCCCTCAGCCGCCGCCGCCCCCCCGGTGAGGAGGAGATGGAAGGCCGCCTTTCCTGCCCCCGCACCTCAAGGCGGCGACCGGCCTCCGTTGGTTCGCTCCTTCGTCCGTCCCTCCTGCTGGCCAAGCTTGAAGGTCCTTCGCTCCAGTGTTTCCGCGCACTGCGCAGGCGCAACGCTCGAGGGACCCGCCCACCCCGTGCCTCGAGCCGGAACGGTCCCCTCCCTCAGCGCGCAGGCGCGAGCCCGCAACGTCCGCTTCGGCCTGCGTCTCTCTCTCCTGGCGCGCAGGCGCACTGGCCTCCTTCCTTTCACTTCCCACTTAGCCACCCCTCTGGCTTGCTTGCAGCCCCTGGTGAAGGTTTCCTAAATCAGAACTTGTTTTAAAAAAAAGGCCTGTGAACGTTTAGCAACACAAGTCAGGCTGGAGGGATATTTTATATTTTAGTAATCAGGAGTGCCCAAACTACGGCCCGGGGGCCGGATCCAGCCCCCGACGCCAATTCATCTGGCCCACGGAAGCCCTCGTTGCTCCCAGAAGTGGAAGTAGAACACGCCCGTACAGTGGTCCATGGGGTCGCAAAGGGTCGGAATCAGCTGTGCGACTGAACAAAAAACGGGAAGCGACAAGGACTTCACGGGCCGGATCCAGCCCCCCGGGCCAGTGACCAGCCCTCCGAACCACATGACTGGCATACAGCCCAAAGTTTGGGCACCTCTGCTTTGGTCCACTAAAAATATTTGAAATTTTTGTAGTAGTAGCCACGTTAATCAATGCAAGCCTATCAGAGTAAACAAATTTTTAAAAATGTGGCACCTTAGACTAACTCCTGTACTGTATTTGAATGTGTCCTTTCATAGATCAAGTCAAAGTGGACTTAATCCATGAAAGCTCACATTTAAATGCAGTAGTCTTTAAAGTGCCACAACTTTTGTTTTGTTTACTCTGGTAAAAATATTTTCTAACCCAGATTTGTTTAGAAAGGGAAACTTAAGCTTGTTTGTAGGTTGCCGGTATGCCTCCAGGTGCAATTCAGGGTGCTGGTTATTACCTTTAAAGCCCTACATGGTGGTGGGCCAGGATACTTAAGAGGCCACATCACCCCAAAAATGTGTGTCCCACCAAAGCGGACCAGAGAAGCTCTCTCATTGTTCCATCTGCTAGAGGCACATCTTTCTAGCACTACGAGGGCCTTCCTAGTGTCCGCTCCGGCCCTATGAAACCTCTTGCCAACCAAGTTGTGTCTCCAGGCCGAATTGCTGCCCTTCAGGAAAGGTTGAAAAACCTGGCTGGCAGAGCAGGTGTGGGGCACCGGCAGTGCTGTGGCGCCAGCCTGCTGACTGATTTTAAGAACACTCTCTCCCTCTTTAAACTGGTGGGAGGGTAGGGAATGTTTTGTGTTAGTTTTTAAAGGGGTTTGTGATTATTTTGATATCTGTACACTACCCAGTCTTTGGAATTGGGCGGCAATACAAATCCTAACAATAATAAAATTAAAAAAAATATGTATTGGATTTTAGCTAATTTAGTGTTTTTAAAAAATCATTAGAGCACTTACAATCTTGCATTTTCATAAGCAGCAGCCAAGCTGTCTCAACTGTTCATTTAACATCTTGATGGAGCGTTAAAAATAAAAAATATTGAGGCATCCTTAAAGATTAATTAAACTTTCAACTGGTTCATGTCTTTATCAGGCTAGGCATTAGTGCTGCAAATGGTGCAGAGAAAACATGAAAATCCCAAGTCACAGATCTCCATGCCAGGCCTGTTTCTTCAGAGTTCCAAATTGCACCCTGCAAGCATCATTCCAGAGTATAAGTTTCAAATTCCAACCCAGGTGACCCTCTGGCTTGACTCTCAACTTCCCAAATAAAGAGGTGTCCTGGTATTCAATATTACCCATATCCTTTTCTCCATTTCAGTAAGCACTTCAGCATTTTTAACTGAAGTATTTCCCACTACCTGCTCAAGAGCATTTATGGTACAAAGTTATAAACAGGAAGGGTGTAGTCTGACACTTGGGACTGAAACAAAGCTGAACACATGTGAGACTACGCAAACTGAACTTCAATCTTTGAGTGCAGAAATCCTCCGAGAAGTTAAGGCAGCAGTTTTGTGGCTGCAGTTAAGACTAGTATTTGTTTTGGTGTCGGCTTTTGTTAATTATGTCCTCAAAGACGTGGAGGAAATAGACTGGACTCCACGAAAACTCAGACTAAAAGTCAGAAGCTGCAATATTTTGGTTGCTTCGATCTTTGAATGTGTACCTCCTGCACACTAGAAATGTCATTTGAGGACATTTTCCTCTTGCTCTAGGTTCCTTAATGCACCAGCCATGGACACAAATTCTTTATTGTTCTGAAGATCCAACATTTTCTGCTAGAACTGGACAGAGGACAAAATTCCGAGAGTATTTTGAACCCTTTAAACAAAGGTAAAGGTTGCAATTGCTGGAAAGCCAGTCATATCTGACTCTAGGGTTCAGTGCTCATGTTTATAGTCAAAGCTATCTGCATTTGCAGATGTTTCCATACACATGTGGCAGGCATGACTAGACAACAAAGTGCATGGAACCATCCCACCAAAGGGGTACCTACTTGCAATTTCTTGCTTTCAAACTGCTAGTTTGGCAGGAGCTGGGACACAGGGAATCATTATAGAAAGTGAATGACTAGAAGGCTTGAAGATTGTTTTACTCTTATGTAGTACTTGTGTTAATGTGGTCACCCTAAAAACCACTCAAACAGCAGCTGCCACTACGGCAAAGAAAGTATTCTGAAAACCCAGTACTAGGATAATTAAAAGGCAGCTTTAGGTAAAGCAGCTTAAAGGCTTTAAGACAGGGGTTCCCCAACCTTTTCATGTCAGAGGCAGGGTCATGTTCCCTCAGTTAGCAGGGCGTAAATGTGCTTAGAACAACCATAAATGAGTCCACAGCTGTTGTAAATGGATTTAGAACACTCATAAATGAGACCACAGGCAATTTTGGCGGCAGTTAAAACAGCCAGATCCGGCCCACAGGTTGAGAACCCCTGCTTTAAGAGGCGGAGTCAGTTAAGAGACCACCTGCCATAACTCTTTAGAAGCAAAAGACTGGTTCAACTGTCAATTTGAGCCAGATCCAACTATGTTCACAATTTCCCCTGTTCTCAAGAGTCTAATGCAGGAAAGTACTGAACAAGGCAACAGAGGCTAAATAGGACTTGATATAACATGGTTACTGGAGTTCAAGATACAGTATATGTACAGTACTGTATTAGTATTGACCATATATCAGTTGGCAACTTTGTCATGTAAAATAAGGACACTACAAAAAACAAATACCTTTCTAAATGAAGGTTAAAAGGGGGGAAATTTCATCTTTTGAAGTGGATTAATCCCTGTGTCCGAGACAAATTTAAGAAGTTCCATACATTCAACAAGTTGAATTTTTTCCCAGGGGAAGAGCCTATGTATCTGCTGCTCTTTGGTTAAGAAAAAAAAGCAGAACACCAGTATAAATGAAAACATGACACATGTACCTTTTACTCAAGTGAATAAGCCCAGGGGACCAGATCCCATTCAGACAAGACACAAGTGTTAAGACAGAATCTAGCACTTTATTATCTTTAATCACTGTGGTATTCCAAGAATCAGACATAGGAAATGGACACCCAGGGGGGGAAAAGTGGAACATAAAAGGCACTTTCTTGCTTAGGACCCTGGCCATGGGATAGGCAGGTAAACAAGCTGGTTTCTCTGTACAACACCAGCCACGTTCGCCTCTCCCAAAGTCAGTTGCCCTCAAGTATCGCCCTCCCCCTGCTTTACATAAGCCAGACTCCCTACAGGTTGCCACTCAAGGTTTTTCTGTAGGACACCTTGACTTAGCAGGGGAATGCTGGGAAACCATCAAGGAATCAGGGCGTCAAAGGAATATTGGAACACTGCCATTTGAGACAAAGGCTACTCTGTACTCACACCCTGTCCCAAACACAATAAATAAGCAACTGATTAAAAAATAATAATTTCAAGTATGGTTTTCCACCCACAAGCTTTCCAAATGCATTTGTACTCTGAAGAGAGCTGGCTTCTCTGTAGCTACACCAGTGCTTCAGAATGCAATTTCAACCTGGCTTCAAAACTAAACCCCGGGGAGTTGTGTGCAACGTGAAGTGCTTGGCTCTAAAGGGGGGGGGGAGGAATACGTATCCAGGTGCCACCATAGGTACAGCCCACAAACCTCGTGACTTCTCTGTACTATGCTACATGGCTGGAAAAGTGCCCCTTTGATAATTGATAGGTTTAACTAGTGCTGAAACTGTGCATAGGAATTTTTTTTAATGTAAGTTCCCACAGGTCACCCTCCCGGCAAGGTAAGAAATGAAAGGATTAAAATGTGGTGCTGGGTGATTTCCTGAAACCCATCATCACAGGTTAGTGGACAGAACTTCCACAGTCTGCAAGGGTGTCCTGTCAAGGGGGCAACCACTCACATAAGAATGACAAGACAGGAAGAACACATGAGCTTCGTGTTCTTATTAGAGCCAAGTCATTACACGACGCTGCTTTAGATCTGGATAGAGAATACATGGAACCACAGATTATGTGCACATTACAAAGTTCCTCATTCATTGTCTGAAGGGAAAGGGGAGAATGGTTATTGGCAGTTAGGCCATATATAAAAGATCAGACTGAAACTATGGTCTCTTCTTCTCTATCACATATAGTGCCTATGCGCCACTGGCTTTACTTATGCATCAAGCAAATCAGGAAGGAAAGAGAGAGAGAAGCACAGTGCAATTTGCGGCCCTCAAGAGGACGAATATGGATTGCAATGGACAGAGTGTGCCAAGTTAAGAGCAGAGAAGGACAGGGACCAGTTTAGTTAACAGGGTTCTTTCCCACAGAACTGCCCGAAGGTTTCTCTGTAATGACACCAACG